>CM021102.1:276028379-276138237 GCA_007115665.2 Sequoiadendron giganteum
AATTGAATTCGTAGGTCTAGGTCAATTTTATGTGTGTAGACACATTTTTCCCCTCTTTGTCATAATGCAGTTTATCATGTTATGGAAAATAAAAAAAGTCAAGAATATGCCCCAGTGAAGGTATGGAGTGCCTATGCCCCCTCAGGAGTTTTTTTGAATTTTGGCCCGGGGTCAGAAAAATTTGGAAAGTGTCTCGATAAGCTAAATCGATGCCTAGAAAAACAACGACATGATCGATTTTCAAAATGAAGCATGTTAAGCCAGGAAAAAGGCTAGTCAAAGGTGATCAAATGGTCCTCCAGTATAAACCCAATAGGTCAAACCCTAATTTTCAACCTATAAATAGGTTTGCAAAGGCAAACCAAGTCTCATTTTCATATTTCCTAGTTACAAAATTTGGAGAGCAGAGTGCGAGGAGAAGATGGTGATTCCTATGAAAAACCATCGTGGCTACCGCATGAGGAAATTTTTATGGACTGAGGGCATAGAGGCACCGGTACATACCCCTTCCCAACTTGAATTTTCTTGATTTTCATGCATTAATTAGAATTTAGGGGGCAACAATGAATGCGTTGTGATTTAAATGTTATCGCATAAGCCGCAAATGCCTTCTTATAGGATGAATTTTTTACATCGTGACACAAGTGAGAGGGATGGGTAGGCATTAGGTTTAAAATGATACAACTGATAGGTCAAATGATGCAAATTCCAAACTGCAATGCAAGTGTGGTGGTGCATAATGCAAGTGCAATCTTGCAATGCAACTGCAATGTAGAGCAATGCAATTATTATGAAATGATGCAATTGCAACATAGAATGACACAATTGATATGAAGCCTCACAATTACGAGCTAGAATGATGCAACTGCCAAAATGCAGAGCCGCATAGGACTTGGTGCGACACAATTGACGTTGACCAAGGTTGACCAAGGTTGACTTAGTGTAGACACTTTTTTCAGATGCATTTTTTATTTCTCAGATAGTAATAATTCTTTGTAATGCTAATCCAGTTGTGCTAACCCTCATCTCTACATGTGCAGAGATGACTAGTGCTGATTTATACACACGAGTCTAGACCTTCCACCTATGCATTTAGAGATCGGCTGGGAGATTCAGAGCAACGGTGGTTGATGAGGCTAGGCCTATATTACATCACTTACATGCCCATTATTTAGGCAAATAGGGGGTTACTAATAGCCTTGTGCGAGAGGTGGCACTCTAAGACATGTTTCCATTTACCCATAGGAGAGGCCACTATGACCCTAGAGGATGTGTACCAGATTCTGTGCATCCCAATCAGTGGGGAGAGAATCATGTATGATACCCAAATAGGGCGATAGGCCCTAGGAGAGATGTATGATGACGTATATGGTATTAGTTTGGGTATTCATGGGTATGAGATTGGATGGGATTTTATCTCTAACAACTATCCTCAGTGGGATGCCATGTTGATGACATTGATTGTCGGGGTCCTCATACCATTCTACCAAGGGAACGAATTCTCGATTGGATGGGGGGATGTATTGTTCCACCTGCACTTTCAAAGGACAGTGTTTTCTTGGGGGCCATGTTTACTAGGGATGTTGTACCATCAACTACATGAGGTTGTATACCAGGAGGGAAACAGTATTAGCTATGGCACTACCTTATTGATGATCTAGGCATGGGATCATATTCCTATTTTTCAACCAGCAACACAAATTTAGTAGCTGGGTAAGGGTATTCCATATGTTTACTTATATGTTGGTTCAGTTACCCAAACTTGAGTAGAAGATACTGGGTACTAGCGACACAAGATTGACACATTGATGAGTTTTGTCTAGAGGCCTTTTAGAGATTGTGCGCATTGGCCACATGAGGATGGCTATATTTCCTTATTTAGACAATTTAGATACTTGATTGGTCATATAGTTCATAGTTAGTGGATTATAGAGATGTACTTGCCCCAACGGGTACTACAGTAGTCTGGTAAGCAGCAAGGTGTACTTGTGGGGGTGGCCAAGTATGCACGGTTGTCCAGAGAGACCATATGGGGGCCACTGATAGCAGTGGCACTGTCAAAGTAGCATATTGACAACTTGGTTGCATAGTAGTTGGGATGGAGGGGAGGGCCAATAGATGCAGGGACATTGGTTGAGTATGATTCCTAGTGGCAGGTTCATAGGCCTATTCCATTAACATATTTGGATGGTCCCGCACTGATTGATCATAGATCAGTCATTCCATGGGTGCAGAGGGGAGGTCAAGGAGGGAGAGATGGTGGCCAAGGTGATGGAGGGAGAGGTGGGGGAGATGATGAAGGTGATGAGGGTGTTGATGATGGCATTGATAGTAGGGGAGAGGGGTCGAGAGAGGAATATATATTTTTAGAGCACCATCCCCTAGATATTGATGTGGAGGATATTGGTTAATAGAAGGAAAGGGATGAGGATGATGAGGAGGGGGAGGATGAGGCTGAGAAGAGATTGAGGGAGAGTATGATAGAGGGTGAGGAGGAGGGGGATAGACCACCTACTTTGTTGATGGATGCTACCATGGACTAGAGGGTTGCTGACTTGTAGAGCTAATTGGATGCGGCCTTGTCTCATAACAAGGCCCTAGCAATTAAGTTGGAGGTGGCGAGGGTGGAGAGATATCAGGTTTTTATTCAACAGAAGTCTAAGAATTGGGTTAGAGAGTTTGCACAACTATGCTCAGGGCTGACAAGGGACATGGTCAGAGAGTTGGCTAGGATGAGTGAGAGTAGGGATCGGTACAAATTATTATATGAGTAGCTTGTGCCACCTGAGAAATGAGATCCAAGGTTATCCAGATCATATAGCAAGACAGGTAGTTGTAATCACACCTCTAGTAGTAGCAGGTCACATAACAGTAGCCACACTAGTGTCAGAAGGTCCACCTCATCTAGTCAGTCATCAGGGCACAGGTCTCACAGTTGACATAGACATTCCTCAGGCTATAGCCATAGGTCAGGGCATAGTCACAGATCAATGTCTTCAGGACATTAGCTAGAGCAGAGGCAGCCTCCCACTATTGACCCCTCAGGATCTCAGAACAAGGCCCTACCTACTTCGTATGTTCACATTATAGTTCATCTCATCAGCTAGGAGTAGTCACCCCATGGGTCACCTATGAGATGGAGAGGGCTCAACTTAGGGTTTCTTCTTATTTATTTCTATGAGACATTGTATATGTTGACATTTGAGCTTATGAGCTCCATTTTTGGGATTCCTTCTGATTTTATCGAATGAAATTTATTTTTTGATATATATATGAGATGATCTTGATGTAGACTACATGCTTTGATTGATGATGCTATGAGTTATGATGTTGTATGTTTAATGTGATGTGATGGGTTGTTATGCATTAATGATGATGTTTTTATCTTTATATGTCATGATAGTCCTACTTTATATGCTAATGATAATGATATTCTATATGATGATATGTATGTATTTATGGCTTATGAGATGTATGGATATTGTGTTTTATGATTATGGATGTAGTTACGGATATTTTCATGTATGTGTGCATTATGCGATGTGTGATGATATGATTCCTATATGTTAATGCAAGGAATTATTATGATGTATATATGTTAATGCAGATGATGATTGTATGGATGCAAGTATGGATGTAAATGATACTTCATGTGTCATGAAATGGAATATTGAGATTATTATGAATTTGTTGTATGCAAATGGAAAATGTGATAATGAAATAAAATTAATGATTATGTATGCAACTATTTTTTTATATGTCACAAGATATCATCAGAGGATGGGAGAAGAGAAGATGAACATGGATGTTAGTTTGGAGAAATATGTTCCTTTTAGTGCGGAAACAAGAATCCTTCAATAATTTCCATAGTACTATAATATTTTTTTCTCTTAATAATCATTGGGTAGAATGTCGTAATGGCCAACTAGCACTATGATATGACATAGATCAATATTGTGCAGGGTCAAACCATCACAGAGATCAAATAGTCACAGACAAGGATGATCATGACTCATACCAAGAAAACAATTTTTCCAAGGTATTTTGTCATAACCAATCGCAAATAGACAAGACCAATCATGAAAATTTGTTGCTTTTCTAAATCCTCATGCTAGGACATCCTCGAGAAACTAGCCACATGAAAGCCAATAAAAGACAAGACAACCATCATACTACAACATTTTTCCTCTAAATATTGAAGTTGGGACATCCTCGAGAAAATAGTAGCAAGATGATCAAGAGGACAAGGATGATCATCATGATATGTCGTGACTCCTCTGACATAAGGAACTAATATCATGATAACCGTTAAAAATATAGATAATTTTTTCCAAGTGTTTTCCAACTAAACAAAATGTCTAGTTTTGGAAATGTCAAGTGTGTTAATTTCAAAATGCCAAAGTTTACGAGGTCTAGGTTGCCAGATGTCGACTGATGCTATATTTAGGAAGGACACATCTTGAATGATGCCTATGTCCAAAGGATCAATTCTCAGAGTCAGGAGAATCCATGAAAATTCCAGATGATAATGATGATGCTTAGGAAGGACACATCTGAAGAAGAAACATGATTGATAGGTTGAATTGCCTTGATAGAATATGATTCAGCTAAAAAATTGAATCACGTGTCCTTGTGGACATCCAGGTTTGATTGATTGAAAGGATTGGATAAAGATTGACGAGAGACTCCCCATGTGGAATCGGGGGAAAATTTGATTGACCTTAAGATATTTGGCATGTGTTAAAGTGCAATGCCATGAACCCTAATGGACTAACCTAGTGCAGCCTCAGGGGCTCATCGGTTGATGGCCTTGCCTACGTCATGGACTCAGAGACCTCTTAGTTCGACAAAATCAATAAGATTGTTAGAAGGACATAAGATTGAGTCATGATTTTATTTTGGAAAACCTAAAAAGATGGACCTAATGTCTCAGGGATTCAAAGATAAATCTTGCCTACATAGAAAATGTACAGAGACAAGGTAGTTTAGACCAGGACAAAGATTGACTAACATGACCGACTTGAAATGATAGGACAAACTTGACTTTTTTTTATTATTCTGAAAATTTTCCAAATTTTTTTGTGTTTTCTTGAGGACATTTTCACTTTTTTAATGAATTTTTTCAAGACCTTTTTTTGATTTTAGGACTTTGTTCAGAACTTTTTCTTACTTTTTAGGACTTTTTCTGATTTTTAGGACTATGTGTGATACCCACTATAGTCGAATAATAAATGTCTTGCCCCTAGCTAGGTCAAGGATTACCTAAGTACAATGACATGGACAAGGCTGTACGAGGGATAAAAGGAAAGGGTATGAAAAGTGTGATGTCAATCACTGCTAGCCATGGACGAAAATGATAGGACTAATGGTGAATGCCATGAATATCTAGATGTTGTGGTTATGCAAAGTGGACAAAGGAAGATTTGAGTAAAATTAGATGGAAGAGAAATGACCGACTATGCATGGCACCTGTTTACTAGGTGTTCACCATGGTACTTATCCAAAGCGCCTATTAGCCAGGTTTTCACTTGTGGACAAATTTATTCATTTTTACTATTTTTGCCATTTTTTCATTTTTTTTGTGTCATCAAGATGCCTATTTGCTAGATTTTCACCAAGGTGATGATTTTTAATTTTTTTTTCAATTTTTTTGGATTTTTAAGGTTTTAGCCAAGCTCTCTGATGCTATGTATAGAACTTTCATAGATGTAGGTTATTGATGGGTTTTGTCAACTGTTCTCCATCAGGTGTGGCTAACTGATATGCTCTAGAACTGAATGTTGTAGTAATAATATAAGGACCAAGAAAATTAGGCTTAAAATTTCCAAGCTTCTCACAATCAACCTAATTTCTTTTATTTTGCATGAGGACCAAGTCACTAATTTCAAAATTTTTGACCATCACCCTTTTGTTATAGCTCCTGCAGAGACGATTTTGATATGCCTGTAAGTGGTTCAAGGAATTTTATCTTCTTTCTTGTAACATTTCTCGTACGTGTAGGAGAGACAGTCTGTATTCTTCATCATCGATCATTCCCTTCAAGGAGACTCTAAGAGAAGGAATTTTGACTTCGATGGGCAATATAGCTTCAGATCCGTAGACCAAGGAAAATGGAGTGGCTTCGATTGGCGAGCGAATGCTGGTACAATAGACCCACAAGGTAGGATTGAGTTGTAGATGCCAATCTTGGCCAGCACCATTGATAGTCTTACTAATAATGCAAATAATTGTTTTATTTGACACCTCATCTTGACTGTTTCCTTACGGATAATATGGTATGGAGAAGTGATGTTGGATGTGGAATTGCTCACACAGCTCATGAACGTCTTGATTTTTGAATGGACAACTGTTATCTATGATGATGGACTATGAAACACCATATTGGAAGATGATGTAATTAAGGATAAAATTTGAAATCTGCTTATCAGTGATGTAAGTGAGGGGGATGACTTGAATCGACTTTGTCAAGTACTCAATGGCGGTTGTTTATGCTAAAAAATTGAAAGCTAAATAATTTGAATTATGAATCCAAATCAACCTCTCAACATAACATCAATGAAGCATCTCTAAATGAAAACACATGTAAAATGTAACTAATTATGCAAACTAAAACAACATGAGCATTCAAAATAAATCAAACTCCATTGTCATCCTATCATCAAGATCTTGTTTTCAAGCATTTTGTGCTCTCAGATTTTGCACAAGCACAAATGCTACAAGAGGCTATGATGAATGGATTTGAATGATTGAAAAGTCCCTTTTTTGGTGAGAAGAGGGGGTTTATATAGATGAATGCATAATGTGAAAAATGAGAAATGAGAAATGAGTGGAGTGATTCATGCCATGATTCTTGTTTGGAAGCTCAAAATGTGTAATTTTGAGCTAATTTCATGGAAATGATTTATGAAATTTAAATTATTTAATGAAATATGCGAATGGATTTTAATGATTAATGCAAATATATTTAAATGAAATATGCAATATTTAAATGAATTTATGGAGATATGATTATGCAACGAATTTAAGTGATAGATGATTAATGAAATGATAAGGATTAGTGAAATATGTAAATGGATCATCTAAATGAAACGGATAAATGTTTAAATGATTTTATGAACTATATAAATGGATGATGATTAATGTGAATGTAAATGATATTTTAGTGATTAATGCCTAAATGATAAATGATTATGATTAAATGCCTATAAATGCTTATAATATTTGAATAGTTTTATAAATATGGAGATGATGGATAAAAATGATTATGAGGACAGTTTTATGCATCTACATTTTTCCCCTCTTTGATACAATGCAGCTTGTCGCGTTGTTTCAAAGAAAAAGATTGATCAACTGATACATGCCCCAGAGATATCTTGGTAAGGATTATGATAAGAATGATATGCCCCCTCGAGAGATTGATCACACAAGGTGTAAGAAGATTAATCTTTCGATAGATTTCAAGAAAATGATTAGATACTTGATGTTGCGCAAGTGATAAAGCGGTAATGTACATTTGATGTAGATGCACAATTGATGAGCGTAACTGAACAATTGATGGAAATGATCAGTATAGCCAAGTTGATGAGATGATGAAGCTGATTGCGATTGATGCAAGCACAAGACAAGTTGATAGAATGATTGATTGATTGATTTAGGGGACATGAGGTTTCGAGATACAAGTTGATTGATTTCTTTGCGACAAGAAAGATGAAGAAAATGAAATGCAATAAATGGAAGATGCAAGATGGGAGAAAATGAAGGTGATGAAGCCTCTTGTGCATTTTATGCGCTTTTATCATCATCGAGCTTATTATGTCGCAAATTAGTATAAGTGTCTAGATAACATGAACATCTAGACGACCTGAATATTGTTTGCGTTTTTATTTAGTAATGAAGTATAAGCATCTAGGTATAAGGACCCTAGATGACTTGAATACTTATTGCATGGAAGACACTATCAAACAAGGAATGCACTCATCCATACTAGACTCATAGGTCCTCAATGGTTTTAGATAACCATGTCTTAAGACGAGTTGTCCTATGAAAAAGAAACAATCCATAGGCAGCAAACAAGTGAACATGCCCCATCATCGCCTCTCTAGTCCTAGACATCCTGGAGAAGCTAAAAGACGTGCCACCAAAGATAAAAATCATAAAATAAGCAAAGATCAACAAACAAACATGCGTCATGCTTCGATAGGGAACTGATTCTTGGTACGATTGTACGCTTTTGATTTGGAAGAGGGATTGATAGGTATGCTGCAATATTTGCTTGATTGTTACTCATGATGCAGTTTGATTTTGTTGAAGTTCAAAGCGATGTGGTGATCTGAAAGTGTCATTGTTGAGGGATTTTTGAAGTTATTTGATTTTTTGGATTTTTGGAATATTTGACGTTTTTTGGATATTTTCAAGACATTTTATGATTTTTATGGATTTTTTTTAGGACATTTTAAGATTTTTTTGGATTTGTTTAAGGACATTTTAAGATTTTTTTGGATTTGTTCAGGACACTTTATGATTTTTTATGGATTTTTTTCAGGTCATTTTATGATGGAATGAGATGATTTGATTGTTTGAAGGAATAAGATCTTCCACAACAGAGGTAATGCAACCATGGATAAATGATATATCAAAATGAAAGATTCGCTGCAAAACATGTCACACAAGCAACATATCTCTTGTCAAAAGATGATAATGGTTGATTGATTAAGATGCCAGGAATGATTGATTCCATAAGGCATGATGATAATGAGTACTTAGGATCACTGATTCCTCTAAGTACGATAATTTTTTGATGATTATCAATGATTGATTGACAAAAGATATGAGGATTGGATAATGTTTTACAACTAGGCTCAAATATGATTTGCATGATAAGATTCAAGGTTGCAAAGGGACGTGATGCCCAAAATTGGAGGTAATGATAAATGATAAAGATGTGAACTATGATGGAAGGGTAATGCATAAGGATATGAAAGGAAGTCCAAAGCATGCATTTGTAATTTTTCCCCTAATCTCATCAAGAACAAAGAAAGGAAATGGGACATGGATTTTGATAAGCTAGGAGGTATGGAATGGAAGAATGCAAGGATAATGATAATGAATAAGATGATCAAGATCAACTAGATAAGCTATAGACACAATGCCTAAGTATTTTTCCCCTATTCCTCATCAAGACCAAGGAAGGGATGAATGGATGTATTTAGATAGGATGGTTGAATATGGATAAGGTGTATAGGATAAGATGTATGATGTTCAAGAAGATCCTTAACCTTGTCAAGATCAAAGGTGGAAAGATAAAGGATCAAGGTAAATAGGATAATGGATATGAATGATAGGATGGAGAGAACTTGCCCCCAAGTGTAAAGTGTAAGAGGAATATGGAAGATATGATATGGATAGGGATAAATGAAAATGGAAGATAGTATATGAATGATAGGAAGATGGAGGGAGGACTCAAGCATCAAGTTTCATGACTAATATCCCTTAAATATGTGTTCTAATAAACCATGGCAATGAGGATTAGACTCATAAAGTTTGCAAAATAGTGGCATGATGGAATAAGCTAAGGACTTATGCAAAGGTTTGGATTAAAGGAGGACGATGGGGGATGAATGTTGGATAATGTATAGGAATTTGGAAGGCTTTTTGATGGATAGATGGAAAGGATGGCAAGATCAGCATTGGCACACACCTTGAAGGGTGGTGGAGTGATGGAGGAAAAATGGATTTGGAAGGTGACAGGTTTTTAGATGAAATATTAGAGGAAGCTTTTGGATTAGCAAATTTGGATGCCAATTTAGATTTTATTGCTTCTATGAGACTTTTAGGAATCCACATAGATTTTGACTTTGATTTTTTCTTTGTGGGCCTTTGTGGCCTTTGAGATTTTTCTTTTGATTTGATGGGCCTTTGTAGCATTTGAAATTTTTCTTTTTGCTTTGTGGGCCTTTGTGGCCTTTGAAATTTTTCTTTTTGCTTTGATGGGCCTTTGTGGCCTTTTGGATTTTTATTTTGACTTGATGGGCCTTTGTGGCCTTTTGGATTTTTCTTTTGACTTTGGATCGGATTTTCTTTTATTTATACATGTCTCTTAGAGGAGACATGTTGATCCTTTGATATATGTGGATTTTTAGATGGAAGCTTTTGACATTTGGCACCCAAATTTCTTCCAAGAGCAATGGGATAGGTGGATGGAGATGCATTATATGGAGGTATTACTGATGGGTTAATGTAGGTAGAATTTTGAGAGGGCATCAAGGATGTGTGCCTTTGTTGTTCTTGATGAATAAGAGATGGAGGGTTGTAGGGCTCTAAAATGGATGGAAGGGTTGATGAACTAGGATTTGGATGATAAGGACCAAGGATAGATCAAAGGTTTGATGGACTAGGATAAGGACCTAGGATAGATGGAAAGTTTGATGGACTAGGATACTTGGGTTTATTTTGATGGAATTTGGACTTATGCTGGGTACCAATGTCTTGAGTGTGATGTGTATAACCAAGTCCATGATAATATGGATTTTCTTGGATATAAAGGGGTTCTAGCATACCGTGTTCATGAAGGCCTAACCCTTTACCTTTGTAGTTCATACTTTGACACATTCGTTTCCCAACAGGATATGTATTATTAATGAAACAAGATGCAATTCCATTTTGAGGTGGATGTGATATGGAAGGAATAACAAGATCTTGGAGTAAACCACCTTGGATAAAAGTGAGGGAACCCATTTCATAGGTAAGGGGCTCATGGATAGATTGAATAATGGTGATAGACTCTTGTGGAGCATTGTGATCGTGAGGGGAATTAGGATGGGTGATAGGATCTTGATGTGGGGATGATGGGGTAATTTGATCTTGACTTGGAAAATAATCATTTGTTGTAGGAGATGGAATATCTTGCTCTTTATTAGTAAGTGGTGAAAGGCATATCTCGATCATGAGAATGATGAACATCATCATGGAATGAAATGGTATCCTTGAATGGGGGTACATCTTGATCTTGATGAGGAAGGGAATCTTGAGATTTTATGGAAATAATATCTTGATCATATGATGGTAGGATATAATTGGATACGATGGAATCATCAGAGGATATGGGTTCACTAGATGAGGTGGAAGTAGGACTTGGAAGGATAATTTTCCCTTGAGATGGAAGAGGATCATCTTAGATTAAAAAAAAGGAGATAAGGGGATCATCACGAGGTTCTTTAGAGATGGGATCTTGGTCAAAGATTGGAAGGGCTTGTGGTATTTCGGTATCATTGGATGGAGTGGAAAGAATACTATAATCTCGATGTGTAGCGGAGTCTATGCTAGCATTCTTTGGACTAATAGATTAACATGAATCATTGGATGTAGATGGTATGATAATAGAGGATGGTTGGATGGAATCATTAACTTGGGTGAAATACTCATGAGGTTTATTTTGAATTATGGGGGATGAAGATAGATGCATGACATGGTAGGATTGCCCAATATTATTTGTGTTTGAGGAGTTAGGTTTGGGATTCTCATTTAACCTTTGTAGAAATTCATGGACATTAAACTTGGATGATGTAGTTTTGGGTGAGGATGAAGGCTTATGAGATGATTTCATCACTTCATTCAAATGTTGGGATTATAGGTGTTTTTTAAGCTCTTTCAAATGATAGTAAAGGTATTCAATCCTTTGCTTTTGTTCATAGGTCAGTGATGAATATAGAGGATAGCGGTTAGACATGTTTGGTTGATGGTTTTTGGGAATGTTTTGAGGTATTACAAATTACCAAGTGTGATGTTTGTTTGAGGTCTATTTGTGAACACACATGCAAGACATAAAACACAAAGTGTTTGAATTTAAAAATACAAGCACAAATCCTAAGGTTGGAAAGGACTATATTTGCTAGATTCCGCGTGCGTTTCCCCAACCACACTTATTCTTAGCAGATGAATCTAAAAGCTTGGCTGCATTGCCTCCCTCTTACATTGCACTCACTTCTTAGGCCAACCAAGCTTCCAACGCCCATAAATATCCTATGGTGGGTTGATCACCTCTACCACGAACTGCGAGAATGTGGATGCCTTCACAACGACCGTTGTTGTGCTAGAAAATAAATGGGATTTTGGCACCTACACAAAGGTTTTTAGTTTGGGACCCCCGTTTGAGTGGCCATACATGGGGCACAAGATTAAGCTCCATTTAGGAGGCACTCCAACCTGAAGAGGTTATGCTCAACAGGGTTTTGGGGAGTACTACTTGGTCCATATGACACATCCACACTCATAATTATGGCTTTCCCTTAGGATTCACATTTATATACCAGTTGGGGGTAGCTTGGCCAAAAATCTCCATTGCTGGTCTGAGTCACCTTGGGGTGAGTACTTTTTCCAACCAAGGTAGGCCCAAGTTCTAGAGTCAATAATCATTTCTCTTGCACCCAAGATTGCACAAATGCGCAAGGGGAGAGGGTACTTCAATTATTGAATTGGGGTGACACAGAAAATAGATGGGTCTGGCTTTTTTATCACCTAGTTTGCACAATCACCTACCACCTTCAAGCACAGCGAACAGTGTTCATTGAACCCCTAATTAAGCCTATGTGAGAGAACATAATTGTTCATTTTAAAGCACCAATTTGAAAATTTTTATAATCTAAAAGACAATTAGTTTCAAAATCATGTCTTCGATGAATGTCCTGCATCAAAATCTCATTAGAAGTTTCATGTCTCCTTTCTTCGAAAAACGTATGTTTTGATTTTAAATCTCTATCAAATGAACCTATAAGAAAAGCCCAAAATTAGCCCACAAATTGACAACTAGATTATGAAGAAAAAGACATTAATCTAAATTAAAGTCAAGCTAAAATTAGAAACTATTCTAGATTAAAAATTAATCTAAAATTAAAAACTACTCTAAAATAAAGTTAGTTTAAATTTTTTTTTTTTAAAATCTAAAATTAGAAATTAATTAAAAACTAATCTATTGAGGAAAATACTTGCTGCACTATTCACTTTTACCATTATACATGAAGAGACAACTGCAAAATCTGTTTTCCTGACATGATTTGAAGTCACAAATAGATGGGATGAATCTAACAGAGGTTTTGATAATCTTTTTGTGCTCATAAAATCAGCTTCTTTTTTATCTTTGATTGTAAACTTTATGCGATACAAAGACAACAAAGGCGTTTTCAGCAAAGGAGTTTTAAGTCTTCAGCAAAAGGCATTTGATGTCTTCAACATTTACCATCTCAACAAATGCATTTGATGTCTTCAGCATTTACTATCTCAAAAAATGTGTTTGATGTTTTCAACATTCACCATCTCAAAAAATGTATTTTATGCATGTCTACCATTGTGGCATAATACTTTCCTTTGAATTTTTTAGTTTGTTGCCCCCTCTTTGTTTGCTGATTGTTTGTCATTTTAATTTTTAGTAGTCAATCTAGCTTATTTTAGTTTTAATTTAATTAGTTTTTAATTTAGTTTTTAATTTGGCTTTAGTTTAGTTTTAGATTTAATGTAATTTAAACTAATTTTAGCTTGAATTTAGTTTGCATTTAATTTTAATTTTTAATTTAGACTTAGTTTGATTTTAATCTAGATTTAGCTCTTAATTTGGATCTAACTCTTAGATTAGATTTTATCTTTTGATTTATTTTTTAGCCTTTTAGATTTAGCTTTTACTTTTTAATTTAGATTTAGCTTTTTCATTTTTGATTTTTAATTTAGACTAAATTTAGAATGTAGATTTAATTTAATTTAGGATTAATATAGTTTAGAATAATTCCAATTTAGGTTAACCTTTAAATTTAGATTAGATTTAAATTTAGATTAGTTTTATTTATTTAGATTAGTTTTTAATTAATTTCTAATTTTAGATTTAAAAAAAATAAAAATTAAATTAACTTTATTTTAGAGTAGTTTTTAATTTTAGATTAATTTTTAATCTAGATTAGTTTCTAATTTTAGCTTAACTTTAATTTAGATTGATGTCTTTTGCTTCATAATTTAATTGTCAATTTGTGGGATAATTTTGGGCTTTTCTTGTAGGTTCGTTTGATAGAGATTTAAAATCAAAACATACATTTTTCGAAGAAAGGAGACATGAAACTACTAATGAGATTTTGATGCAGGACATTCATCGAAGACATGATTTTGAAACCAATTGTCTTTTAGATTATAAAAATTTTCAAATTGGTGCTTTAAAATGAACAATTGCCTTCTCTCGCATAGGCTTAATTAGGGGTTCAATGAACACTGTTCGCTGTGCTTGAAGGTGGTAGGTGATTATGCTCTGACCTTGTGCAAAATAGGTGATAGAAAAGTAAGGCCCATCTATTTTATGTGTCACCTCGATTCAATAATTGAAGTATCCTCTCCGCTTGTGCACTAGTGCATTCTTGGGTGCAAGAGAAACGATTATTGACTCTAGAACTTGGGCCTACCTTGGTGGGAAAAAGTACTCACCCCAAGGTGACTCAGATCGACAACGGTGCTTTTTGGCCAAGCTACCCCCGACCAATATATAAATGTGAATCCTAAGGGAAAGCCTAGGATTACGAGTGTGGATGTGTCATACAGACCAAGTAGTACTCCCCAAAACCCTGTTGAGCATAACCTCTTTAGATTGGAGTGCCTCCTAAACGGAGCTTAATCTTGTGCCCCATGTATGGCCACTCAAACGGGGGTCCCGAACTAAAAACCTTTGTTTAGTTGCCAAAATCCCATCTACTTTTTAGTGCAACAATAGTCGTTGTGAAGGCATCCACATTCTCGTAGTTCTTGGTAGAGGTCATCAACCCGCCATAGGAGATTTATGGGGGTCGGAAGCTTGGTTGGCCTGAGAAGTGAGTGCAATGTAAGGGGGAGCCCGTGCAGCCAAGCTTCTAGATTCATCCACTAAGAATAAGTGCGGTTGGGGAAACCCACATGGAATCTAGCAAATATAGTCCTTTCCAGCCTTAGGATTTGTGCTTGTATTGTTAAATTCAAACACTTTGTCTTTTATGTCTTGCGTGTGTGTTCACAAATAGACCTCAAACAGACATCACACTTGGTAATTTGCAATACCTCAAAACATTCCCAAAAACCATCAACCAAACATTTCTAATTGCTATCCTCTATATTCATCAC
Organism: Sequoiadendron giganteum; assembly: GCA_007115665.2. Classification (NCBI taxonomy): domain Eukaryota; kingdom Viridiplantae; phylum Streptophyta; class Pinopsida; order Cupressales; family Cupressaceae; genus Sequoiadendron; species Sequoiadendron giganteum. Next base: position 276,043,500 of record CM021102.1, read on the forward strand.
CGACCTATGAATGAAACCAAAGGATTGAATACCTTTACTATCATTTGAAAGAGCTTGAAAAACACCTAGAATCCCAACATTTGAATGAAGTGATGAAATCATCTCATAAGAATTCATCCTCACCCAAAACTACATCATCCAAGTTTAATGTCCATGAATTTCTACAAAGGTTAAATGAGAATCCCAAACCTAAGTCCTCAAACACAAATAATATTGAGCAATCCTACCATGTCATGCATCTATCTTCATCCCCTGTAATTCAAAATAAACCTCATGAGTCTTTCACCCAAGTTAATGATTCCATCCAACCATCCTCTATTATCATACCATCTACATCCAATGATTCATGTCAATCTCTTAGTCCAAATAATGCTAGCATAGACTCCCCTACACATCGAGATCAAAGTATTCTTTCCACTCCATCCAATGATACCAAAATACCAAAATCCCTTCTAATCTTTGACCAAGATCCCATCTCTCAAGAACCTTGTGATGATCCCCTTATCTCCTTTTGTTTAATCCAAGATGATCCTCTTCCATCTCAAGGGAAAAGTATCCTTCCAAGTCCTACTTCCACCTCATCTAATGAACCCATACCCTCTCATGATTCCATCATATCCAATTATGTCCTACCATCATATGATCAAGATATTATTTCCATAAAATCTCAAGATTCCCTTCCTCATCAAGATCAAGATATACCCCCTTTCAAGGATACCATTTCATTCCATGATTATGTTCATCATTCTCATGATCAAGATATGCCTTTCATACCGCTTACTAATAAAGAGCAAGATATTCCATCTCCTACACCAAATGATTATTTTCCAAGTAAAGATCAAAGTACCCCACCATCCCCATGTCAAGATCCTATCACCCATCCTAATTCCCCTCATGATCACAATCCTCCACAAGAGTCTATCACCCTTATTCAATCTAATATGCATAATTTTTAGCTAATGATGAACTTATTGTAGAAGTTGAGAAATCTCAACCTCACCGTCCCCAAGAATCACCTGCAAGCAATCACCTATCACATGCAACAGATATTCAGAACAACCAACAAGAGATGTTCTGTAAACCCTCAGAGCAAATGTGTGCAAGCTAAAAAAAAGAAAATTGATTATTGAATCATATGTTTTACAAATACTACAAAAGCCTTCAAAAGGCAATCATGCAAAACCCTAATCTTATCTTGAGCAACAAGATAGCTCAATAAGATAAAGATTATAATTAACCTAGGAAATAAAATATGCCTAAGTAAACTTATGTTAAAGTGAAATTAAATAATTAATTACACCAACACCCCCCCATAAGTGCAACTTAGGGAGAAGAAAATTATTATGCAAAGATGAGTCCCGGCAACAAGGCCTGATCAGGTACCCATTTACAAATGCAATGCAAACTAAATCAAAAGGGGTAAAGGAGAGAACCCACTAGGAACAAAACTCCTCCGCAAAATAGAATGCAAAGAGCAACTAAGTGATGAAAGATGGAGGACTCCATAAGACCCCCCAAGGACACCATCCATCACAAAGATACATAAAAGAAACCCTCCAAAAGAGAGGTAGAAAAAGACCACAGGTCCCCCCCAGAATCAAGTAGCCCCAAAAGAACTGAAGAAACTGCATCTCCTGAAAGAAGTGAGAGGAAAGAGGTCGAATGAAAGCAATCTCTGAAGGTGAAATAGGTGTAGCTCATGATGTCTCCACAGAAACAGGTGTGACCTCAAAAAATGAAGAAGTCAAAGTGGGTGAAGATTGAATAGGAACCCCCAAAGATGGATGATCAACTGGATCCTACTGCACTGAAATGGAAGAACCCACATCTAGAGTCATAGAAGTATCAGCAACTACAACAGTAGGTGAAGGAGATGGAATGGATGGCTCAAGAGAAGGATCTAAAGTGAGAACTCCAATGTTCAAGTAGCCAAATGTCTCCTTTGAATGATGATTCACACTAAAAGTGTGATGAACAATTGTAGGAATAGAAGCACCATCAGTAGCAAAATCTGCAAAGGAATACAACTAAGATGAGTGATCCACCACCCGAGTAGCAATAACTGCTCTACTCTCCAAGTCTCTAATGATAACTAAATTAGGTGTGAACTCCATAGACCTCCCATTGCCTCCATGTGTGATCTAATATATAGAAAGAAGGTTGTTCGTCAAATGAGGAAGACACAAGACATCCTGAAAAGTGTTGCCCCCAAAACTAATAGACTCCTTCCCTATAACACTCATGTATGTATTGTTTCCCATCAAATTAGGAGACATAGTGTGAGACTCAAAAGAAGTGAACATAGTCTGTGTAAAATCCATATGATGAGATGCTCCTAAATCTAGAAGCCATCTCCCTGATCCAACACTCAAAGAAGCACAAAGAGCATGCCCCCTCATATCTGATGAAGTGTGTAAACCAGTTGTTCCTAAAGAAGAAGAAGAAGAAGAAGAAGAAGAAGAAGAAGAAGAAGAAGAAGAAGAAGAAGAAGAAGAAGAAGGAGGGGAAGGAGATGATGCAGACATCCTAGAAGGCAAATCAATCTGATGTTTCTAAAGAAGATTCTTTAGCTCATCAATGTCCTTCTTGTAGCAATTATGTTTTGCATGTCCTTCTCTCTTGCAATATGCACATGGGCCCTTCTCCTTCCTAAATGATTTCCCCTTAGAAGAGGATGATGAATATGAGGACTCCTTCTGCTGCTCATAAGATTTGGAATCATTTTGTTTTTGTTTCTTTCCTTTTCCTGTAGAAGCCTTCTGATCTCCGGGCTCCTGTGATGCAATAAGTTCTCGTGATGAAGAGGGCTTCAACTAGCCCATATTGGCCAACTTGGTCTGCTCTCGAGTGAGAGAAGATGTAAAATCATCAAAAGAAGGCATAGTAGATCTAGTACCAAGTGCATCCCTAGTAGCATAAAAGGTAGAAACAAAAACTAAATAATCTGGTCCAAGCTTAGAAAGAATGAACAATATCAACTAAGAGTCTTCCTTCTGAACACCACACTATGACAACTGCAATCTAAGAGACTTGAGTTTTGTGAAAAACTCCTGGATGTTGTCAAAATCCCTAGGATTTAAGCCAATAAGCTCATTCTCTAACTGAAACCCTCTCATAGTATCTTGTTGCCCAAATAAAGACTGCAAAGTAGTCCAAACCACATGGGGTGTAGTGCAAGACTCAATATGAAAAATAAGGTCAGAAGAAAGAGAAAGACATATTGTACCATAAGCTTCATCACATCTATTAAACCACTTTCTCTTTTCAGCAGCACCTGTAGGTTCAATTTCTGTACCCATGGTTACCCTATACAACCCTTTGTGTTTCAAATGAATCTCCATTTGTTTTTTCCAACCAAAATAGTTGAATGGAGTAAGGGGTGCAATATTATGTGTATCCATGATAGAAAAGAGCAATATATACTCTCAAATAAAATAACAATGCTCGTTGATCTCAAAAAAGTAGCTTGATTGCACACTTCCCAAGAAAATAATTGAAAAACTAAACACTGAGATCAAACAGTAATATCAGATACTTGGTAAAAGAAATCTGGAAAAATAGGTCTATTTTCTGTGTAGAGCACTGAATCAGTTTTCCGATGCCTATTTTTTTTCGCAAAACGTAGTCCGGACACAAAAGATATGCCTCTCGAAGTGAAAACAACTTTTGGCTTTGATAGGCGAAAAAGGCACCAAAACTGGAAAATCAAAATTTTTAACCTCCACCACTAGAAAGAGCATCGAACCAGCTTTTTGATGATATTTTTTTTTTGAAAAGAAGACGCCGTATGCCCAAGTTACAGCCGATTTTGTGAAACTGCTCCAATTTGCCCAATAAAGCCTACTGCAGCTCTCAAGGGCTAAAAAAATAGGACCCTGATCGTATGGCAACCAGGGGGCTGGTAGCTGGGGCTGGAGCCAAAGCTCTTGGTCACCCATGTGACCACATGTGGGGGTTGGCAGTTTGGAAGGGCTGGGCGCAACTCCTAGTGGCCAATAGGACCAGTGCTAAGCCCTCAGGGGTTGGAGGGAGCCGACCGGCGGCGAGGGAGGAGGTCGGCGGTGCTACTCGGATCGCTACTCCGCCAGTGGTGGATGGGTGGGATGGTGGTGATGAGTTGGCTCTACATTGGCCATGCAAAATGCATGGATGGTTTTTGAATTTTTTTATTTTTTTTTCAAAATTTATGCAGTACGGACAGTGTTTTGGCGGCCGTACGGCCTTCAGAACACAAATTTTTTTGCCCTTTTTTTTTCGACTCTGAAATTGATGAAACGAAAAGCATTTCTAGAGTTTTTGGGCATCTTGAATGCGACAATAATTTCTATTTTGTGCAAAAATGCCTACCCCCAGATGCACAAAAAATCAGCCCGGCTTGAAACCCTTGCACAGAAAAAGATGCTGTGAGAGAATATCTTCAAAACACGAACAAGTAGCCACAGGTCTGGAGCTCTAATACCATGTAGAAGTTGATAAATATCAACCTCATAGTCCCCAAGAATCACCTGCAAGCAATCACCTATCACATGCAACAGATATTCAGAACAACCAACAAGAGATGTTCTGTAAACCCTCAGAGCAAATGTGTGCAAGCTAAAAACTAGAAAATTGATTATTGAATCATATGTTTTACAAATACTACAAAAGCCTTCAAAAGGAAATCATGAAAAACCCTAATCTTATCTTGAGCAACAAGATAGCTCAATAAGATAAAGATTATAATTAACCTAGGAAATAAAATATGCCTAAGCAAACTTATGCTAAAGTGTAATTAAATAATTAATTACACCAACACTTATGTCCATTGAAGGAAGATGGATGGATTTTTCCCACGAGGTCGAGTCCCCATTGTGCAAAGGGCCATGGAGAAGTTATCCATCTTAGATCCTATGTAGGTACATGGATTAGGTCACTGTGTACGTGGAATTTTTGACATGTTCTTACAAACTGAAGAGCATCTTTTTCTATTGTCAACCAGTAATACCCCAGTCTAGTGACTTTCCTAGCTAGAGTAGGGCTACTCAAATGATATCTGCATACACCCTCATGTACCTTACATAAATTTGTGTGAGCTTCATTAGTGTTGAGATAGCGAAGAAGGGTATTCACAAAGCTACGACTGTAAAGGTTGTTATTGACGATGGTGTATCGGGCAGCTTTTTAGATGAAGGATTTGTGTTGATTATTAGATAAATTTTCTGGAAGGGTCTAGGACTTTAGATAGTCATATATATCTTGGTACCAAGGCAATTTGGGACCAAGAACTTCAAAAACCATCTCTATCTCTAGAACATCGTATGTGGGAACCAACAATTGTTCCACTAAGAAGTCAAATTGTGACACATTTTTGGAGATGTCCAAAAGAGATGAAATAGTTTCCATTGCATCGGCAACCTTTTTTTGTAGTCTAGGGATTTGGTCAAAGGTAATAAATTTTAGATATGTGAGAAATCTATCCACCATTCTCTTGTAGCGAAGTAACTTTTCATCATTTCTTTCATAATCATCATTCACTTGTTTAATAACTAACTAAGAATCCATGAATAGTAGCAGTGTCTGAATTTTCCATTTAATTGTAATTTAGAGTCTTGTGACCAGTGCTTCGTATTCTAAAATTTTATTATTACAAGGGAAGGTGATCCAGAATTCCTTAGGAGTGGAATCCCCTTGCGGTGTGATGAACAAGATTCCAGCTCTTGAACTATGACTAGTGTGAGACCCATCAAAATATAGTTTCCAAGGTGATGAAGGTTCTGCATGAAAGATAGAATCATCAAAAAAATTGGCTATCAATGGATGAGTGCCTTGGATGGGTGTATTTGCAAGTTGATCAACTATTACCTACTCTTCTATTGCCTTGCACTCAACATATTGTATGTCGTATTCACTCAAAATCATGACCCACTTTGCCAACCAACCTGTCATTGCTACCCGACTTAGAAGATACTTTAGTGGATCAATCTTTTCTACGAACTGTGTTTGGTGATTCAACATGTAATGTCTTAATTTTTAGGCTGTAAAGACCACTACAAGACAAGCATGTTCCACAGTTGTGTTATTGAGTTCATATTTGATTGAAGTGTTTGACTACTATAGTATATGGCTATTTATTTTTCTTCATAGTCATTTTGTGCCAATAATGCCGCCAATGTGTTGGTGGTTGCAGAGACATACAGGATCAATGACTTGCCTTCAATGAGAGGCATTAAGACGAGTGGTGTGAATAGATATTCTTTGATTTCTTAGAAGGTTGTTTGGAATTTATATATCAACACAAAGGGAATACTTTTGTGCAACAGGTACTGAAATGGCTAACATTATTTTGCTAGCTGAGAAATGAAGCGCTAGATGGACTATAATCTACCCTATAGTGTCCTTAGCTCATTGATTCCTTTTGGTGGAGGCATGTTCAAGATTGATTTTACTTCTATAGGGTCAAATTATATGCCTCTTTGTGAAACTATGTATCCCAATAGTTTTCCTGGAGTAACCCCAAAAACACATTTCTTTGGGTTGAAATGAAGGTTGTATTCTTCTAGCTAGTTAAAAAATTTGTCCAGGACTCTAAAATGATCTTTCCATGTCAAATATTTGGCCAAGAGGTCATCCACATAATATTCCCTTAAGTTATGCATGCGATCATGGAATATTGTTTTCATTGCTCTCTAGTATGTGGCAACTACATTCTTTAAGCCGAAAGGCATGACATTCCAATGGTATGTTCCCCATGAGCATATGAATGTCATTTTGTGTTGATCCTCAAGGGTCATACGTATTTGATTGTAGCCCGAGAAACCATCCATGAGTGATTGCATCTCGTATCCCACAGTGAGATCAATAATAATGTCTATGTTTGGTAATGGGAAATCATCCTTTGGACAAGCCTTATTTAAATATTTGAAATTTGTATAAATGTGGATCTATCCATTGGGTTTGGTGACAAGGACAAGGTTGGAAATCCAGTTAGCATAATCAGTTGATCTTATGAATCCAACATCCAGTAACTTCTTCGGTTCAACCTTCACAAGTAGATCTGCAGATGCATTTTCTATAATTTTTACTTGACTGGTTTAATACATGTAATCAAAGGAAGATGGTGTAATACTAACTCAGGGTCTAGCCCTAGCATGTTTGCATATGACAATGCGAAGTTAACTGTTCTTTCTGAGAAGAATTGTGTGAATTCAGGTTTTCCTTCTTCTATCAATCATACGACAAAGAGAACCATTTTGGGATTCTCTAGTGTAGCTATGTTATCTTCTATAGTGTCTTTAATAAGCATTTCTTATTTTTCCTATGTTATGGGAAGAAAGTCCAATCCTCCATCCTTAGGCACCTCATAGAGGTTTTCACCTTCAGATACATCCTTTATTTTTACTATTGAATTTTTAGAAGGTGCCTTGCGGTTTTCACCTAAAGACATATCTTTTTTTGTTTTATTTTTCATATTTTTGCGACTACAGGATTGCATAGTCTTCTCAAAGTATGTTGCACAATATAGATCAATAGATAATCTTTCCTTGTGATCACCACTTGGTATGCTTGCACAGACTCCCATAAATTCTGTAATGGCCTTGTCATTCTGAAAAAATGCCCATGGCGGGTTGCTCTTGTTGGTCCTAGTCAATGAGTTATGGGTAGACAAGGGAAATCCCATTATCAGTGTTGGTAAAGGAGGAGATGATGTAGAAAGAATGAAAATGGAATCCTCAAGTGTGAAGGTAGAATTTTCATCTTCAATTTCCCACTCAGATTCAATCCAAGGACTTCCTTCAAAGTTAGATGAATTATGCTCTTGGTCATAATATGGGACAAATGGATTAACATCACGATCGATGGAAGGTAATTTTCGGGCATGTTCAGTATGTTCAGGCATGTCAAGAATTTGGGTGGGCTCGAGAATGGGGTGGGACGATGCAGATGTGACCAACAACAATTTATGCTCATTCAGGTACCAAGGGATGCTTACCCATTCTTTATTTTTAGAATGGAAATCTATAGGATCAATGTTGTACATTTGGCTGAATTTGTCCTTGAAAGGGAGTTGGTTGGGTTCCAAGAATAATTCATCAATATCATAGTCACTCAGGGTTCTATCAGATCCACATTCCCACATATGAGAGTTCATTTAAGTAGGGGTCTTCGCATGTCTCGACACTTTCAAGAGCCATTACATCCTTACCTGAAAGTACATAGGTAAGTCGATTGTCAGTTTCAAGTTGCTCAAATCCTAGCCCTATATTCCTTGGTCTTTTAGAAGTGATGATAGAAACTCTCCTTCCATTGTTGTTTGGTCCAAGGCCACTAGCTCCATCAAAAAAATGTGCTTTACATATTTCATAGCCTTTGTCGTAGAGTTGTACTAGTAGCGAGAGTAATCCTTCTGGGTCCCTGTAGATCCAATTAGCTATGTTGATAATGGCTTCATTACTCATGTCTCCCCATAGTGTGAAGGCTCTTTTTAGAGGAACCTTGAAAGTTGTCTTAGGCTCTACTGCATAGGAAGGTCAACCATAGATTTAGGTGTCTTAGATATTGTGGTGATATAGTATGCCATATTCAATTTGAATTCTCCATAGCCCATGTATTGGATCTTAAAGTCAATACTTGGTATGGAGGCCGAGGAGGATGGTGTGGCAGAAGTGGATGGAATGGATATGGATAAATTGGTAAGTGTGGATGGGTCGATGTATTTAGAGGAAGCAACTATTGAAGCCTCTTGATTCATAGGCACTTGATGCTCAACAGTAGCTCTCAAGTTGGTGCAATATTAAAATGGATCAAGATTTCCTATGATTGTAATTGCAGTGCCATCAAAAGGGAACTTCATACATTGGTGGTATGTGGAAGGAATGGCCTTTAAGGCATGAATCCATGGGTGACCAATTAATATGTTGTAATATATATCACAATCTAGGACTTGGCATGTTGTTTCTATGATAACTATTCCCACATGAATTGGGAGTGTGATGATGCCCTTAGAAGAGCACTCCTTGTCATCATATGCCTTTATCACAATACTATTGGTAGCATCGACACATGCTTTAGAAAATCCAAGAGCTTTAACCAATTTTAAAGGGGAAATGTTTAATCCTCCTCCACCATCTACTAGGACTCATTGAACCTTATGCTTATGGATGAAAAACTCAATATGCAGGGAATCGTTAAGAGATGGCTTGGGTGAGGAGTAGTCAGTATCTGAAAAGGTAGTGTGGTGAGGTGAATTCAAAAATATGACCATAGTTTCAAAATGGTTGACATCAATGTCGTTCGGAACATAGGACTCTTGCAAGACTTTATCTAATATGACCTTATGCACTGGCAAAATGTGGAGTAATTCTAGGATGGAAATTTGGGCAGTGGTTTTATTTAACTGCTTGATGAGATTGAACTCTGGGTTGGGTATTAACTTCCTGGCAGAGAGGCTTGGTATGGTGATTTTGGGTTGATGAGTAGAAAGGTCTGGGATGGTGACCTTGCCTTTGCGAGTGGTGAGATTGCATTATGGGGTATTTTTTATAGTAATTGTATTAACACATTTTTCTTTATTAGTTGCTCGAAGGTTATTAATGATTTTTCCACTGGAATAGTCAAAAGCAACACAAACATAACTGGCTTGATTGTTATTATTCTTTGTGCCAGATGAGGAGGGGTTACCTAAACCATGGTCCTATAGTGGGTTCTTGTGGATTGCATGGTCTGAATTAGATGAAAATTTCTGACCACCAAGCTCAATGTTGTGGTTTTCAATAAGATATTGGACAAGATTTCTAAGTTGGAGACAAGATGGATTTTTATGACCTTTGACACGGTGATAATTTAAAAATGCATATCATCCCACCATGATGGCTTAAATTGACTAGGATTATATGGTTTAGGTTCTATTAAAGTTACAACACCATTTTGGATGTGTTTCTTTAGGATAACTTCAATGGGTTCACCCAAGGTGGTGTATGTGCGTTTTGGGAATTTCTTTATCTGACCAGGTTGCCTTTGGTTCAATTGAGTAGGATTGTTTTGAATGGAATTAGCAGTTGGTGTTGGTTCTGTCATAGGTGCATTTTTAGTTTGAACTCCTTTGATTGTGAGCACATGACCTATTGTGTTGACTATTTTTGCATCAACCATGCCATCATTGTTGATGTGTTTTTTTTAACCGAATATTTATTTATGTTATTGGAAGCACTTGGGTTGGTGTTTGTGGTAGTGTTGATTTTTTTTTTTCCATACTTAAGTTCACCTTTGGTAAGTAAGGATTTCTCAAGTTGGACACTTTTTTCCACAAGATCAGTGAAGGTGGTGATTAATGGAGTTTTATTCCATATCTTAGCAAGCTGAGGAGTTTCTGCACAAACATTGTGACTTTTTCCTATTTATCTCCATAGGACATCGGCTAGCTAGAGTTCTCCACCTTTGGAAGAATGGAATAAAGGTTTCTCTTGCATCCTCTTGGGTGAGTTTGCATAAGGAGGAAATGTCAATGTCTATGTCAATGTTATAGGCATATTTTTCAACAAACTTGGTTTCCAATTCATCCCAAGATCTTATTCCTTTAGGAAATTGTGTGAACCACTCTAGTTCGTGCTTTGCAAGACTCCTAGAGAAGATTCTCATTAAATAAGCGTGTTCATAGGCATTATCAATGCAACTGGTAGTGAATTCTCAAATATGTTCAATGGGATTTGTTTTGCCTTTGTATTTAGGGAAATGTGGCACCACATATCCATGAGGAAATGGTGGCATATACAAGATTGTGTCAAATAGATATGGACATAATTCATAGGACATGTAAGACTTTTGGTTTGACTGTTGCAAGGTTTCCACCTATGTTTGAAGAGCAACAATTTTGAGTGTGAGTGCTTCCACAATTGGGTTTTTGGTAGCATCACACATGTTGGTGATAGGTAAGGATTGATTTCCCACCTATTGTGAAGAGGTGTGTTGATTTGTAATTTTTTGTTGGTGATAAAATTCGGTGTTTTGATTTGGCGATTGTTAGAAATGAATTTTTTGATGAGCAATGTGTTGCTATGTATGGAATTGAGAAGCATAAGTTGTCATGTGGGATCTAGCCATGTTGGATTGAATTTGAGGGCCTTGTTGTCTTTGAGCATGTTGATGCCTAAATGGAGTGGAATATTGGGTTCCTTGATTGCCTTGCCCAAATAGATAATTATGGCCTGGATGAATGTTGGTATTAACTTGTGAGGAATTTAGGACATTAGGTTGAGTTCCTTGAATGAAAACTCTTCGTTTATTCCTTCCAAAAGGGTTTGATGAGTTTTTTTCCATTGTATTTGAGAAACCTAATAAGAGGTTCATTGATGTACCCATAGAGCTAGATGATGTCCCAAAGAGGTTTGAAGTGTTGGAACCCATTGTTGATCCCAAAGTTTGTGAAGAAACTATGGATGTTTTTTGGGGGATGAATTATGATGTGGTGTTTGTTTGGTTTGATGATCCCCCAGTAGACATTGTGTTGACCATATTGGATGAATTGGTTGTGGTATGGGTGGTAGTATGACCAAGGGAGATATCATTGATAGTGTTGATGAAATTTTTTGTGGTGGCTCCCATGGAGGCATTAGTTGTATTGTGTGATTGGCTTGTTTGACTAGTAGGATTAAGAGATGTTTCTCTTATATCATTGAGGTTAAATCTTTTTGGTAACCTAGCCCCTTGGTCAAGGAGCATAGCTAGATATCTAGTTGAATCATTTAAAATGATTTCTTCCATAAAAGAGGCCACTTCTAGGTTTTGGGAAGCAACTTGTATGTCTTCTTCAAAGACTTGCGCATTTTGGTCTTTGTGGACAAAGTGTTCGAAAGGATTGTGTGAAGAGGAATTGGACATCTCACTAAACAAATTAATGAGAGAATTCCGCATATTTTTATTTTAATTCATGTAATTAGGGAAATTATTTGTGTTCATGTCATTGGAAAAATTAATTATTTTTGTGTCTTGATCAAAATAATCCATGACTCTTCTTCTTCTTTGTAATCTGGTTTCAACCATAAAATTTTTTTGCTCAACTTTGGGAATGGTGAAGAATGACCTAAATATGCAAATGTTATGACATTATGTTTTTCGGTTTTTGGAATAATGTATACTAATGAATGATGAATGCAAAGGAGACTAATGCAAATGTGAAGGATTATAAAATGTACTTAATGTTGGAAAACGTAAGGAGATGTACACGAATCCATACCAAGTTTTCATAATGTTTCAATTCTGGGGATGTCAATGGACTTGTAAAAGGACTAAGGAGGACAAAGTGAAATTTCCACACTAGACTAATGAGTGGGAAATGGTTTAAAAGGAAAATAACTAACGAAAATGATGTGATCAAGTCCAATGATAACCTACTCTTGGAAACAAAGTTTTGACAAAGGATGGTAAGGAATCTATTCCTAAAATCTGCAGAAAAAAACTGAGTGTCTAAGATGATGGTAAAGCCTAACAATGCAATTAAGGAAATGCAATGAAAACCTATGGAAACCTAAGAATGAAAGGATGATGGAAGTTGAGAAATTCAAGATTTGGTTGTGGACAAAAATAATAGAGGAAGATGTTTGGAATCTTTTATGAAAAAATTAATTCTCAATTTTGGGAAAATGAATCAAATGATAAGGCATAAGAAAATGCATCATAGAAAATGCATTACATAGAGCATATGCATTATGGAGTAATAAAATGTGGCGTTCAAATAGGAATATTCAGTTTGAAATGGAAGTTGCAGAGTTTGATCGAGAAAATGCATTGAATGACAGCCAAATTGTGGAGTTTAAGATGATTATTATGGCTTGACAGAGAAATTGTGGCTCAGAATTAATCAAATATAGTTTGAGATGGAAAATGCGTCAAAAAAAGTAATTTTTGGCAAAAAAAAAAATTGATCGATTGGAAAATTTGTTTCAATTTTGTAGTGTTGCTTCAAATTTTGAGGAGGATGTTGATTTGTTCATGTTGTCTAAATGCACTTGGAAAACACTTTGTCTTGAAATAAATTGAAAACAAACCACATGGAAAACATGTACAATCCCTATGGCTGAAAGACTATATTATTTTGGATCCCACACAGATTTTACTCCAACCATATATTCTTAGTGGATGAATCTAGAATCTTGGCCCCATGGGCTCCCCCTTAAATTGCACTCACTTCTCAGGGAAACCAAGCTTCCAACCCCCATGAATATCCCATGGTAGGCTGATCACATCTACTAAAAACTTTGAAGACACGGGTGCCTTCAAAATGATCGTTGTTGCACCAGAGAATAGAAATATTTTTTTGTCACTCTAGAAAAAAGATTTTAATTCGGGCATTTCGTTCACGGGGCACCATCCATGTGGAAAAAGAACATCATTTCCCTTCTTGTATTCTTGTGATTATCAAACTTGCCTCAAGAACCCACACTTATATATCGGTTGGAAGTCACTTGGATTTAGCGTGTTATCGGTTGGGTCATTCCCTAGGGTGATTACTTTTTCCCACCAGGGAGGCCCTCTAAGATAAAAAAAATCAAGTTAGTACACCCATAGTTTGAACAATATTTGTTTACATAAACAAAGAGAGAACACATGCCATGTACTAATCTCACACTAGCCAGATCATTCATTTTATCCCAAATTGAAATATGAAAGGGAGTTTTAGTAACCAACTCTTTAGTGTTTTTGGTTCTCCAGATCACACAAGGTGCAAGAGAGTTTCATACACACTGTGAAATTTGTTTACCAAATCAAAAAACACATCATGCACATGTTCATTTTAACTGTTTGTAGTATTATCAAATAGGGGTTCATTTTAACTATTTGTAGTATGAGATGATCAAAAGTTCATTTTAAACCAATGAAACTATGTTATTGTTCTTTTTAATCCAATGAATCATCATGCATGTTGTGTTATTTTTAGCCAAAAAATAATGTGTGAGTGTTCATTTTAACCCATGAGTGAAATGCATGATTGTTTGTTTGATTCATTAAATTGTAGAAAAACAAACAGGAAATGGGTTAGATTCCAAGTTGGCACACACTATCACACAGAGATTAATAGGTCAAATAATATTTGTAATCTAGGAGCAAAAAATAGGAAAAATCTTGAAGCAACAGAAAAATACTCTTTACCATTCACTTACGTTGGAATAGAGAGAATGCAGTGCAATATGGAAAATGTCTTTCTTTGTCTAGCAGATGTGGCAGCATATGTCGATTGCAGCTCGGTTTTTGTCAGATGCGGCTCGGGAAGGAAGTTGCATCACTCAGAGAGTCAAATGTGTCACAACAGAGTATCTGAGTCACTTGCACAAGCAAATGTGGCCCAATAGAGCACTTGCATCATAGGGACTGTCAAATGCGTCATTTTGTATACCTATACCTACAAAAAAAATGACAAAAAGGCCATACGACAACTTGCAAAAATGTGTTTGAAAGGAGCCAAGTTCACCAATGTAACTAAGGGAAAAAAAATAGTTAGATAAGTTATCAAATCACATGCAAACATATAAAACCCACAATAATTAATGAAGTTCAAAGGAGATTAATAAAGAAAAAATTGGAGTGATCTCACCCAAATTCTTCATCCTGCATGGATGATCTCCATTACACCTTCTAACTTGCTTAAATGTGAGAGGTTGTCCTCAGATTTTGATGAGCAATCTAAACTATTGACTAGTCCTAAGCAAGTGTTGAAGGATTCAAGATAATTATGCAAGAGAATATAAAATCCTACATGCAAAACTCAATGACTAAATGACAAGAAAATGCTAAGCTCAAGAAATGCAAGAAGCTTTCAAGATATTAAGATATATTAAGAGATAAGAGATAAGAGATGACAAAATGTGGACAAAATTGGCATTTTATAAAAAATACAATTTTGGATGGACATATGAGATTAAAGATTGAGAAGTTCCCTAGAATCTATGGTCAAGATTCAAAATAACATCTTAATTAGGGTTAGGGCAACTATAGGCTGAAATTCAAATTGAGTGGACTAGATTTAATTTAAGAAATTAAATCAAGGAATGAGAATAGTTGTGACACTGAGATGAGAATTAGCAATTAGAAAAAGGATGAGTTAGAAAATCAAGTCATTTTAGAAACTAATTAATTTTTGGAGGGAAATGCTATTTTGAATTTAATATTTTAATTTAATTCAAAATGGTCAAGTCATGTGACAGTAAATAATAATTAAATTATTTACTTGAAGACAGATAAATTTAAATAAATTTTTTTAATTTAAATTTAAAAATGAATTGTGAGAGACAATTAAATAATTAATTTAAATTATTTAATTGTGGAAGAAGTTGGTTAATAATTAAATAAATTGTGGGGGGATTTATTTAATTACGAGAGAAATTTAATATTAGAGACATATTTAAATAAAATTAATTTATTTAAATAATCAAGAGGGAATAGTGGATTAAATAAATTTAATAATTGATTTAAGTTAAAGAGGACTTTAGACATTAGTGGCGTATTTTAATAAATGCAATTTATTTAAATAGTCAAGAGGAATAAGAGAGATGCATTAATTAAATAATTGGTCATTATTTAATTAATAGTTGAATTTGGTTAGAGAGACATAATTAAATTATGTTTAGAGGAATTGATGAGAAAATTGAATTCACACGTCTAGGTCAATTTGATGTGTCTACATTTTGCCCCTCTTTGTCATAATGCAGTTTATTGCGTTATGGAAAAGAAAACAAGTAAAAAATATGCCCCAGAAAAGGTACAAGGTGCCTATGCCCCCTCGGGAAATTTCCTAAATTTTGGCCTAGGGTAAAAAAAAATTGGAAACTATCTTGATAAGCTAAATCGATGCCCAAAAAGATGTCGTGATCGGTTTTGAAAATGGAGGATGCTAAGCCAAAAAAAAGGCTAGTCAAAGACAGTCAAATGAGCCTCCAGTATAAACCCAATAGGTCAAACCCTAATTTTCAACCTATAAATAGGTTTACAAAGGCAAACCAAGTCTCATTTTCATATTTTATAGTTAGTAAATTTGGAGAGCAGAGTGCCAGGAGAAGATGGTGATTCTCATGATAGACGACCATGGCTACCATGTGAGGAAATTCAGATGGCCTAAGGGTATAGAGGCACCAATAAGTACCCCTTCCCTACTTTAATTTTCTCAATTTTTGTGCATTGATTAGGGTGTAGGGGGCAACAATGAATGCGTTCTGACACAAATGTTGTCGCGTAAGCTGCAAATGCCTTCATTTTTTATGCAAGTGCAAGGGATGGACAATGTACGGAGTGGTTCTCTAAATTAAATCCAAGAATTAGATCCTTTGAAGATATGTTTAAAATTTTTATAACTCAATACTCCTATAATATATAGAATGCTATCACAATGAAGGATCTTTGCAATGCTAAACAAAAGAATTGTGAAACATTTTTCTCATTTTTGCAAAGATGGAGAAGGTTGTTTGCAAGATATCCATATTCCATACTTGAAAAGGAAAAGATGGAACTATTCATTGATAATTTAAATGATGACATAAGTTATAGAATTGAAATACAACATCCACCTACATTCGAGAAAATGATTAAAAATGGGCTTAAGATAGATGAAGCTTTGGTCAAGAGAGGAGTCCTGAAAACATACAATGAATGATCAAACAATTACAATACCTCTAATCAAAACAACAACAATGATAAACCCAAGTTTTGGAAAACATATAGAAATACTGGAAATAATGATGTTGTGACTGAAACACAAAATTAAAAACCACTATTTAATTTAATAACAGTTGTAACTAAGATAACTCAAAACAACCAAGGCAACAATCTAAATACAAATGAAAACAACAATTCAAACAATGCTGGATCTAAATCACAACCATTCCAAAAGCTATCAAATCGAAGGAAATTCACGCCTTTAGGACAATATTTGGAATCAACATTGAAGGAACTTATTGAAGCCAAACTTGTAACATTACAAGAGCCACAAAATTGGGGTCCACAAGTCAAACCATTTCGGTGGAATGACATACATTACTATGAATATAAAAAAAACAACGATCATGGGGATTTCAAGAACCCTTTACCCAATTGTGACAAAGGTGAATCATCCTCTTCAAGTAGAAAATGAAAAAATTTAAACTACGTTTATGACTTCAGTATTCTCCATATAAAGGTAGTTGAAGATCAAACCAGTAACACTCAAATCAATGATGAACATGATCATGTTGCTACTAAAAATTAGATAAATGAATTTATTGTTGTTGGTAATCATATTGATGACATGATTATAGCTGATTATCAAACTCATATTGCAAAAATTTATGACATAAATACCATCATTATAGTTGATCATCAAACCACAAACATTGTTGCAAGTGAAAATGATATTAACATTATAAGAAATTAGAGAGAATGAAGAATATCAATCGGTCAACGTGACAACAAGAGGACAAGCTAAGGTAATACTAAAAGGAGCTACAAATAAATCATCTAATTCTCCTTCTATAATCAAAATATCTCTCCTAAAAATCACTAAAATATAATTTATCCGTTGAAGAAAATACTAGCACAAATCTCAATATTAGAACTCTTGAAAATATCACTAGCACACAAGGAAATCCTAGAACAAGCTCTTGTTGCCACAACAATACCCAATAATCTAGAAGTTGACCAAATTTAGGCTATGGTGGGACATTTAACCACTCCTCACTGCCTATCCTTTTCTAAGCATGATGATGTATCACTTAACCATCCACACAATTTTTCTCTCCACATTGAAGTTCTCATCCAAACACCAAGTCGAGTGTGTTCTTATAGAGGGTGGAGCTAGTTTGAGTATCTGTACTTTAAAACTGGTTCGTGCACTAGGATATTATGATAATTCTATTGGTCCAAGAAGGAAAATCACAATAAAAACATATGATGACAAAGAGAGATCTTCCAAAGGATTTATTTTTTTACCTATACTAGTAGGACCAATTGTGAAAGATATAATTTGTCAAGTATTAGACAAAGATCTAACATATTAAATACTTTTGGGATGTCCATGGATTCATGAGATGCAAGCAATACCATTCACCTACCATCATTGCTTAAATTTTCTAGTCCATGGACAAGAAATAACCATCTTAGCTGATTCAATTAATCCCCAACAATATAACATGGTTAAGGCAACTCAAGATACTTTTATTCCTCATAAAAGGGAAGCTAACACTCCAAATTCATCAAATAATGAGAGGCAATCAAATTTTGTGTCAAAATGGGTTGAAAAGAAGGACCAATCAAAGGATAAAGGTATTTTTCATTCTACTACAACAAACAATGAAAGTTCTATATCAAAATAATTCAAAGAGAAGATCTAGTTAATAGACAAGGGCATGGGAGAATATTCCATTAAACAATATTTATGTCTTTCACAATTGTTTCCTTCACCAAGAACTTATGGACAACAATCAACATCAATGCAAAAATTATCAAAACCTATCATAGTTTTAGATGGGATATTTGTAAAGGCTGGCACTTTGACTGATGAATCAGAAGATAAGGTTGTCTTGAATTGGCCTTGCAAAGATGAGGAAGCGTCTACATCAGCAACCCCCAACATAAAAATAGATAAATATGGAAAAGGAAAGACAATCCTAGAGAAGATGGGGTATGAAGGAAAAGGACCTATTGGTGCAAGGAAGGAAGGAATTGTAGAACCTATTCTACTTCTCACACTTCAAGAAAGAGACAAAATTGGATTAGGATATAAAGAGGAATCAAAAGAAGAAGCCACCTAGAAATTTGTTGAATGAATCCTACAATTACAAGCTATTGATAGCTATGAGACAGATTCTAATGAATATGAGTTGGATTCACTATCTAAGGTATCTTTTGAGGAAGGAAAAATGGATGTAATACAAATGTATGCACCTATGTGTGAGGAGGGACAAAGATCAAGGACTAGACACCTTCTGTTTGGATCACAAAATATCGATGACTCAAGCAAGGATGGGAAAACTTTGAGTGAGATAGACTTGGAGGAGAGTAACATCATAAACCTCAATACCCCTACTGAAAACTTTGATGACATTGCTATTCAAACCTTCACTTCTGTTGACCTTCATCAATCTGATGATCTTTTACCCCTACTACACCTTGAGCTATTGACTAGGAACAAATTGAACCTTCTAACATACCTATCATTGCAAATGATGATAAAATCATTAAATTTCTCTATTCTGATGAACCTAACACAAGTTCTATCCATAAAAGTTATAACAAAGCTTCAAGTCATGGGGTGTCAAATCTTCTAGCTACAAAAATGAAAATATGAACAAAAGATCTAATGGTGAAAAAAATTTAATGATAGTGTTAGATCTAGAAAAAGGAAAAATAAAGAGTGCATCTGATAGTGAAAACCTCTCTAAGTCATTGAAAGATTGGGGATTTGAAACTCTTCCTAAACATTATCATGAGAGATGATCAGTGTTGGTTGAGCCAACTTGGTCTATCAATGTGGGCACATAAGATAAAGTAAAGACATTACATTTGGCAGCATCAATGACTGGACAAGAAAATCCAAGATTCACCAAGTTCTTTGATTAATGAAAAATAAAATTTGCTTGGTCTTACTCTGATATGTTTGGTTTAGATCCAAAAATCCTAATGCATCACCTATCTTTACCAATGGGAGTGAAACCTGTCAAGAAAAAGCTATGAAAAATGCATTCGCATATCGTGTTGTTGGAGAAGGCAGAACCAAAAAAAAATTAGACGATGGTTCTATTTGTCCCATTGACTATGCTGAGTGGATCTCAAATATTGTAACTATTTCTAAAGCAAACAATAGTATCAAGATATGTACTAAATTCAGGGATCTTAACAAGGCATGTCTGAAAGATTACTTTCCTTTACCAAACATTGATATTATTTTAGACTTGACAGTTGGACACACAATTTTATCATTGATGGATGGTTTCTTAGGTTATAATCAAATCAAGATAGGACTGGAGGATCAAGAGAAGACAACATTCACTTGACCATGTGGAAATTTTTGTTGGAATGTGATGCCTTTTGGGTTAAAAAACGTAGGGCTACATATCAAAGAGAAATGACCACCATATTCCATGATATGATGCATACTTTTATGGAGGAATATGTGGAAAATCTATTTGTGAAATCATATAACAGAGAGGGACATCTTGAGATCCTAGAAAAAAATTTCACTTGTCTAGAAAAGTTAAACGTTAGATTAAATCCCAAGAAATGTGCATTTGGTGTAACATTGGCAAAGCTTCTAGGGTACATCGTTTCAAAGAAAGGTATTGAAGTAGATCCTGCCAAGGTCAAAGAAATTATGGATATGTCACCACCTAGAGACATTAGTTTGCTATGGTCTCTACAGGGAAGGCTTCAATCCATCTAAAGGTTCATTTATCAACTGGCAGGCAAGAGTCATCCATTCAACCACTTCCTACAAAAGAATGTATCTTTCAAGTGGGATGACAAATGTGACTCTACTTTTAATCAACTAAATAAATATTTGATGTCTCCACCAATAATAGTGCCTTCTATAGAAGGAAATTCATCACTACTTTATACAGAAACAACAAAGATTTCATTGGGGATTCTATGGGCACAAGAAAATCCTATAGGGAAGGAACAAGCTATTTACTATATTAGTAGAAATTTTCATGGTAATGAGATCAATTATACCTTCATTGAGAAATCATGTTTGGAAATAGTATTTGCTACTCAAAAGCTACACCATTATATGTTAACTCACATAGTTAAACTCATAGAAAAAAATGATCCACTAAATACTTACTGAGAAAAGCTGCCCTAATAGGAAGGCTAGCCAAATGGGTCATGATCTTGAGTGAGTTTTATATCCAATTTTTATATCACAAAGCCATTAAGGGATAAGTCATAGTTGATCAGTTATATGAAGCACCTCTACAAGATAATCAACCAATGAACATTGAATTTCCTAATGCGGATGTTCTTAACATCACACCAAAACAATGGATGCTGCACTTTGACGGATCATATCTGCAACTTGGATCAGGTGTTGGAATATTATTTGTCACACCTCAAAGGCATACCATTCTAAATTCCAACATAATCTATTTTCCTTCTACAAATAATTTCGTTGAATATGAGGCATTAATCATTAGCATCAAAGTAGCAATTGAATGGAATATCATAGTACTGTAGGTCTACAAAGCCTCATAACTTGTCATTAATCAGGTAAATGATGATTATCCAAAAAGGGAAGACAAGTTGCTGCCATATA
Organism: Sequoiadendron giganteum; assembly: GCA_007115665.2. Taxonomy (NCBI): domain Eukaryota; kingdom Viridiplantae; phylum Streptophyta; class Pinopsida; order Cupressales; family Cupressaceae; genus Sequoiadendron; species Sequoiadendron giganteum. The sequence goes on from CM021102.1 coordinate 276,064,744, forward strand.
AGAAAATGGTGGATGATTTCAAGAAGTAATTTTTCTAGATCAAGTTTGAACAAATACCAAGGGAAAATAACAAAACTATTCATTCTATGGCTACAATTGCTTCTCTCTTGAAAATATCGAAACAACAAAGATGTTATGAGTTTATGGTTGAAAAAGTGTCTAATACAGCCTACGACAATCCCGAATCCAAAATGATATGTCATATCATTGATCTTGAAACCTCTATCCATGGAAATATTTATGCTTACATGAAGAATAATACTCCTCCTCCTGATCTTTCCCAAAACAAAAAATGAAATTTCTTTTTCCAAGCTGCACCACATACCTTGATTGCCAACATACTTTACCATCGAGGTCTTGATGGTACTATCCTATGATGTCTAGAACATAATAAAGCTAAAACAACCTTGCTTGAGATTCATAAAGGTATCTATGGAACACACTCAAGTGGTTTAACTCTATTAAAGAAACTCCTTTGTTTGGGGTATTACTGGCCGAATATGGAGAAGGAATCTTATCAATATGTAAAGAAATTCCAAAAATGTCAAATTTGCGACAATATTATACATGCACTAGCACAAGAACCTCAACCTTTCACAACAAAATGGCCTTTTTGTCAGTCGCAATTGGATTTGGTAGAAAAAAACTCACGCTTCTTCATCAAATGGACATAAGTTTATCATTACAGCCACATACTACTTTACAAAGTCGATTGAAGCTATACCCCTAACCATAGTCACATAATATTAAAATATTGTCTTTTATCTTAAATTACCTTATATGTCGATATGGTGTTCCTCATTCCATCATCAACTACAATGGTAGATATTTTAAGAATTAGGATGTCCAAGAACTGTGTGAGCGGTTTCATATACAACATCGCTTTTCAACACCATAATATCCTTAGAGAAATGGCTAGGCAGAGGCCTCAAACAAAACTATTCTAAAAATCTTGAAGAAAATGGTCAACGATTCTGGAAGAGATTGGCATGTTCAACTAAATCTTGCTCTGTGGGCATATCGAACTAGTATTAGAACACCTACAAGAGCTACACCATATTATTTGGTATATGGATCGAAGGCTATTCTACCTATTGAGGTTGAAATACCATCACTTTGTGTGTCACTAAAAGGGATCATATACGATGAACATTATCGAGTGTCTAGACTTCAAAAGCTAGAGCTATTAGATGAGCTTCGTCAGCAAGCTATGGATCAATTGAAAGCGTACGAATAGAGGATGTTGAAAAGCTACAATCATAGAGTCAAACTAATGACATTTTAGGTAGGTGACTTGGTATTAAAGGAAAACCCTCGCAATCAACATGATCATGAAAAGAAGGGTATGTTTGAACCAAATTGGCTAGGTCCATTTTCCCAATTATTGATCTATGGATCGAGAGCTTACAAATTGTCTACACCTGAAGCAGATCTATTTGATGAACCTATCAAAAATATTCACAACACAATTACAATGGAAGCATAATAATTTTATTTTTTGGAAACTAAAATTAACTATAAGTAAAGTGAACTACACTTAACACATGCATCCTCTAAGGTACATGACAATGCTTACATTAGAAACCCATAACATATAGAAGTAAACTAACCCATAGAATATAAATTATACTCAAGAAATAAAGAACATAGATCCAGTAACATTAAACTCATTTCATAAGATTACAAAGTACATAATAAAATCATTCATAGATTGTGATCATTCAAAGATTGCATTCATTCAATATAGTAGTAACAAGGCTCACTTCCAAAATGAGGTAGATCATACAAACAATATTACCATTACAATGATACAAGGATTCTCCTCGAATAAAAATAAGGAGTAGTACATATAAAATAACATCCAAGTGATCCAATAGAACATAAGAGATGGTACAAAGTAGCTAGAACACATGAACTCTCCAATATGGAAGATCCTACCATCACAAACAAGAAATGGAGACCCAATGGTGTATGGTGCATGTTCCACCCAACCAAGAGGTACCCAAAGGCCCACCCCCTATGCTAGGAGATAGTAAAATGGATTACTAGGCACAAGCAACACCCTCAAGACACAGGAAATCACAAGACTAAACTATACAAGTACAATACATAACATGAAGGTTACATTGCTTCCAAAGTAAAAGAATCAAGTAGATCAACTCCACAATAAAATTCATTTTCATAGGAGGAGTGTCATCATAAAGTAGCATGGGTTACCTTTTCAGATCTTCCTAGGCCCCAACCCCCATATTGGGTTACCCTTGTAGCCTCTTACGATCCCCGACCGCACATGCAAACCAATGTAGAGTAAAATATATTTCAAAGGGACAAGATACTAACCTTGCCATTCCAGGTCATTTCATATCATCCCAAGTCTAAATGAGCCATTGATCCAATGAGCGAGGAACAACTAACAAGTTATATTATTTAGAGCTACCCTTTTTCCTAATACGTTTATTTAATTTCCACTAAATTAACTAACTCTCACATGAGTTATCCTGGCACCACTTTGTACATCAAACCCCATTGAGAGTCACTCCCCTACTGAAAACACAAGGATCTAATCCAAAAACCAAGGGTGAAAAAACTGCACAAAAAAATGGATAATAAATCTCAACCATATGGCAAGATGTAGCACAATCTGTTTGTACTAATTTGGTGTTCAAACTGAATCACAACTAGGTGCACTACCCAAAGAAATTAAAGGGCTGAAAAAAATATCACAACAACCCCGACATAATATTACTACATCTAGAAGGCTTACACATTCACAACTAACAAATTTGCTAACTTACGTGAACAAAGGACATCATAATTAGATAAGCAATCTAAGCAAGTAATTAAAACAATCATTATGATTTCCTTAATCTAATTTCCATTCCAAGAAAAAAATAATATATTGCTCAAATAATCTAACTTAGTACCATTTCATTTATAGTCAATAAGAAATTAAATCTAATTATTTAATTCAATTTCCCAATTTACATCTATATAAAAATAAATTTCCTATTTTTAATCATTTCATTTTAAAATCATCTAATTCATTCATTTGCATGCACTTATATAAAATTTATTTAAATAAATATATATTTGAATATATACATAATTATATATATTTATAAATATTTTTTTATTTTTTTAGATAAGTGCTATCAAAGGGGATAAAACCCATTTACATTGATCACAGTGGGAAAAACGTGCCAGAGTATAGTTTACTGCTTAAAACTCAAGGATGGGATACCACACATCCATTAGCTTTGTCTCCACAGTGCTACATATTAAGTGTTAGTTCACTTTTATTTCTTTTCCTCTGTATGAAAGTCTAGCGGTCTTGTTCTATCTCATCAGTCAAACCCTCATCTGAAATTTCTATGTGTAAATTTCTCCCTCTAGTGGGGCCAAAATCAGAAGCTACATATTGATAATCCACACCCCCAATCTGGTTGTGCTCTTTTGCACGTGTTATATTATCCTTCCCTGATGGAGGCAGATCTACCCCCACCCTTGACCTATCTAAAATGTGTGTTTCCTTTGGGCATTTGACCCCATCGATTTTCTCATTGGAAGTCTCAGTAGTGGTTTCCTAATAAGAGGTGGTTAATTATTTCTCTACTGAGTAGTGGTTGAGAAACCTCTCTGCACCAAGTGGATTTCCCATCCATTTTCTTCTTGGCACACTAGGCAACTATGTGGCCAATACTGAATCATCTATGATAGCAGAAAGGAAGTCCCTCATAATCTATCATCTGGTTCCAACTCCCATCGGTAGTTTTGAGAAGGATATTGGCTAGGAGATCCTGAGTCATATCAATCTCCACCAAAATTCGAGCATAAGTTGTGTGTAGGTAGTTTGAAGACCTTCTATCAGTAGCAAGGATTCTCCCAAGTGAATTTCCCAAAGCCTCAAAATAGGAATCAAACCAAAACTGAAGTGGGAGATTTGGGAGTCTTACCCAAATTGGAGTTGTTGCAAAAATTTTGGATGCAAGGTTAAATGCAGGGTACCATGGTTTCAACATAAGAAAGTGCTCTCTACAACTCCAGGGAGAGTTGTATAAAATTGTGTTGCGATCTTGAACACTATCAAAAGCCACCACAAAGAATCCTCAAGCACAAGGATAAATCTGAAGGTTACCTTCCAAGACGGGCCTCCATGTTTCCGCAATCCAATCATGCAACTCAGATAAACAGGGCCACAACCCTCTAAACCTCCCAATCAAGCCATTCTCCATGAATAACTCCATTTTTTCTACAACCATGGATAACTTTAGTGGCGAATCTTCACCAATTGGGACCTCCAAAAATGGCGAATAATACAGGCTAGAAAGGATGCCGAATCACCAGGTTTTTACAAAAAAATAAAAATGTCTTGATTAATTCGCCAATGTATTATTTTTTAAATGACACATCGTCGGATCTGATTTTCCAGTAGTTTATAATGTAATTACAAATATTACTTATATTCGCCAGTTATTTGTTATTCTTACAATGAATTTTTATGGTATATTCGCCACTAATAATAATTTACCATTTCATTTTAGGGATATTTTAGCCTTTAATAGTTTTATTATTTATTGTCATTGATTATTTTTTTAATTGAATGGCTGCAAGTGAATTCCATGACTTTATTTGCATGTGCCTTTTAAAAAGGTTGTTGAGACCTGAAATTTGTTTTGGGCCACACGATTAGATTTGATCATGTGGTCCAGAACAAATTTTGGGACTCAACAACCTTTTTAAAAGGAGCGTGTATATAAAGTCACGGAATTCACTAAGTAACGCAATTCACTAAGTGCATCTAAATCGGCGTATCGATAGGACGTCCATAACTATCTCACCGATGATGTTTAGTCACATCGATATTCACTCATGGAATGAACTTGCATTGCAGCCATCTGATTTAAAAGCTAATCAATGCTAGAATTTTCAAGTTTAATTTAGTCTTAATTTTCAAGTGAATTTTTTAAAAACACTTCATCTGTGTGTGCTCCAATGCATTTTCAATAGTGAATTTATGCTTGGTGGCGAGGGGCCACTGTCCCCGGACCTCGCGAGGGGGCGTTGCCCCCTCAACCCCCACAAGGGGGCTCTGCCCCCTTGACCCCAGCAAGGGGCACTACCCCTTGACCACACTGGTGGTTGCTGCCCCCGGGCCCCCTTCAATATTAAATATATATATATATATATATATATATATATATATATATATATATATATATATATATATATGGGGGAACTACGCCGACCAACTATGCAATTTTTTAAAGGAGAGATTCGCCATTTTAATTAATCATTTTACTGATTATTCACTAGGATTTGCCAGTGTGATTTTTTTTTTTAACCAATTATTCATTAAGATTCGCCAGGATTTTACAAATTTTTGAATAATGTGCATAAGATTCACCAATGAAAATTAATAATTTTTTCAAATATTAGGAAAGATTCGCCAGGATTTTACACCTTTGCTGAGGGGGGGGTTTCTTAAAGTTATCCCTATCTACAATTTCCTATGTGACATCACCCCCCAGTTTCACCATGGGGGTGGAACTGGCGCATTTGCGAGGTGTTACCCTTGTGTGAGTTGTGGCAACTGTGTCTAAGTGACCATTGCATCCCGCCTTGGGCTTCCTTGTCCACGAACTATTGTCAAGAGACGAAAATAGGCCCAACCCATTGTTTTTCCCGTCTTCACTTTCGTGTGTACCCCAACCTTCTGGAGCGTTTGAAGTCTTAGTTCCCATAGACTTGGGTGGCCATGAACAGACTGGCTTTTTGAAATTGTTGCTCTTCTGCACTGTCATATGTAGCCAACTATCCACCTTCACCCAAGAATTCCCTTGGTCTACAGAGTGGCATGAATTTGAAGAGGTGAGGGGAAAACTATACCTGAATCTAGGGTTTCCTAAGGAGTCACCAACTCGATGGGAAAACACTAAATGCACATCAAAGCCCTAACCATTTTTTACGACGTCTAAAAAAGAGGCATTTGTGACTAGAAGACCATAATATGGTTTGTTGGGAGACTTAGGTTGAGTAGATCCAACACTCAGATGGGAGCCCACCCCAACCAAAGCCTGAGCACCATGGCCGCCAGAGTAAGGCACAAAGAAAGAGGGATTCAGTCTCGCACGGTTGTGCACAGCCACACCCCCCAATCCAAAATTGATCGGGGAATCAGAGGAAACCCCCCAGTCTTGCAAAGCACTAGAGGAAATACTAGAAGAAACCTTCCCTACCAACGAAAACATGGATTCTGCAACTTTCGACAATGATGAGATTTCGGTAGTATTTTAAAAAAGATATTAAGGTTTGGGCCTTGGTTGTTGGCACTACAAGCAAGAAGCCCCACCAATTCACCAAGGAGCCTCCCCTTAAGACTAGGGTAAGGAAACTCCATTGTTGATGTGGTGGAGAGTGACCCTACGAGGTTTGAACCTTTGTTGTTGGTTCTACAGAAAAGAAGCCCCACCATTTCACCAAAGGGTCACCCCCTCTTAAAAGATATTATGGTTTGGGCCTTGGTTGTTGGAACTACAGGCAAGAAGCCCCACCAGTTCACCAAGGAGCCTCCTCTTAACACCAGGGTAAGCAAACTCCATTATTTTTAGAAAGATATTAAGGTTTAGGCCTTGGTTGTTGGCACTACAGGCAACAAGCCCCGCCAGTTCACCAAGGAGCCTTCCCTTAACACCAGGGTAAGTAAAATCCATTGTTTATGTGGTAGAGAGTGACCCCATGAGGTTTGAACATTTTTTGTTGGATCTATAGGCAAGAAGCCCCAACATTTCAACAAAGGGTCACCCCTATATTTATAAATAATTATATATATACAAATATATATTATTTAATTACAAATTTCCCAAAGCAATATTAAATATATATATACATAAATATTTATATATATTAATATATATAAATATATATTAACTTATATATATTTATACATGCATATAATATTATATATATATTTAATACCCAAAATTGGAAAAAAAACATATTATAAAGTCGAAATAATACGCGGACGAGAGTTTTAAGCATCCATTAAAGCCACAATTGTTTACATAGCTGACCCTTGTGTGGGGGCGCAACCTGTGAAGGTACCGTTGGGTGCTACCTCCACAACCTGCCTCCCCTATAGGGGTGGCTATGGGGGCAGTCCCCCTAGTCCCATACGAATTTAAAACTATAATATTTTTTCACAAAAAACTGCCAACCTTCGTGGTTGTGCCTTACTGTTAAATCTCTCACATCGCTCGAGGCTCGCCATGTGGCTCCCTCTTGAGGATTTTTGAATTTCATATCGCTTTTCTCTTTCCAATCTCCATTTGTGTGCCATGTGGCCTTCTCTAGCTACTTTCCAAAATTGGGCCCGCCTTGCACTTTCTTTCGCTCGGTGTGATCCATGTGGCCCCCTCTCGGAGCTTTTCATTGGGCATACCTTCATATTTTTTCTGAGCTTCATTTCTACGACACGTGGAATTTCATGCTGCACTGGTTACCTTAGAATTATTGCCGCACCTTTTGTACTCGCCTTCTATCGCATTTTCTTCTATGGCGCCGCGTGTTCTTTCCTACTGCTGCGTTGTAATATGTTCCCTATTGTGGCTTTGCCTGCATGCTCCTAGGTGTTTCATGTTTGTTGTGGTGGCTCGAGGTGATCTGAGGTGTTGGTCCTTGCTCGTGGTTTCCTTTCTCCAAATATGTTTTAGGCGGTGGACTGGCCTATAAATATGACAATGTTTCTCTTTATTGGTTGTTGATTAAGTTGCAAAAAACTCTCGAGCACTGGGAAGAAGCCTTTGTAATGATTTTATTAAATTTGAAGACTCGAGACTATGCCAAACCAATTCGGCCTTTCTATTTTTCATGCATTTAGTAAGACTGTTAGTCTATGATGTTATCTTATTTTATGGTATGAATGCCTATTCTTCAACTTTTGTAATCTTCCATAGCTTGATAAATACAGATCATGTTTTCTCAACTCTTTTATGTTGGATAAGGTTGTGCTAGATTATGCTATGCAAACTAGAGGGTATTTATTACATTTTAAGTGATTTTGAGATATTTTATTTTATAAACAACATTTTGGTGGTTCGGGCCTTTGCATCCTGTACTGTGCATTGGCACTTTTGTCTACGATTTTGGCGCATCACCTATAGTGTAGATTTTATATTTCGATATCTTTCTAACCTTTTACTTGCCCCACTAAATGAAGAGATGGATTCGATAAAACCACGGAGGTCACTTAGCTAGCGCATTATGTCCCACAATAGCTAAGTTTCCCATAAGACTGCTGCTACCTGCAAAATCTTGTGTCAATAGTTTTTTTTTTGGCACTTGTACTTGTTCACCCAAATATCGACCTCTCCCTTCAACTTCAAGATTTTCTCCTCTCTTTTTTGGGCCTGTCGATTGAGCTTGAGGTAATCAGTGGTTTAAATAATTTGAGTTTCCTCCGTGAGCTTGATCTTGTCTCATGGACAGGCCTACTGCAAGTCCAACTCAATAGCATTGACAGAGAAATCACTCGGTAGCATTTCTCCTACCGATTTAATCATGTTGGGAGTGATCTTTGCAAATATTAATGAAGTTTGGCTCTCATTGAACACCATTTGCAAGAGCAGCTCTGCCTGCCTACCCACACCCTTTTGTCTCCTATTTTGCATTCAACTAGCTCGGGTGCTTTTGTTTGTCTCCACCTATGAAAAATATTTCTGGGAAGAGATACCCAGGCCACCAGCAAAAGGAAACTCTCGAGGGACTAATAGCGGGAAATATAGCGTACTCAGCACATCAGTGGTTTTGCTGGGCCTTATTATAATGGTCGGGGAGAATGGTGGAATGAATTGGCCACTCAAAGGGGATAATAGTGCGGTGTAAGGAAAATCTAGGGAGGCGCCAAGTGAGGGGTTGGGCCTCGGGGATAAGAATTATTGGCTCATGAGCGCAACACTTACACCAAACTGTGTCCTGGGTAAGGGATGGTAGGTGGAGAATGAAAGTGGGAAACTAGGAGAGGTAAGACTCGACTGCTCGAGATATCCAGCGATAGAGAAAACTAGTGTAGATGAAAAAGCTGGGGCAGTTGAAGAAGAAACTAGAGACATAGAAGAAAGAGAGGAGGGAGGAGATGATACCTTAGGCTCATGAGGAGCTGCAAATGATACACCCACTTCGTCCATCTCTTGCTCTTCCTCTCCACCGAATCCTCTTATCTGTGTTCGCATTCCATTCGGAGAATCCTCAAGGTCTACAATGACCCACCTTTTACTACTAGTAGTACCTACTTGCTTCCTTGTAGATTTAGAGGAGCTGAATGGCTCTAACGCTTGTGAGTTTAATGAATCCTCCTATTGTGCGGGTTGTTTATCAAAATTTTCTCTATGCATTGGATTCTCCTCCATGGCAGGGGAATTTTGAGTTACCTCTTCTCTGGGCTCCATTGGATTCTCCTCTCCCCTATATTGTTGCTCTGACATTGAAGGGTTCAGAGAATTTTTTGTATTTGGGTGGGCGTTCTCCCAGATATCATCAATTTTTTCATCAAGGGCCACCTCTTCCTAAAAATTGGTGGTTTGCTTAGTCTCCTACCGGTAAATCCAGAAGTCTCAAATCTTTTCAGGACACCATTCGAGCTTTTGCAACTAGGTGTACAGGGCCTGATTGACCTTCTGATTTGGATTGGCCTTCCCAACTATGTAGTAGAAGTCCAGACATGGTGGTCGCATGTCCTCAGTAGGAATATATTCAAGGCCTACATACAACCTTAAATTCCCCTCCTCAACATTTCTCTGAGAGTCCCAGAAAGGCCGAGGCTAATGTGGGAACCTTATACCAATCTCTGACAAATTATTTTCGGGATTGTATTGCCAGGTGTCATTTATGAACACCAACCCCAGATGACCCAACTTTGAAAACAAAATCTCTGAAGTGTCAATATTCAAAATTCTATTCTTGATCAATGACACAAAACCAAACATAACGAGTAATAGTAAATAGGATGTTAAATGCTTTCCCCCTAGTAGTCATTATCAATATTACATACCTGCCTCATTGCTTCCAAGGCCAACACTCTGTTTGAAAGAAAGCATGGGAGCCGGAAATGTTCTCGGGTGAATCCTCGCATGTGGAGCATGGTGAATTCAATGCCAAAGAACCAATTGCAAGGTGGCACAAGCTTTTCCAACCAAGATTTTTGTCTTCTCGAAAAGCGTGTGAAAATGCTGATCTCGGCTCTATCCAAAGTCCGCAAAGTTGGGGCTAGGAATAAATTCAAAAATGCATAATAATCAAAAGTTTTTGACATGATAGGAGTCCATTTTGAGATTGGCTTCGTTAGGCTACTTTCGTAAAAAATAGCCAGAGACATAAATGTCAAAAAATAATCTGGATTCTGGTGTAATATCAAGTAGGCCAGGAAAGAGGGATACCTAACCCTAGAACCAACTTGGAAGTCTTATAGTTGCATGGAGGACCCATGACAACTATGCCCTTCCTCTTTGGTTTTGAGTTGGAGAATCATGAGGAGCATCACACCAAGGTTCATGCTAGTTGCTACTTCCTCATGCGGGTGCATTACATAGAACCATTCTAAAACCTCCAGTGGTATGAGGATTTCAAAAAAATGGTTTCCCTGATCTCGTGCCACTGGTTGTTGTAATTGCTAGTCCCTCCGACGCTTGATAATCTAAGAATGAAAATGGTCCCAATTTTTTTTTCTCTTTTCAAGCCTTCGCTTCATAGCGGATATATGTATATCTTGATACAAGGCCAATGGCCTTTATCTTATATAATGTAAATTTCCTAGCCAAAATATATAATATATGTTTTTCACAAATCTTGGCTATCTTACAATGTTTAATCAATTTCTGGCACTCATTGTTGTTATTTCATAAAGGACTAAGAAGACTCAAAACTTAAAAGAAGGGAAAAAATAATTACAATATTTACAAATTTACACAACCATGACATAGGCAGAATTAGTTGAATTTCTTAAGGTGTATTCCATTAACTAGAATATTTAATGCATTACCTTCCATGTCTTCCAACTTGAAGGAGTTTAACTGCTTACACTGGACAATTTTGAAAGGCCCTTCCCTAAGACTATCAAATTTCCTGTGCTGATCAGGCTTTTTTTCACGTTCGTTGAACTTGAGCACCAAGTCTCCATGTTGTAACTTTTGATCTGATGCCTTTTTATTAAACCATTTCTTTACCACCTGTTGGCGGCTGTTCATCACCTCAAGGGTGTGTTGTCTCTTTTCTTGAACCTCGAATAGCTCAGAAAAACATACCTCCATTGCTCCATTTTTTTCAATCTCTAGAGATTTAAGCAACTACAGGACAAGTATTTCCATGGTAATAGGCAGCAATGCCTCCTTCCTGTACACAATCTCATAGGGAGATGTGTTTAGTATCTTCTTGGGTGTGATTCGGTCTGCCCACAGTGCTATCTAGAGATTCCTATACCATTCTTTCTGGTGTTCAGAGCCTATCTTCTTAATTAGCCTGATGAGGGTTTTATTCGTAGATTCTATGAGGCCATTCCCCTAGGGATAATAGTTAGAAGAGGTTTTTAGGAAAATCCCATACTTTAATGCAAACTGGCTCATCTTCGAGCCAAATGAAGCTTTAGCATTATCGGAGATGATTGTTTTTGGGGGGTTAAACCTAGCCACCAACTCCTCCAAGAAGTTAACAATCTCCACCTTCATTGCATTTTTCATTGGCACTGCTTCTACCCATCTAGTGAAGTAGTCCGTTGCTGTCATATCCATCTGTGCCCAACTGAGGAGAAAGGGTTAATCATCCCAATGAAATGTAGACCCAATTGAGCAAAGGGTTCCTCTACTACTATAGGCCTTAATGTTATAGCAACTTTTTTTCTCCTTTTGGCATGAAACTGACACTTATTGCAAGATTTAATTAATAAAAATGTATCATTGAAAAGTGTTGGCCAAAAATAACCAGCACATATAATTTTTATTGTTGTAGTTCTTGCAGAAAAATGTCCTCCAATTGGGCCATTTTGGTATTGATCCAATATTTTCCTCACCTGTTCTTCATTTCCACACCTTAGCAGGATGCCATTAAAATTTCTTTTGAATAGGACACCCTCTAAGAGAATATAATTGTTATTTTGTAAGTGATAGAAATTCCTTTTAAAAGAAGGGAGATTAATCAGATACCTCCCCATCTACATGAATTTCATTCTATCTTCCAGCCAGTCACCCTGAGAGCTTTATTCGTTCAGTAATACAGTTTCCGAAACTTCAAACTCTGTCATTGTTTCACTGTTTTCAGCGAGGCACTCACACAATCCCTTTCCTTTGACAGTCTTGATAGGCCTGACTTCAATATAATGCTCTAGGATCATAGTGATCCAATTATCTCTTTTCTTCATGATTTCTCCTTCCACGATATACTCCCACACACTAGGATGTGGTATGCAAACAACCACCTTATTATATGATATCATGTGCCAGAACTTCTTAAGTCCTTTTACAATTGCAAAAGCCTTCTTTTCTAAATTTTTTTACTTCACCTCATACTCCTTTAAGGTTCATGAGTAGAAATAAATAGGAGACTCCCTTTTATCTTCATCATCTTTTTGCATAAGTACTGTAGCAATACTATTGCCACCACCAAAAAAATACATAATAAAATATTTTGATAAGTCTGGGTTGACCAATACAGGGGCAGAATAAATAGCCACCTTTATAAGCTCAAAATATTTCCTGGCTTTCATTGTCCATTTAAAAGTCTGATCCTTTTTAAGCATCAATGTAATAGGCTAATCAGTCCCTACAAAATCTGCAATGAAATGGCTAATGAAGTTTACTTTACCTAGAAATGATTGCACTCCCTTTTTGTTTACAGGTAATGGAAGCTCCTAGATTGCATCAACTTTTTCAGGGTCAATGGAAATGCCCTCCTTCCAGATGACATACCCAAATAGATTCCCTTGGGGAACTTCGAGCACACATTTCTTCAGGTTTAAATAAATCTAGAATTCATGGCACTTCTAAAAGACAAGTTCCAAATGATCAAAGTGATCATCAACAGATTTTGAAAATACTGTCAAATCATCCAGATATATGAGTATAATTTTATGAATTAAATCATTGAAGGAAATATACATGGCTCTCTAAAAGGTGGATCTAGCATTCGAGATTCCAAAAGGCATCTTGGAATATGCATATGTTCCCCACTTTGTGGTGAACATTGTTTTGTATTGGTCTTCTTCTTTTACCTGAATGTGATTGTAGCCCGAAAAGCCATCCAACATTGAGAACATTTCTGAACTAGTTATAGTCTGAAGAATAACCTCCATTTAAGGCAAGGGGTAATGATCCTTTAAGGACACTCTATTCAAATCTTAGAAGTCTACACACAGTCATATGTCTCCATTCTTCTTCTGGACTGGTACCAGGTTTGATACCCAAATGTTGTTTTTGATTGGAAACACTAATCGAGAAGTGATCAATTTATTCAGTTCCTGTGACATGAGATATTCTATCTTTAGATTCAAAAGTCTTTGTCTTTCACGAACCAACTTCACCCCTTCCGATAGCTCAATTGTATGCTCAATGATCCCGGGAGCGTATCCTTGAAGATCTTTATATGACTAGGCTACTACACTTGGATACTCTTCACAAAAGTGTCTTAGTCTATCCTTATTCTTCTGAGAAACTTCCTTTCTGACCTTGAGCTTTCTTTATTCTCTGATGTAGAAATTGGTATAGTCACCCTTCTCAGCTACGCACCTTCTTTTGTCTCTTGTCACATCATCAAAATCAAACAGTCTCTCTAGAGTGACTAGACCTCTTGGAAGCTTATTGGATTTCAATTGGATAACTTGATCTCCATAAGCTTCAGTGATCTTTGGTTGCAGCTGCTCCATGAATTCTCTGGATGACCTGAGAAATGATGCAATATGGGTGTCACTATCAAACACTTGCCAATCTTGATTGTTGTTTGGAATAGCGGGTCTTACAATTACTCTCACCGCATGCTTCCTTTTCAATAACTCGAAGGTCAGCTTGAACTGAGCTCCAATAGTCGCCATTTGGTTGCCTTAAGAGTTTTTCTCTCTTTGTATAGCCTGAATATTAAATGCCTCAAAAGTGTCACTAATATCCCAGATCTATGTCTGTAGGATCGCATATGGACATTTTTTGTAGTAGAAATTCCTCAGATTTGGTTGACCACCAACTCCAAATCTCCGAATACACTTATCTGCTTTGCACCCATTTGTTTTGCAAGGCTCAAACCATGGATAGGGCCTTCATACTCTACTTTGTTGTTTTAGCACACGAACTAGAAATGGTAAGACCTCAGGGTCTTTTCCTCAGATGGGGATGTCAAACATATGCCTGCTTGAGCTCCAGCTTTGCATCGTGCTCCATCAAAATGCAAATTCCATAACTCTTAGGGTGCTTTGCCTCCAGAATCTTTAGTAACTCTATGAATTGACTACCCCTCCTCATGTATGACATAAGTACTGAGTCCAGTCATGCGATAATTCCCAAAAAGGGTTAGTATGAATAAACTCCTTCAACAAATTTTCTTCATCCTCCATCCAGGAGTTGGTAGCCTCTTCTTCTTCCAAAAATTTTACATTGAACCTCCCTTCCTGAGTAATTGAAGTATGTGTTGCTTCAAACTTGAGCAAAGCCTCATCAGCGACATGCTCAGAATGAAAAGTTTCCGACAGTAGTTTCATCTTGGCTCCATGTTTGGTCCTCAAAATCAAATGTGACCAGTCCAACGCTAGATATCCTCCGACATTTTCTATGAACTCTTGGGACAAGAAAATTTTAAATAGAGGAGGAATATCGATGAGTACAGTATCTTGATTTATAGTGATACTGGGGCAAGAAAAAAATACCATAGGAAATCCTTTGATTACCCCGATGGTATCAACTTTATTTCCATCTACCTGCATGACTCCCTTGTTAAGAGGCTCATATTTAAACCCAAACAATCAACTACTTGCTTAGGCATGATAGTGGTACTGGCACCAGAGTCAATCATACAATTATGCAATAGTTTGTCACCAATGATAATTGTTAGAAAGAAAGATTTGGGTTTAGGCTTACTCTCTTTTCCAACTTCTTTCATTTCCTCGGGTTGATTTGTTAAAACTTTGTCCAGGTCTGGCCTGGATATATTCTTTTCATTGGACTCAATAGGCTCCTTCGGTTCTTCTTCTCCCAACAATCCCTTTTGTAATAGTACCTTCTGCTCTGGAATAGCCAAGACATCCCACAAAGAAGCGTTGGCATAAGACTTCTTCAGTTTTTTTACCACATTGAACTGTGCTCATGATTGATGTGTCACGGTTGCGTGATCTTTAGGTTTTGCAGTCACTGTTGGCCTCCCAACTAGTGCATCTGACTGTTTGGTAATAGCCAAGATGATCAGAGGAGGTAGATTCAGAGAACTAGGAGGAACCATGCTAGTCTGTTGTGGGACTGGTGATGGTCCTACCGATGGACTAGGCGTCGGGTGAGATGAAGCATTAGTTGGTAGAGATGTGAACTCTCCAGTAAATCTCCACTTATAATGTGTGTTGTAATCATACTGTACTTGTGAAATTTGAGTTACAGGAAAATCATTTGGAAAAGTTGAATCCTCTCCTTCCATCCACGAAAAGAGTGCTTGGTCTGGAACTATATCCGACTCTTGTTGAATAGACATCCCTTGCATTTGAGTAGTGAGGACAACATTGTCCATCTGCTGAGAGGCATATGATTGGTTGCTAGGATCAAGTGTGCCACCTTGGCCATGTTGGTCTATGATCTTTTGTTGCAAATTTCCCCATGGACAATTTCTCGGCATGTGGGCATCATTACAAGGAAAACACCATGAATTCACATCTTCGGCTATGTTTTTTTGTCCTACCACCAGCTCTTTATTTGAACTAGGATGAATGGTCTATATTGACAGAGTTACTAGAACCATTTGGTTACTTGGCTGAGCCTGACTATTCCCGCATGATCTATCTTGCTACTGCTTCTGTTGGTACGGAGCTTTTCTACCTTGGTAATTCTGGTATGCTAGATTTTGATAGCTATATTGTTGTTGCTTCATGGTAGTTAACTCATTATTCATGGCCCACATTTTTTCTCTTATCTTGTTCATCTCGACACCCAAGGGATTAGGAACTAGAGCCTTGACTGGAGTTGCGCTCAGGGCTGTTTCGGGATATACATACATAGATTGGGGAGGAGTTGTAGGCATATTGGTAGAACATACTTCGGCTTCCGCAGTGTTGCACTCAGGAAACAATGGCATAATGGGTCTCGGTGCCAACTTTGCTATAACGATCTTATTATTTTCCGCAGCGAATGCCAAGGCAGAAGCATCAGGAAGAGTCTCTCCACCAAGATCTTGTAACATCATGGAAATATCAAGGTTGATGGACTTTAGGTAGAACATAAATGTCAAGTCTGGGGGCGGATGACTACCAACAAGCACTCTCTTCTAGGTCGAATGAAACCTCGCATTGAAATTAGGTAGAGATTAATGAGGATCTCGCTTTATATTTTTCAGTTGATGATACAATGAATATTGGTCACCAGTGTTTCAAAAATGCTCATAAAACAAGGTTCCAAGCTGGTCCCAGCTAGCAATAGTATTAGCCTCAAAAGTCCTATACCAGTTCATCACTTTTCCTCGAAAGGAGGCAACAAGCAATCTGAGGGCTACATTTTCATTTGATACACCATGTACTAGACATACATCTACTACGTCTTGCAGGTGTTTTGTCGACATCTTTGACTCATCCCCAGAATACCTAGGGATAGATTTTAGAGTAGTAGCAGGGATTGGGGCCCATACTGCATGAGGCATAGGTGCTACTAGGGGACTACTAGCATCCTAGGCTACGTAGTTTCTAGCAGCAATAGGTACAGGAGAAATAGGCGACTACAAAGATGAAGGAGAAGGAGGTAGAGGACTACCTCGATGGCCTCTCAGATGCACATAAACTAATGGTGGTATGAGATGGCCATAGAATCGTGTAGTTTGTGACCTAGTTACAGGTTGATGGCTCATCCACACTTATAAACTTAGGTGAACGTGCTAGTTTGCGTCCCACCAAGCATGCCAGAAAAATAAATGTTGACACAAGATTTTGTAGGTAGCATCAGTCTTATGGGAAACTTAGCTATTGTGGGAAATAATGCGCTATCTGAGTGACCTCTGGGGTTTCATCTAGGGAAGCTCTTCATTTAGTGGGGAAGGTAAAAGGTTAGAAAGATAGCGAAATATAAAATCTACACTACAGGTGATGCGCCCAAATCATAGACAAAATTACCAAACCATAGTGCAGGATGCAAAGGCCCGAACCACCAAAATGTTGATTATCAAATAAAATTTCTCAAAAGCACTTAAAATGTAAGAAATACCCTCTAGTTTCCATACCATAATCTAGCACAACCTTATCCAACATAGAAGAGTTGAGAAAACATGATCTATATTTATCAAGCTATGGAAGATTACAAAAGCTGAAGAATAGACATTCATACCATAAAAAAAGATAACAACATAGATTCACAGTCTTACTAAATGCATGAAAAATAGAATGGCCAAATTGGTTTAGCATAGTCTAGAGTCTTCAAATTTAATAAAATCATTACAAAGGCTTCTTCCCAGCACTAGGGAGTTTTTTGCAACTTAATCAACAACCAATAAAGAGAAACATGGCCATATTTATAGGCCAATCCACTGCCTGAAACATATTTTGAGAAAGGAAACCATGATCAAGGACCAATGCCCCAGATCACCTCGAGCCGCCACAAAAAACATCAAACGCCCAAGGTCATGCTCTTAAAGCCATGATAGGGAACAAAAAACCACACAGTAGTAGGAAAGAACATGTGACGCTCCAAAAGAAAATGCGATAGCTGGCGAGTACAAAAGGTGTAGCAAAATTCCAAGGTAACCGACGCAACAGCAACTGCCACATGTCATGTAGATGGAGCCTGACAAAAAGACGAAGAGTCATCTTTGATAAAACCCCAGAGGTCACTTAGCTAGCGCATTATGTCCCACAATAGATAAGTTTCCCATAAGACTGCTGCTACCTACAAAATCTTGCATCAACAAATTATTTTTTTTTCTTAAAAAATTCAAACCAACGATTTTTAGAAATCATTGTACAAATATATAATTCCGGTTTTCCAGAATAATTTCTAGAGGAACTTTTTTTTAAAAAAAATTGCATATATATATTTGTATATGTATATATATATTAATAAATATATATATATAAACATATATCATAATGATTGCTCCAAATAAGCAATTTTTCACATAATTTTCTACTAGAGGATATTCACAATTTTACCAAAGGTTTTAATTTTCCTAGCCAAATAAAACTAATTGGAAGAAAAATAGTAATCTTCTATAGGAAGATATTTTCCAATGCAATTAGAGATTTTCTACAAATTTTTATAGGAAGATTTAAATCCATTCCTACAAAGGTTTTCCAAATTTTCTATATAATCCTTCTAGGAATTCTTTTGTTTTAAATCAATTTCCTACAGAGGCTCAAAAGCCTTCAAGACAATCTTTCCAATTTTCAAAACATATCAAAGCTTTAAAACAAATATTGTTTTCTTCATTGTACATGAAATATTTTCCAATTTGAATTTAAATAAAAAAATAAAGAACCTGTTTCAAATTCTTTGAAGAATTGAAGTTTGAAGTAGAGCCTCACCTTCAGATTCCAAAATTATCAAAGCCTCTTCCAAAATAATCCCCTTTTCAAGAAAGTTGAAAATAAAACCAGAGCCAATTTTCTCGAGAACTTCTTACAATTTTCAACAACCCCAAAATATCCTTTTCATTCCTGTGAAATAGCCTTTTTCCCTCTTTCAGTTAATGTAATTATTCTCTCTATGAATTATTTCCCAACATGAGATTATTAATTTCTAACTCATGTCACAATCCCAAGATATTCCTCTAAGATATTTATAAGATATTCGTCTATTTAATAATTTAAATTCATATATTAGATTTAATTATCCATTCATTTAAATTCACAACTTTATTTAATTAATTTAAATAATTAATTAATTAAAACTTTAATAATCTAAAAATTTTAATATCAAATTAAATTCAATCACTTTATAAAATAAATCTAATGTAAATAATTGAATTACTTTACAAAATAAATTAAATATAATTAATCAAATCAAAATTAAAGCTTCTAACAACATTAATCATGATTAAATAAATAATCAATTTAAATAATTATAAACATTAATTTCCCATAGAGCATACTTGCAAAATAATTAAACAACAAGGCATGACCAAAACAAGGACTGACGACACACTGTGAGTAGGGTTGTGTTTTGCCAAGGAAATCCTATTACTACCTTCCAATCAACTATTCCATTGGGTAATGGACATGCTCAAACCTAAGAATCCAGGTGGAGTCGATGTCATGTACCTGGAATCTTGCAATCAAAAACTATGTCATACATGTACATAGATCATGAAAAATCACACCATGAAGAGAAAATCCTAGAATCGCAAGCAAGTGAGGCAATATCGTTCCCTTCACCAATATAGTGTCACATCAAAACTGACGAAACTAAAGCATCAAATAACTACCGATGAACACATATCAATATCAAATCACATAATCAACTATGATATCTAGAAATCATTCCATAATCATTAATCATCAATATAATGTTACATCACATCTCAATATAGACCATCATTGCTCTAATGTCACCGATCAAATAACAAAATCATAGTATAATAGTCTATCAAAATAAAAGGATTGTCTCAAAACACAAGAAAATCGGAGGGGTGCTACATCCTCCCCTCCCAGAATTAGGCTTACTCCTAGAAGCCTATGAAAAAATAGGGATATAGCTCCCTCATCCTGGTCGCATCCTCCCAAGTAGCTAATGAATCATCCCTCAGATCCCACTAGACCCTAACTTGCTCAATATCTTGACCTTGAGGGTGAGTCTCCTGTGTTATGTGATGGCCATGGGATCCAAAGACAACTTCTTGTCCTCTACCTGTAAGGCTTTCCAATAAAGGATGTGAGATATATCAGGGTGGTAAGGTCTAAGTACTAAAACATGCAATACATCATGTATCCACGAGAGACTGGGTGACAAATCAAGATGATAAGCTATTGGTCCAATATTCTCAAGAATCTTGAATGGCTCAATGAAACGAGGTGTGATCTTAGAGCCTTTTTCATATCAGATTGGAATCTTTCACTGATGCACTCACAAAAATACTTGATCACCTACTATAGATTGATGGTCAACCTGATGCGCATCTACATACTTTTCCTGCCTATCCTATGCAGCAACCAAATGTTCCTTGATATGGATCACCTATTGCTCCATGTCCTGAAGCATCTCAAGACCCAATATAACTCTATCCTCTAATCGATCCCAACTCAAAGGATTCTAGAATGGTCAGCCATACAATGCGTGGAAAGGAGGCATACCAATCAAACTTTGATAACTATTATTATAAGAAAACTCCATTAAATGGAGATAGTCCTCCCATCGTGTTTGTTGGTCCATCACATACATGCATAGCATATCCTCAAGGATTTGGTTGACCCTCTCAATCTATCCATCTCTCTCTGGGTGATACACTGAACTAAAGTTCAACTGCATCCCCATGGCATGTTGCAATGACATCCAAAGAGTTGAGGTGAACACATGATCCCTAACAGAAATGATCTGATGAGTAATACCGTGCAACCTAAAAATACCTCCCATAAACACTCTAGCAATGGAGGAAGAATTATACGATGAATGAATAGGTGAGAAGTGTGCTACCTTCGTCAACCTATCCACCATCACCATAATGGCATCATGTGATCATGAAGATTTGGGTAACCCAACAATGAAATCTAGCGATATTATATCCCATTTCCACTTTGGCACCAAATGTGACTATAGAAGTCCTATTAGATGTTGGTGTTCATCCTTCACTCACTAACACTCCAAAAACCTCGACACAAAGTTAGTGATATCTCGCTTCATACCTACCCAAAAGTATAGTTATCATAAATCAACATACATCTTCTTCACTTTAAGGTGAGATGAATAAGGTGTCTGATGTGCCTCTATCATAACCAAGGTATGAAGATCTCTAGAAGATGGAACATAAATGTGTCTGAAGTGTCTCAAAAAACCATCTGACTCTAGAGAATAACCTAAGAATCTTCCCTCAAGAGTCATGCATGTCTCTATCTTTGATCTCATATCCTGATACAAACTATTTGTAGGATGTGTAGAAAGGATCTAACTCCTCAAATATGCACCAAGAGTCACCTCTTACAACTTGTTTCTCCATTTTCTAAGAGCATCGGTAACTACGTTCTCCTTCCCCTAGATGAACTTCACCTCAAAGTCATACTCGCAAAGGAACTCCATACATCGCCCCTACCTGGTATTAAGATTAGGTTATGTGAAGATGTATTGTAGGATCCAATGGTCACTATGTAACTCAAATCTGTGCCCCAAAAGGAAATGTCTCCACCTCATCAAAGCATTTACTACCGTTGCTAATCAAGATCATGTCTGGGGTAATTCAACTCATGATGCTTGAGTTTGTGAGACTCATATGCAATAATTCAACCATCTTATGTCAAGACTTGTCCTAATCCATCCAAAGATGTGCCTGTATAGACAAGAAAATCTCCAGTAGGATCAAGTATTGCAAGAATCGGTGCACTGGTCAACCTCTCCTTCAAATTCTAAAATGTTGCCTCACACTACTCTAACAAAACAGATCTCTTTCCTTTCCTCTCAATGGAAGTGATAGGATTTCCTATCCTCGAGAAACCCTAAACAATTCATATGTAATAACCTACTAATCCTATGAAACCTTGTATCTCTACCACATTAGTGGGTGTAGGCCAATCAATAATCACTTGGAGCTTCATAGGATCCACTACAATACCCTCTCCTTATATCACATGTCCAAGGTACTTAACCTCAATCTTAAAGAAATCATATTTAGATAGGTTAGTGTACAACTAATTATCACTCAAACACTATAAAACCTACCTCATATGCTCCTCATGCTCCTCTACTATCTTGGAATAGATCAATATGTCATCAAGGAAAACTAGTACAAATCTATCAAGATATATGTGAAATACTCTGTTCATCAAGCTCATGAATACAAATGGCACATTCATTAGCTGAAATGGTACCAATGTAAACTCATAGTGACTCTAACGAGTGTGAAATTTCATCTTATGAATGTCAGAATCAAATATGCATAGTTGATGGTACCCTGACTTAAGATCAATTTTTGAAAAGACTGTAACACCCTTGATTTGATCAAACAAATTATCAATCCTAGGTAAGGGATATCGGTTCCTGATTGTCACTTTATTTAGCTAACAATATTTAATTTACAATTGAAGAGATCCATCCTTATTCTTCACAAAAAATATTGGTGCTCCCCAAGGCGAAGAACTAGGGTGGATGAAACCATTCCCTAGCAACACCTCTAGCTTTAAGCGGAGCTCCTTAAGATCCTATTTAATCATACGGTACGAAGCTCATGAAATAGGCTTAGATCTAGGTATAAGATCAATCTTGAAATTGATGTCACACTGAGGTGGAATTGTTGGAATCTCACTAGGAAATATATCTACATATTGCTGAAGTATGGGGTGGCTATCAATTCAAACCTTCTCCTCACCATCCCCTAACTCCAATTCATCTATTTTCACTACAGAAAACTAACAACCTTGACATACACATCTCCTCAGCTACATATCCGAGATCATC
Organism: Sequoiadendron giganteum; assembly: GCA_007115665.2. NCBI lineage: Eukaryota > Viridiplantae > Streptophyta > Pinopsida > Cupressales > Cupressaceae > Sequoiadendron > Sequoiadendron giganteum. The sequence goes on from CM021102.1 coordinate 276,087,546, forward strand.
CTCAATGATATGGGTCTATGAACTCCCACTTTCTTGACCTACCTACAAGATACATCAATGCATTGAATTGACTTATGTCGACTTTCAATAATGACTTTGTGAGCCTCTAACCAATCCATCCCTAAGAAAATTTCATACAACCCCAATGATATAATTTGGAGGTCTACTGTAGTGTGAAAGGATCCAATATCCAATCCAAAATCATGTACAAGGGAATGCACTGCAACTTTAGCACTAGAGGCCAATTCAACCTGCCACCTAATGTCTTGCTTAACTACCCTAAATATGAAACATGCCATGACAAACGATAAAATAAATGAATCAAATTCTCCTAAATCAAATAAAATGGTAACTCCATTTCCCTATAACATACCTAAAATCCCTACCGTTGTGCTCCAATGACTAGCCTAACAGTCGTCAACTGCAAGAAATACCTGATGACCTCTAGCTGCATCTCCAACAGTTGGCTTTGATGCCACTAGCCTTTGAGTATGACCTATTGTGGCCCTATTGGGACGCTATCATGATATGTGACCATGTTGGCCACAAGAAAAAAAATTGTACCCCTATCGAATCATCTACATCTAGGAGGCGTGCTCAACTATTGAATGCTACCCCTATTATAGGTAGACTATGTACTCTACGTTAGCTACTCAAAATTGGAGGGTTTGTTTTGCCTCTAGTATCTGTCACCCCCTAACTGATATTTGTCTCCTTGTCTAGGCTAGAAATTCTTCCATTTCCCCTATGAATTTTGATGGTGACCACTCTGTTTTGGCACCTGTGCCCATGTCCTAGGTGGTCCGAGTCCCTAAGCCTAGCCACTATGTGAGCTAGGTCCTAGAGTTGAAGCACTACCTATTTGTACTCCAATATTTCCACCCAACTCCATCACCAAATTCTCCTCCACCAGTCTAGCCTTCTCTATTTTTCTATCATGGTCTTGGGTTCAAAAACCCAAACACCACCACTAATCTAGGCATTTAAGCCCCTAATGAAGTGTTGAACTAGCATGCCCTCATCATCAGCAATACCAATGTATTGTTTGAGCTTGTTGAATTAATGTCAATACAAAGATTTTTCTCCTCCAATCTCCACTAGGTAGATGCAAAATCTCACAAGTGCATGATAGCACATTTATCCTTGGTGTTGATACCATAAGGGTACATAGAAAAACACCAGTTCAAGTCAATCAACCATGTCTCAACCTCTAGTCCACTGCTAGAACCATCAAAATTTGGTGAACGGGATCTAAGTACGTCTCTCATATGAGCGGTTTTGACTGTCTCTTTCTTTTTTGGAACCTCTCTCCATCTCGAGGATCTCTCTCCCTCACCAATATCTATCTAATCTCTATCCTGCATTGGCCCAAGGTGAGCAAGAGTCTCATCTCACAATCAATCCAACTAAGTGCCCTCGATCCCTGGTGGATCCTGATTCTAGTCACCGCATCCCGAAGCATTTTTGGAAGCTTGTTTTTCCTCATGATCTGAGTCATAAGGCACATGGGGAGGTGAATCTTTTTGACTACCTCTGTGGCCGCATTCTCAACCTTGACCATGACCTCTATTGTGACCTCACCTAGGTGGAAGGATCCAACACAAACATACCAAGGTATAAGAAAAGGTAACACAACTTCAATCCTACACTACTAACAACTTAATGGGTTCAACATTATCCCAGAGCACCCAATGTTTAAACTTGGGCTTTGATACCATGTGAAGCACCTCGCCACATAACCCTAGAGGATGACGCAATTACAATGGAAGCGTAACAATTTTTTTTTTGAAAGTGCAATTAGCAATAAGTAAAGTGAACTACACTTAACTCATACATCCTCTAAGGTGTGTGACAATTCTTACATTCAAAACCAATAACATACAAATGTAAATTAATCCATAGCATATATACTATACTCATGAAATAAAGAACATAGATCCAATAACATTAAACTCATTTCATAAGATTACAAAGTACCTAATAAAATCATTCATAGATTTTGATCATTCAAAGATTGCATTCATTATATATAGCAGTAACAAGGTTCATTTCCACAATGAGTTAGATCATACAAACAATATTACCATTACAATGATACAAGGTTTCTCCTCGAATTCAAATAAGGATTAGTATATATACAATAACATCCAATTGATCCAATAGAACATAAGAGATGGTACAAAGGAACTGGAACACATGAACTCTCCAATTTGGAAGATCGTGCCATCATAAACAAGAAGTGGAAACCCAATAGTATATGGTTCATTTTTCACCCAATCAAGTGGTACCCAAAGACCCACCCCCATGCTAGGAGATAGTAAAAGGGCTTCCTAGGCATAACCATCAACCTCAAGGCACATGCAATCAAAAGACTAAACTATACAAGTACAATATATAACATGAAGGTTGCATTGCTTCCATAGTGAAAGAATCAAGTGCATCAACTTAATAATACAATCTATTGTCATAGGAGGAGTGTCATCACAAAGTAGCATGGGTTACCCTGGAAGATCTTCCTAGGCCCCAAACCCCACCTTGGGTTACACTGGTAACCTCTCTAGATCCCCAACCCCACATGCAATCCAATGCAAAGTCAAATATATTTCAAAGGGATAAGATACTAACCTTGCCATTCCAGGTCTTCTTGTCTCATCCCAAGTCTAAATGAGTCCTTGAGCCAATGAGCAAGGCACAATTAAAAAGTTATATAATTTAAAGCTACCGTTTCCCCTAATACTTTTATTTAATTTCCATTGAATTAACTAATCCTCACATGAGTTATCCTAGCACCACTTTTTACGTTGGCCCCCATTGAGAGTCATTCCCCTACTGACAACACAAGGATCTAATCCAAATACCAAGGGTGAACAAAGTGCACAAAAAAATGGATAATAAATCCCAACCATATTGCAAGAGGCAACACAACCCGTTCATAGTAACCGAGTGTTCAAACTGAATCACAACCAGGTCCACTACCCAAGGAAATTAAAGGGTTGAACAAAATATCACAACAACCCCCACATAATATTACTACATCTAGAAGGCTTACACATTCACAACTAATAGATTTCCCAACTTACGTGAAGAGAAGACATCATACTTAAATAAGCAATTCAAGCAAGTAATTAAGAAAATCATTATGATTTCCTTAATCTAATTTTCATTCCAAGAAAAACAATAATACATTTCTCAAATAATCTAACTTGATACCATTTCATTTACAGTCAATAAGAAATTAAATCTAATTATTTAATTCAATTTCCCAAATTACATCTATATAAAAATCAATTTCCTCTTAAATTATTTCATTTTAGAATCATCTAATTCATGCATTTGCATGCACCTATATAAAATTCCTTTAAATAAATATATATTTGAATATATAGTTAATTATATATATACAAATATATATTATTAAATATTTAAAAATTAATTACAAATTTCCCAAAGCAATATTAAATATATTAATATATATAAATATATATTAACTTATATATATTTATGCATGCATATAATATTATATATATATATTTAAAACCCAAAATTAAATAAAAAGCCATATTATAAAGTCAAAATCAAAGGCGAATGAGGGTTTCAAGCATCCATTAAAACCACAACTATTTACACAACCGACCCCTATGTGAGGGCGCAACCTGTGAAGGTAGCATTGGTTGTTACCTCCATAGCTCGCCTCCCCTTGTGGGGTGGCTATGGGGGTAGCCCCCTGAGCCCCATATGAATTTTAAATTATAATTTATGTTTTCTTTAAAATTTCAAACCTATGATTTTTAGAAATCGTTGTATGGATGTTTAATTCTAGTTTTTCTAGAATAATTTCTATAGGAACTTTTAAAAAAAAAATTGCATATATATATATATATTTATATATATAAACATATATCATAATGATTACTCCATATGAGAAAATTTTCATATAATTTTCTATAGGAGGATATTCACAAATTTTCTAGAGGTTTTAATTTTCCTAGCCAAATAAAACTAATCAGAAGAAAAACAATAATCTTCTACAAGAAGATCTTTTCCAATGCAATCAAAGATTTTCTACAAATTTTGATAGGAAGATTTAAATCCACTCCTACAAAGGTTTTCCAAATTTTCTATGTTATCCTTTTGGGAATTCTTTTGTTTTAAATCAATTTCCTACAGAGGCTTTAAGGCTTTCATGACAATATTTCCAATTTTCAAAACATATCAAAGCTTTAGAACAAATAAAATTTTCTTCATTGCATAGGCAATCTTTTCCAATTTTAATTTAAATAGAAACAATAAAGGACCTATTTTAGATGATTTGAAGAATTGAAGTTTGAAGTAGAGCCTCGCCTTCAAATTCCATAATTATCAAAGACTCTTCCAAAATAATCCTCTTTTCCAGAAAGTTGAAAATAAAACTAGAGACAATTTTCCCGAGAACTTCTTCCAATTTTCAACAACCCCAAAATATCCTTTCCATTCCCATGAAATAGCTTTTTTCCCTCTTTGAGTTAATGCAATTATTCTCTTCATTAATTATTCCCCAACACCAGATTATTAATTTCTAACTCATGTTGCAATCCCAAAATATCTTTCCAAATCAAATCCCAAGATATTTATTTATTTAATAATTTAAATTCAAATATTACTTTAAATTATCCATTCATTTAAATTCACAACTTTATTAATTAATTTAAATAATTAATTAAATAACACTTAATAATGTAACAATTTTAATATCAAATTTAATCTAATTAAATTCAATCACTTTATAAAATAAATTTAATCTAAATATCCAAATTACTTTACAAAATAAATTAAATCTAATTAATTAGATCAACCTTAAAGCTTATAACAATATTAATCATGATTAAATAAATAATCAATTTATAAAATTATAAACGTTAATTTCCCATAGAGCATACTTGCAAAATAATTAAATAACAAGGCAAACGGGGACAACATGACAACAAGGCATGACCAAAATAAGGACTGACGACACACTATGAATAGGGTTGTGGTTTGCCAAGGAACTCTTGTTACTACCTCCTAGTCAACTATTCTGTTAGGTAATGGACACTCTCAAACATGAGAATCTAGATGGAGTCGATGTCTTATACTTAAAATCCTGCAATCAAAACATGTGTCGTACATGTACATAGATCATGAACAATGACATCGTGAAGAGGAAATCGTGGAATCGCAGGGCGCTCACAAGCGAGTGATGTAATCATGTTCCCTTAACCAATACAATGTCACATAAAAACTGATGAAACTAAAACATCAAATAACTATCGATGAACATATATCAATATCAGCTCACATAATCAACTATGCTATCTAGAAAGCATGTCATAATCAATAATCATCAGTATAATAGTCTAAAAAAATAAAAGAATTATCTGGAAACATAAGCAAATCAGAGGGGTGCTACGCGCTATCACTCAAAAATCAGCATCAGTGGCATATCATAATTTTTTATCAATAAGTTAGCAAAAAAATTGATTCTTTGAAGAAATATGTAAACACATCACTTCAAAGAGGGTCAAATTGTATACACCTAAAAATGGTCTAGATAAATATGATTAATTAAATTCAATTATTTGATTAATTAACCTTTAATTCTTCCACTTATAAATAAATAGAAATATTTATTTATATAGTTCACATTCTAATTCTTCTATCTTAATTAAAGAAACAAATTCAATAGTTTGTTTTAATTTAATTATCAAATCCTTCTATCTTAATTATATAAACAAATTTCAATTGTTTTATTTAAATAATATTTCTTCCCTCCAAAATTCAATAACTCAAATTTCCAATTGAGCACATGTCTACAAATTTTCTCTCAATAAAGTTGAAAGCTACAAATTGAATTCAATTTTACTTTATATTTCCATGCAATTTTGAAACAAACTTTAAACAGTTGGAAATAGTTGGCTTAATGGATCCACAATTTCTTCCTAATCACTAGCCATAATTTTTTGTTGAGAGAAGGCATTTTCATTCTTCTTCTCCAACTTCTTCATATTCTACCTTTGGTTTATACAAATCAAATCTAAACCATTGCTTGTTGCCACAATAAAAATTTCCTTTAAAAGTCTATAAAAGGAACCTCTTGCTATATGAAATGGATCCCACTTTTATGCAATTTTACTTCGCAGGAATCATATTAGAGAATTTAGCATACAACATTTAGCAATTATCAAGTAGAAGAATTTTAGAAATCATATTGCATCACAATCATGTCACAACAAATCACATTAGCTGCATCTTAGTTTATTATATTGTCTCATATCGGTATCACAGTATCACAACTTTCATTATCAATCATATCATTATCAACATCTCAGCATATCATTTTGTTTATCATTCTCATTCTCTAGGTTGTCATTTTTACAATCACAGTGTACACAATCTGAGAGACACATTGATTTAATAAATCCTTGGAGTTAGAGAGCAATGGAACAATTTTAGAGACTCTATTATGCTTCAAATATATTAAATCTATCATTTGAATTCTCTAATAATGTTGTATTAAGGTGTGTTTTTATTACTTCACTTACACATATTTTCAACACACACTAACAAGAAGAAATTTTTTTGAAGAATAGGTAAATCTATGCTTACTTTCTAAAGTTGAACCTAAAATAGTGGTTGAGGCATGCAAAGATGAATATTGGATCATGGCTATGGAAGAAGAGCTATTGTAGATTGAGAAGAACAAAACTTGGGAACTTGTCCCAAGACCAGCAAACAAAAATGTAACTAGAACTAAGTGGGTATTTAGAAACAAAATAAATGAGAATGGAGAAGTAGTAAGAAATAAGGCAAGTCTTGTGTGTAAAGGCTACTCACAAGTTGAAGGAATAGATTTTGAGGAGACATTTTCTCTAGTGGCAGAAATAAAAGCTATTAGAATTTTTTTATCTTTTGCAACACAAGGATTTCAAGGTTTATCAAATGGATGTGTAGTATGACTTCTTGAATGGAGAATTGGAAGAAGAGGTATACATAGAACAATCAAAAGGATTTTAGTTATCAGACAAACCAAATATGGTCTACAGAATTAAGAAGGAATTATATGGATTGAAAAATGCTCCTAGAGAATGGTATGAAAATTTGGATATGTATTTGATAGGACAAGGACTCAACGAGGGTGTCACAAATAGAAATATTTACTTTAAATTTTAAAAGATAAAATCTTTATTGTGGTTGTATATGTTCATGACATAATATTTTGAGGCAATGAAGTTATGTGCAAGAAGGTTTTAGAGAAAATGGATAAATAATTTGAAAATTTTATGTTTGGGGAGATGAATTTCTTCCTTGGACTTCAAATCATTTAGACAGATAAAGGTATTTTCATTTCAAAATAAAAATATGTCAAAGTTCAATGTTTAAGAAGTTTGGAATGGAAGATTCTAAACTAGTGTGTAACCCTATGGTTAGTGGTTGCAAGTTGAGCAAGAATGATGAATCTCCTAAGGATGATTAGAGAAAGTATAGATCAATGATTGGTGGACTACTATATCTAACTACTACTAGACTCAATATCATGCATGCACTTTGTCTTGTGGTTATATTTCAAAAAACTCCTAGAGAGTCACATGTTGTAGTAGTAAAGAGGATATTCATATACTTAAAATGCACTCTAGATTATGGCTTGTGGTATCCAAAGTATACTAATTTTACTTTGAGTGTTTACATAGATGTATATTAGGTTGGTTATGCGGATGACCAAAAAGTACAAGTGGTGGTACATTCTTTCTTGGATGTAGATTGGTGTCATGGCTAAGTAAGAAACAAGATTCAATAGCTCTATCTACTGCAGAAGTAGAGTACATTGTACTACAATCTTGCTACACATGTGTTGTGGATGAGGATAAAATTGAAGGATATTATGGTGGTATATGATGAACTAATTTCTATCTTATGTGACAATGCAAGTGATAAAGTAAATATTTCAAAGAATCTGATAATGCATTCAAGGAGAAAATATATCTTAATCTGGTATCACTTTTTGAGAGAGAAGTAAAAAGGATCAATTTTCTTATATATTCACTAAGGATCTTCTTAAAGAATCTTTTAGTATCTCTGGGAGAATCTGGGGGTTATTCTCCTCCTTTGAACTAGATGCATAAGAGATGCATCAGTCTAGTGTATTTCAATATTCATTCCTTTGTCTGGATTAATGTTGGTGGCTACCTCTCAAGGGGAGTAGGTAGGGGAATTGTTGGTTGTTAAATACTCAAGGGAAGTAAGTATTATTATTATGCAATGGTTGTTAATTAGTGCAGTATGGTGTGTACTCCTAAGGAGGGGTATATTGAGCAATAAAGGAAATTCAGTCTTAGAGAAGTTGTGAGAAGGTCGATTAATGTCAAAGGAGAAACATAAGTGATGCAAATATTTTTTCTTTTTCCAAGAGAGAATAATGTAAAAAATGTTCAATTGTTAGCTGAGAAAGGGGGAGAATAATGTGAAAAAGATAATTTGAAAGTTTATAGAGTGAGTAATGAGAAAAGAGAAAAGTAAATAGGTATGGAATAGAGCCATTATTGTTGATGGTTTTCTACATCATGTGTTTCCATCAATAAAAAAGGGGGAGATTGTTGCAAGTATGAGCAGTTGTTGTTGTCATTGATGTCAACAAGCTTGTGTTTTCATTGGTGTCAACTATATGAGAAGAATATTGTTGTAAGAGTATACATAGTTTTGGATGATGTTATGATTAGTTGCATTATTTTTTCATTAGTAATATACTAGCCTCAACCTCTAATTTTGCTTTGATAATATTTTTTCTATAGCCAAGGAAGTGATGAAGATGATGAGGATGTGTTCTCGGTGCTTGGTTTCCAAGTTATTTTGAGAAAATTTGATAAAAAGAGGAAATAGTGAGTTGTAGTCTATTTTGGGTTGAAGAGTAAGGTTCTAGTGTTCTTTTGCATTTATTATAGGTTTAAGATCTACCTATGTATTTAAAATAGGTTGATCAATGGTGTTTTAGAGTTGTTATATTCAGAATTTGGTGTACTCATTATTTGAGCAGAAGTTGATTTCACCAGTGTGTGAACTATGCACTGTAAAGCTGTCTAGGAGAAATAATTTTTTCTGCATGTTTCTCTATAGTTTTGTTTTAGGACTTGTAAATATGGAGGTTTTCTAATATTTTTGGTATATCTTTTCAATCAAAGTTGTTTGAGGTTTAGTTCTTCTAAAGTCAATTTATTAATTTTTAGTTTATGGCAGAATTGTTTGAGTGTATCTAACACTCCACAACACAAACCCCATAGGAAAAACTAATAACAATAACAAAATAATTTCTTTTATAACAATTACAACTAACATAATTAAATAATTTAATCAACATAAATATAGCATATGACATCAACCTAGTCCCATGGGGTAACATGGTGCACTACTCGAAACAAACCCAAACTAACTAAAATGATAAACAATACCAAAACTAAACAAATGATAGAAGTGTGAATAAAACATAATATAAATATTATATTCATCCAACATGAATTAAGATAGATACATAAAAGCATAAATAACATATTATTACATTTCAACTTCTAAGTTCAAGGTTACATTCATGGAATATATCTCCACAGATACAACACAATGTAAAACCGATATTACATTACAAAGCTACTTCCCTTATAACATTGGGAAGAGTAAAACATAATACAAAGAGTACAATAATGCAGATTTGAATACATAAAAGGTAAAATATTCTCCATGCAAAGTTTTGGAATCATTGCATCTACTTTCATGCCATGATCATCTCCTGGGGACCCAATGGGTGCTTTGCACGTTTGCACCCAACCTTGTGAACCTAAAGGAACACCCCCCGTACAAGGAGCCGATAAGAAAGAAACCTTGGCCACAAAGTCAAAACATAAAGGACTAACACCATATAACTGAAGACCACATAACAACATAAATAACAACAATGATAAAAAATCCAGAGGCAACTAGAACAAGGGAAAATAATGGGCATAGTGGGAGAGTGTCATAGCATGGCCTTACATGGCTTCAATAGACTACCTAATATGAGGAGCTGCCTCCATCTATGGTTAACTAGAAATCCTATTTCAAGGTGTCACCCCATAGGGTGACTCATGCAAAGCCACTTACCTTTCATGGAGACAAGGTAGTTACCTTACCAACCAGGTCTTCCCACCCATCCTTAGCCTTTGGGAGCACTGATGGCAAGGGTGAGGTGCATATTTTTATCTTATTATGTGTTAACTAATACAACCCACTAGGTACATTAATTAGGTTTTCATTTAATTAAGGAAACTCTTTCAAGGGTGACCACTTGTACACTAGCCCTAAGAAGAGCCACTCTCCCCTACGGTTACCCTAAAATAAAATTCAATTAATGGGGGTACCTCAATGCACAACCAAAAGGACCTTAAATCACAACAAGGCACATGAGGCATGACCATCTCGTGACTACACAATGAATCAAAAAAAACCATAACACTCAAAGGTACCACCCACACAATTTCTCACATGGTAACTAAATATAGAAAAAGATGCAAACATAAAAATGTATGCAGACTACCTACCTAGCCTCTGGAGATAACACTTATCCACCCTAGAAGTAAAATATTGAATACTACTAATTAAAGCCACATTAACAAGCTATAAGAAATTTAACTTAAATTACCAATGTCACAAATCAAATAAACATTTTCGTCATTTAAAATAAAAAATAGAGTTCACTAATATTTCCCATCTAACCAAAGGAAATAATCAATTTCCTACCTTAAATATCTTATCAAATTAATGCTGCCAAAATTCGAAAATCTAAGTTTCATTACTTGTGAAAAAAATCAGATTAAAGAATGGCAACTAAAATCCCTATGATTATTTAAAAACAAAATAAACTTCAAAAATTAAAGACATTAAATTAAGCTATTGAGACCATTATAAATTAGATATTTATTTTATTTTGTAAAAATATCTATTCTTTGGTTTTATATCTTTTCCCACACTGATGATACTACAATCTGTTTTTTCTAAAATTGAGAGAAAATCCAATCTTTTAAAAATCATTTCTAAAAATAAAGATAGATTTAGTAAAATAATTACAAATTCTAAATCTAATTACAATAATTTCTCTCTAACTTCTATTCTTTTATTTCCAAAATACAGATTAACTAGAATGATAACTTGAATCTAAATTTACACAATATAAATTTTCTCACAATTTTTTTCTTTATAATTAATATTACTTCTTCAATTCAACAAAATATTCTTGTTCACATATATACACATACATATATATATATATGTCTGAATTATAGAATAATAATTTTAAAGTTACTGCTACAATCATATTCAAAGTTAAGACCTAGATGTATACATGTACATACATACATATATATATATATATATAAAACAAACAAAATACAATAAAAACAATAGGCTATGATAGAGTATTATGCACAACCCCCTCCTTGGATGGCTATGCACAACAACCTTAGACTGTTGTGCAACCATCTAAGAGGGGATGGTTGTGCAAAGTGCCAACCTTAGGGAAATAAAGAACCCCAAGCACAAGCACTCCACCAAGCCAAAAGTCATTTTGAATACCACACAAATACGCATGAAATACATAAGAAACATACGGCGCTAAACCAATGTGTATTAACCATATATATATATATATATATATATATATATATGTTTTTATTTTATTTTCTATCCATCACAACAACAATGAAATAACTATTGCAAGTACAGAGGAGGTGCAAAAATCATCAAAATGGAAAAATCCAAAAGCTAGTACAAAAATAAAAAATGCAATGGTAGATTTCTGGCAAATGAGAATTTTATAGAGAAGATGGCTAGGAAATATCAAAGAATGGATTGAAGCGGAAAGACATTTGTTTTCAAGCTTGAATCCAAATACAATATACATAGGGGCAGGAAATGAAGGGAAGGAGAAACCTATAGGGTAAGATACATTTACATAGAAATGGATTTCTCATCACAAAAAATCAATCATATTAGAATTTATACATTCATTTACTTTTCAACTAGAAATTTATAAAGGACTTTCAAGGGTTTTGAAAATCCCTAGATTTCTTCACTTAATTTGATTTGAAGATGAAGTGTCACATTGAGCGTATCTAGCCAGCCACAATCTTCAGTAAGTCGGAGATCCGCAACCTCCAATTACCAATATTCAAGTACAAAGCCCAGCACAAAACTAAAAATCTAGATTCGTCTAAACATAAATTCAAAGAAAAAAACAAAGAGGATTTAATTCTCAAAAAAATTTCTCAGTTTTCAAATTGTAGACAAATTTTTTTTTTTTTTCTCCTTGCTTTTTTGAAAAAGCACTATTTGGATATAAAATTCAAAAAGGGCAAAAGTCAGAACTTTCCATGAATTTTCTGGATATTCTCCCCATGCAAATGCCACTTGCCACAATTTTCCTTTCCATTTCTAATTTCGAAAAAAGCATATTCCTCAAATTTACTAACACTATTTTATGCAAACGTTTAACATTTAATTCCCTTGAAAATAAAGTTGATTTTTGAAAAACAATTCAATAAAATTAACTTAAATAAAACAACATTTTAACTTAGACATATTTAAAATTAAAATGTAATATTAAATTACTATTTAATAATAAAATCAGTCATAATACTAATCTCCGTGACTTAATTTTAAATAACCAATAAAATAATTTATTAACTTTTATTGATTTAAATTAAATGATAATTCACATCTTGCAATAATAATAAAATGCTAATGCATAAATTTATTTTATAAAAGAATTGATGCCATTTTCAACATTGAACATATAGTTACTTAATACTTCAAACCAAAGGATAGCATATAATTTAAAATAATAATACATTAGTTAAAGCCATAAACACAAATTTTGCAACATTTAAAAACTCATGAAAGTAAATACCTTAAATTAAAATCATACCCATACAAATGAAGTATAGATAATACATGAAAAACCATTGACCCAACCACTGACACAGATGGCAGTACTTTCTTATTAACTCCCTAACCACATCAAATCATTGGGTATGTAGGGTACGATTAGACACAAAAATTTGTGTGGAGTCGGTACCCGGTACCTACATTCTTGCATAACACTAAACGTTGAACAATATATACATATACATATACTAATAATCAAACTCATTATGAAAAAGAATTGCGATGAGGCAGGGTGCTCACATATGAGTGATGCAACACCATCTCCTTCACCCAAATCATATACATCAATACAAATATAAACACAACATCATCATCATAACACTATCAGTAACATCATCATAAGAATAAGTATCCAACACATGTGTCCAAATATCATAAGCAAAGAAACAAAATTGTCTGCCAAACCAAACAACATGGTGAAATTGATGTCTAACAAAGTATCAAGTATGCATCAAAACATAACTAGAAACCAAATAGAATTAAAATTCACACCCAAAGTAGTATCACAATGTATCAGTAACATGAGAGGAACTTTAGTGTATTGGGTGTGTACATTCTTTATGTGAAATATGTTGTGAAGGAGTTTGTTGTTTTTTAGGGTATTTATGAAATATTCCATAATTTTTTTCAGGTGAATTTTTATTTCTATGAGTTTACATTGATTAAAGGAAGCGTGCACTTAAAATTTTAATGGTGTTTTTATGGGTAATGACTGACCTTTTTTTTTGCACTACTTGTAGAATTTGTGGAAGCATGTTGTAGTATCATGTTATAGTTTTGGGTCCTAGATAATGATTGACATAGTCCACCTTCACTTCTATCTACCCCAAAAGTATATTGGTGTCAAACTAATTTGAATTTTTATGGGTGAGGTGCACAACTAACCTTGGAGAATCCTTTTAAGGTTGAAGATGATATAAAGATGAGTTTATTTGTTGAGGGATGTGAAGATAGATAATTATGATGAAAATGATGCGAATTTGAGAAGTGCAGGGTGAGCTTTCATGTATTAGATTGTTGGATGTAATGATCAGATGGTGTCTACATTCTTTTAGTCAATATGTGAAGGTTTTGGTGATATTATGGTAGATTACTCTGTTGCATTAAGATAAATTTCTCTAAGTAACATTCATCTCTATCTTATTTTCTATTCTGGAAGTGAGCTTCTGGCAATGAGCCTTTCTTTCTTTGGGTAGTGAGCCCTTTCTATTTGGTGTTGATACTACTTTATATTGTGAGCTAATCCTTATTGTGGTTTCTCCCATACTTATTTTTCTATGTAATCTAGTGTTCTCATGTGCATGGTGTTTATTTCGTTTAGTTTTAGTTTTTTTTTTTTCATGGTAAATCATTATAACATATTACAAGTTAATTAAATGAATGTGGATCTGAATATTTATAAGGTGTGAACCCCTAAACTTGCCAATGCACAAGAGCAACAAAACACATTAGTTGTTAGATCAAATGCATGCAAACAAGTACAAGAGATTCCCCATAAAATCCATCTATTCAAACTAAATTAGGAAGTGAAGAACACAATAATCTTTAAATAAAAGAGATTCAATCCTAATTAAGCTAATATCATGATGATCTAATGGGGGAATTGGTGCCAATGAAGTGTTGCAATTGGCCCTTTCCCAATTCCTAAGTAGCAATGGTGTGTGATTGAGAAATGGTCAAATCTCCAAAGAGATTTGAGCATAGCCTTGTTGCAAATCTTGAAAGATGATTAATGGTTGATTGAAATAGGAAAAATTGGCTCTCAATGTGAAGAGAGTAACTTTGCATATGATTGTGGATGAGAAAATGAGGAGAGAAGCCTCCACTTTATAACTTTAAATTTGGAAGAGAAAGAAAGGTTTGAGTAATGTGGGACTATCTTTCAATCCAATGGTTGAATGCCACATGTCAAGATGTGAATGGTTAGTGGTTGTGCACATTTTGGCCAAAGTGCCAATAAATGAATAAATTTGAATTTGAAACTTGTGAGATGACTTGTTGAAGAGGGAAGAGAAATGAAGTTAATGTTAGCTGGCTCAAGGCCAAGGACATGTAAGAGGCCTTAAATGCCTTGTTGGAAGGACTAAGTCCACTTGGCCTTTTTTAATTCAAATGAGGGAATATTCTCTTTTGATGCCTTGTGAGGGAAAATAGAGAATTAAATAAATCAAAGTAATTGATTTATTGTGCAACTTGCATTCTCTAGAGGATTTTAATGAGAGGGACTAACTTAATCATGGTTTTGATTAATTTAAATGAAGAATTAGATGATGTGACAATTTTGACTTGAATTTACGAATTGATTTAAGTCAAGAATTGAGAGGAAATGATTTATTAAATAAATAATTTGATTTATTTAACTCAAAGAGGAATATGTTAGATTAAATCAAATAAGGTTTAATTTATTTATTTTAATAAGAGGACTTCAGAGAATCAAATAAAATGATTTATTTAATTAAACAGAAATGTAAGGTTAATTAAATTAAATTGATTAATTTAATCAAAGGAGGTGATAGACTTAATCAGATAAATAATGATTCATTAGATTAAGGGATCGAATTACAATGAAATGTTGAGAGTGTGATTTCAAAGGAAATGATGTTAGTGATCGGGATCAAGTGTCCCAAAACTGGAAATGTACATTTTCCATGTGTACATTTTGCCCCTCTTTGAAGCAATGTACTTTTTGCATTGTTTCAAAGAATAAACTATTGTGATCAAAGTTCAAAATTTCTTGATTTTAATTTTTCAGATGTGCCACTGCTGCCCCAGCAGAAGGATAATGTTGGATATTGGCCCCTCGAGAGATCAGATGAAAATTTTGATTTTTTGGATGATCTCGCGAAAAAGAAGATGACAAGGTGCTGAATAGGCTAGAATTGCCCCAGAATGCCCAAAAATAGGTCAAGATGCCAAAAAAAGATGCAATACAGCCCTCGGTTGGATGAAAATGAGATTGGGGGACAAAAACCCTAGCCGGAAGGTCAAATTAGGTCAAAAAACCCTAATTTGGAGGCTTAAATAGACCTTGAGGGGTCACTTTCAATACATTTGCAATCTTAACCCTTGAAAAATTTAACACTTGAGCTCTAAGACTTGGTCTCGATGGCACAATGACAGCTTCCTCTACATGTGTCAGAGCGGGTATGAGTATATCAGCGACCAGTTGCCGTAGGACCCATGGTATGTACCCTATCCAACCTTTTATTTTCTCGTTATTCCTGCATTTATTAGGTCTTAGGTATGGTCGAGGTGGCGTGATGTGATATAGCACCACATAAAATTCACAAACAGGGTCGCACAGTCCTATATAGGACTGTTTGTGCATAGAGCGTCATGCGGCATAGCTTAGGTTTTAGGATTATTGGTCAGCAAACTCGGCCGCTTGCACAAATAGCGTCGCGCAAGCCATTTGCCAAATTTGGGTGTCAAAGTCCACCGCACGACATAGTTTGGAACATTGCAAACTGTGCCACTTTTGAGAACAGCGCCGCTTTTACTGTTTCAAAAGAGAAAAGTGATACGGAGAGAGATTTCTTTAGGGAAACTGACATGGCTTCCTTTCTTGTGCAAGAGATTCATGAGGTCATTCATTTGAGGGAGCACCTATGGCCAGTACTTGAGAGATTATAGGATATTCACATATTCCTTCAGGAGTAGCTTGGGATGCTCGGCCTATGGAACATTGCATATGTTCATCCTGTTCGAGCACACCTGGGTATGATGCATGCCTTGACCAAGCAGTGGCACAGTGAGACATCATCTTTTCAACTTCCTACTGGTGGGGCTACCATTACTCTCGAGGATGTCTAGCATATCCTACAACTACCCATTCATGGAGAGCGAGTGATAATTGATTTGGAGGAGGGTAGGGATGCTTGCTTTAGTGTCATGGGTATTGACGAGCTTATCCTTCTTGATGGCCAGATAGATTTGGAGCAGTATTGGATGATAGCCCCTACTTACAGCCTGATTGTTGCTGCCATTATTTTTGGTCTTGTAGGTCCTGATCAGCATGGCTGATACTTCAGTCTAGGTTGGGGATTGGCATGGCAGTAGATGTGCGCTCATCGAGTATACTTTTCCTATGGACCAATACTATTGGCCTCCTTGTACCGAGATTTGCATGAGTTTTCCTATTTGGATGGTTGAGCTCTTGGGGCTGGATTGACTCTTTTGCACATTTGGTCATGGGAGCAAATCCTAGTACTTCACCCGATTGTGACACTGATCATTGTAGATATTGATGACCCCGCAGTGTGGTGGTATGGCGGCGTGAGGATCCACTTCACTCACATGGGTATGACCCGTATAGCCCACTGGTGACGAATTTTGGATGAGATGACAGTGTTTATCTAGAGGCCATGGATGGGTATAGGTCCATGGTACAATGATGCTGAGTAGCTTTTATTTGCTCGCCAGGACAAGTTTATGCAGGGCCAAGAGCACACTATGATAGAGAGGTACCTTCCTGACAAGGTAGCTAGGCAGTTCGGCGAGGTACAAGATATACCCGATGGTCAGTACATGGAATTCTTCATGCACTCGACTAGAGAGACCGTATGGGGACTACTTATTTCGGTAGACAAGGTAGTTTCCTCATTCAAACAGTTAGTGGCTCGGTCTTGGCCATACAATTAGGGGCTAGCAGATGCAGGGGTGACTCCAACATACAGGGCATGGTTTAGACCACTATTGAGATTGATAGTTCTTGAGATAGTGCTTCCATGTCGGAGGACCAGAGGTAGGTCAGTAGGTAGAGTTCGAGGAGGTGTACCACCTTCTTAGCAATCACCTTTGAGGGATCAGGCACAACAGGTAGCAGGATAGGATGGGCAGCCCCAGGTAGTCCCATAGCCATAGCTAGTAGTACAACTGATAGTACAGCCAGTGGCACAACTGGATCTAGGAGATGCACAGATTCAGTAGTTGTAGGGCCAGGTATAGGTTCTGACAGCTCAGTTGGATGAGGCCCAGCTACAAGTTGCTATAGCTATAGTGGAGAGAGATCTAGCATGATTCGAGAGGGATCAGAAGATTGGCTGATGGAGACAGATAGAGAGTGTCACTTCCACATCCCAGGGCCAATCAGTTGACATTCGGGAGTATAGAGAGGCCATCAGAGAGGCCGAGTACTATCGACAACACTACCAACAGGCAGTACCATCAGCCAACAGAGTGCCAGATTTCTCCCAGTAGATAGGGAGGTGGCCGGTCGAGGCTCCTAGTGAGAGATAGGATGGGGATGGCAGTAGCCAGTAGGGCTAGCCCCTTTTGATCATAGGATAGTTTGTAGCATTTTTAATTCACGGGCTGTACTATTTTGTCTTTATTGTACCATGTATTCAATGTACACTTGATCCGATTTGTATCATAATAGTATTTTTGATGATATATATATATGAGATTATTTTCCTTTTATGATATTTATGGTGCAAATGTATGATATGCAATTTTATTATGATGCTATGAGATGTTCCTATTCTTATGCTTATGCAATGTGATGTATGGATGCATTTCCTTTTAAATATTTTTCATGCTTTATGGATGTAATGTATATTAATGATGGTGTAATTATATGCAAATGGAAATGGATGCAAATGATTGTGTATGATTCAATGATGTAATGCTTTCTTAAGCTGTTTAGAATAACGAATTTATATTTCTCCGCATAACTTAAGATAATGATATGATGCAATGTGCTTTTGATGCTAATGATCTAGTGGATGCAGGATGTATGCATTGGCGATGTTTTGGTTACTGTTATAATACCATGTTAGTGTGGAGGGAAGATAGAAGAATTTAGAATTAATTAGTTAGAATTATGATGGTGATTTTGCATTGCTAGGAATTGGGATTTTCAAAGGGTCCATTACATTATGTTTGATAACACACACATAGGTACGATGCATCAAGGTATAAAGGACTAGGATGTTGTTGTTCCTAGTGTGATGGACTTTGAATCGACAAATAGATAGGAGTATTCTTGTTCACACTTAGAATACGTACTCTGTTTAGAATATAGTTCAGACATTCTAAATATCTCAGGCCAAGACACAAGAAAGTGATCTTTCCTATGTGGTCAACAAGATATCTAAAACATCCTCCCTAAGAACCAAACAAAGCATGCATGACTAAGTTATTTTACAAGAGTATCTAACAAGCATAGCAGATAAAAAGATAATGATCCTTGCCCTGTTCCTTTCTCTCTAAACCTATTTTGTTTATCGGCATCATCAAGAGGTCCTTGGAATGAGCACAAAATAAGATAAATCGATAAAAGTCTAAATAAAGCAAACCAAACAAGCTAATGTTCTTCATACCACTAGCCAAGACTAACTACTATGGGGTACTTGATGCTTATTTCCATTATAGGAAAGCTTCATCCTAGGACATGTTATGATCAGTGTTTTGGTGGGACTAATTTTGATGATAAGCCATTGATACTCCGAGTTGATGAACCTGCATGCTTACTGACTTAGGCTTAAGATTCTAGCAATTAAGCATTTACTTTGGAACCTGCTAAAATTGTTTCTAACTAACTCACCAAAGGGTGAAAGTCATGATTGATTTATTATGAGTGATGACAAATCACGGGTGAGAGTGAGATGAAATCGATGCACCATTTTGGATTTTTTAGATCTTTTGAGGCTGTTTTTGGTATTTTGAGATGTTTTACAAATGTTTTTGATATTTTTATGATGAACAGACTAACTTAAAGACCTATCCTAGGGGTCTCAGGAGCTGATCCATAGATTAGCCTTGCCTACATTATACACGTAGAGACCACATAGTTTGACTGATGACAAACTGACTTGATGATAAGATGGGCAAACGGATTGCCAAAAGGACTGACTTTAAGATGTAGACTAGATGGGCAAATGGATTGCCAATGTGATGTATGCCTAAGGATTGACCTTACTATCTCGAGGGATGATCAAAGATCAACCTTTCCTACGTTCAAGCTTAGAGACAAAGTAGTTCGACAAGGTGAAAGACTGACAAGACTCAATGATGAATTTTTTGAAGATTTTCTGATATTTCAATATGTTTTGGATTTTTTTGATGAATTTGGATGTTTTTAGATTTTTTTAATGATTTGGATGTTTTTGACCTTTTGATGTTTTGAGAAGATTTCAAGAATATACACGAAATGGATCCGATGTCGATACAGGAACATGACCCCATCGTGGTGCGATGGACTACTTCGATGAAGGCAGGAAGAATTGACCTTTAGGAATATGCCAAGTAGTACCATGGTGGAATGTGATATGGGCATCAACTCAGGCTATGGTATGAATGCCAGCGAATGGGTGGATGGATGATTAATGAAATGTGATGGAATGGATGAGTGAGACATGTAGATCTTGGTGGATGGAGAGTGCTTTATTTACGCTTGGCACCTGTTTGCCAGGTTTTCACCAAGGTACTTTTCCAAAGCGCCACCGAAGTGGTTTTCACTAGAGGATGATTTTTTCTCTTTACTATTTTCAATCCTTTTTCAGATTTTTTGGATTTTCTACATTTTTTTATTTTTTTGTTGTCACCATGATGCTTGTTTGCTAGGTTTTCATCAAGGTAACCATTTTTTCAGGACTTTTTCTGCTTTTTTTTACATTTTTTGGTTCTATACCTTGCAAGATTTAGGCATAAAAATTTTTGAGGTGTGAACTATTCATGGGCTCCTACAGAGGTTCGCCTTCTCGTGTCAACAACTAATATGCCCCAGATTTATAGATTGTAGTGATGATGAAGGGTCCCAACCAATTGGGCTCAAACTTTCCCTTGCTATATAGGTTTGTCACATTCTTTTGGTTCTCTTTTAGCACAAGGTCACCGAGTTAGAAAGTGTGTTGCCTGATCTTCTTGTTGTAGCTCTGTTTCAGGAATTTTTGGTAGACCTATAGATGATTTAGGGCATCCATGCACTGTTCATCTAGTAACTCCAGCTCATTCAGTCTTGTAACTCTGTATTCCTCATCTATGATGAGGTTTTACAAAGATAATCTCAAGGATGGGAGCTTGATTTGAATTGGGAGTATGGCCTCTGATCTGTAGACCAGGGAAAATGGGGTGGCACATATTGGCATGCAAATGCTAGTGCGGTAGGCCCATAAGGTGGGGTTTAACTGTAGATTCTAGTCACGACCAAAGTCATTGACTATTTTATTAAGGATCTTCAAGATCATTTTATTGGTAGCTTATGCTTTGCCATTGCCTTGTGGGTAGTATGGAGTTGAAAAGCGATGTTTGATTTTGAATTTTTCACACAAATCACAAACATCCTGATTCTTGAAAGGTGTCCCATTATCAGAGATAATGGATTGGGGTACACTATATCAGAAAATGAGGTAGTTTAGAATGAACTTAGATATTTGTTTATGCATGATGTAGGTCATGGGAATCTCTTCGACCCACTTTGTGAATATTCGGTGGTAGTAATAATGAACTTGTGTCATTAGATGAGGTGGGTGAGATTTTACCAATGAGATCAAGCCCCCACTAGGAAAAGGGACAAGGTGTTACAATGGGATGTAATTCTTGAGTTGGCTGATGAATGAGATCTCCATGCTATTGGAACTGTAGACATCTTCTGACAAATCCATGTGCCTCTCTTTCCATTGTCAACCAATAGTATCCAATTCTCAGCAAATTCTTAGACAAGGTCAAACCACTCGAATTTGAACCACAAGTGCCATTATGTACCTCAGTTATAGCAGTCAAAGTCTCCTTAGGTTTTAAGCAATGTAGCAGGGTTCCATCGACACTTCTACGGAAGAGGGTTTCTCCTAGGATGACAAATTGTAAGGACCTTTTGACAAAGGTTCACTTTAGGTTCGGGGTAGTGTCGACTGGGAGGACTCCTCATCTCAGATAGGTGTAGATCTCATTGTATCAAAGATCACTGGGACCAATGATTTCACATGCATATTCTGATTCTGGTACCTCGAAAGTGGGTATGACAAGCTTCTCTACCAGGAATTCATGTTTTGAGACATTGCGAGGGATATCTAGCAAGGATCTGATTGTTGCCATTGCATCTTTTGCTCAAAAGTGATGTGGATGAAAGATTCCTTGAGGCCTTCTACCACCTTTTTGTATGGTGCAAGATTATCATCTTTAGTTTGGTATTCTCTGTTTACTTGGTTAATGATAAGTTGCAAGTCTCCACAGACCTTTAATTCCATGATCCGCCACTGTGCTGCAATCTTATGACCTATGGTTAAAGCCTCGTACTCTACAATGTTGTTTATACAGTGGAATGCCAACTTGTAAGATCCCAATATATAGTCCCCTTGTGGGGTGATAAAGAACACACCGGCTCCTGATCCATGTTGTGTGTGGGAGCCATCAAAGTATAGTTTCTAGTGGTCGGCTAGAGTGAGATTGAAAAGGGACTCATCTAGAAACTCTGATATGAGCGGGTTGTCTATGTAGAGGGGAGATTTTGCTAGCTGATCCATAATGACTTCTCCCTTGATTTCCTTTCACTCAACATACTCAATGTCATGTTTAGATTGTATCATCACCCATTTATCCATTCTTCCTATAAGTATTTCTTTGGACAATAGATATTTTAGAGGGTCTATCTTGGCAATTAGCTTAATTTGATGAGCTAGCATGTAGTGTCTGAATTTATGGGCTCCAAACACCAATTCTAGGTAATCCTTTTCTATTGATGTGTAATTGAGCTCATGCCCTACCATTTTTCTACTGATATAGTAAATCGCACACTCGGTTCCCTTTTTATCATGTTGGGCTAAAATCGCACCAAGGGCAGTTGTCATTACTGAGATGTATAGAATCAATGGTTTTCCTACGATTGGTGGAATCAACACAGGTGGTGTAAGTAAATATTCCTTGATATTTTTGAATGCTTGTTTTCACTTTTCATCCCACTTGAATGCTACTCCCTTGTGGAGTAGGTGTGAATAGGCAATCTTCTTATCTTCCAGTTGTGCTATGAATCTTCAGATGGACTGGAGTCTACCCTATTATCCTCTGAGTTGCTTTAATGTTCTTGGCGCTTCCATGTCAAGGATTGCTTTTACTTTTGCGAGATCCACCTCGATCCCTCTCATTGAAACTATGTACCCCAGCAATTTTCCTAATTGTACCCCAAAGACACATTTCTTTGGGTTGAGTCTAACCTTGTATTTCTCTAGCCTATCAAATATTGCACCTAGAGTCGCTATGTGGTCCTGCCTTTTCTTTGATTTAGCCAATATGTCATCCACATAGTCTTCAAATTTTTTGTGGATCATGTCATGGAAAATCAGTGTCATGGCTCTTTGGTATGTAGCTCTTGCATTCTTTAGCCCAAATGGCATGACATTCCAGTAGTAGGTGCCCCAAGGACATGTAAAGGTTGTCTTATGTTGGTCCTCCTTTTCTATCATTATCTGATTGTTTCCCAAGAAGCTGTCCATTAGGGATAGCATCTCATGTCCGATCATCATGTCCACTATCATGTCAATGTTGGGTAGCGAAAAATTATCCTTAGGACATGCTTTGTTTAGATCTCTAAAGTCCATGCAGATGCGGATGCCCCCATTTGGTTTTGAGACTGGCACAAGGTTAGATACCCACTCTGGATAGTCAATTGGGTGTATGAAGCCAACATCCAAGAGCTTTTGTAACTCAATCTTAACGAGCAAGGCTATTTTTGGGTGCATTTTCCTCAAATTTTGTCTAACTGGTTTCGCTCCTAGGTAAACAGCCAAATGATGAACCACTACCTCAGGATCCAAACCTGGCATTCTGGCATAGGTCCTTGCAAAGTTTTTCTTTCTTTCTCTTAAGAATTCCGCCAAAAATTCTTGTTCCTCTGTCTGAAGTGTTTGAGCATAGAATGTGATTTTTTTGTTTTGTTTTTGTTCCCAAGTTGACAGGGTTGCACTGCTCTACTAGGACTGCTGATATCTCTTGATGGAGATTTGTAGGGGGGAGATTGAATCCTTTATCCTCTGGTGACTTAGAGAGGTTTTCACTATTAGATGCATCCTTTATTTTTACTATTTTTTGGTTAGAGAGTGCCACAGTGTGGTTTTCACTCAATAACCCCAAGCTTATTCTCGATATTTTCCTTTTGTGATTGAAGGATTCAATCGTCTCCCCATAATATGCTTGGGTGTCCAATGTGATGTTAAAGCCTACCTTATGATCCCCACATGGAACTGTATCCCTTAGTCCCATGAATTCTGAGAGCGCCTCATCATTTTTGAATGAGTGTAGAATTGGCGGTCCTCATTGATCGTGATTGATGTGTTGCGGGTGTACTAAGGTGATTCAATGGGTTTGTTGGTTTGACTGAGCTATGGAGGCACTAATAATTAATAATGTGGAATCCTCAAAGAGCGTAGGGGGACCTACTATGGTATCATTATCGTCACTACTGGCACAAACATCAATGACATCAAAGGTGAAGTTATCAAGTGGGATACCTAATCATATAGGTGGTCTAGGAGTGGTTGTTGTTACCTGAGGAGAGGCCCTGACTACCCTCTTGGGAGTACCTCTACCACGTACAGTTATACTCGGAGGGGTATACCCAAGCCAAGGTTCCGCATTCTTCTTTCTACAATGATGGGTTCCAGTCGTCCATCACTATTTATTCCAAGGCTTTCATTCCTATTATAGCACATACCAGACATCATTTGAAACCCTCTATGATTTTCATCCATGGGTAGGGTGGGGGTGGGCCTTTCATCTTGGTATAATATGTTTGAGATGTCTCCCTCATCCACATTTTCTCGACTGAGATCCCCCCAACGGTGGAATCCATAAGGGTTTTCCCTAACAGGGTGCATAGGTGTTTCAGCTGGCTAAGGTTGTCCATGTGACCTAGGAGATTGTGGTCACTCTCCTACAAAAAATGCATTTATTTTAATTTTGTAGTCACCGTATCCATTGTCTTGGATCATGTTTTTGATTTTGGATATGTCAAGGACAGCGGGTGTCTCTGTCACAGAAGTAGAAGCAAGGTTGGCTAGGTCGATATATGAAGTGGATGGGCCTTCATCATTATTTGGTACTTGGGGGATCTTATAAAACTTGGCTTCCAAGTTTTTGCAGTAGGCGAAAGGTTCAGGATCTCCATATATAGTGACCTCTTCATTTTGGTGTGAGAAATTGATACATTGATGATATGTTGAGGCCACTACCTTCATTCTGTGGATCCACAGGTGTCCATGGAGGATATTATATGGTAGATCGAGGTAGAGGACCTGACAGGTGATTTCCATAGTTGTCAGTCCCACTTGAATGGAGATTTTGATAGTGCCCTGAGACACTCTTTCTTGATCATCATATGCCCTTATCATGATGCTTTTGTTCTTATTAATGGAATCCTCAGTGAATCCTAATTTCTTTATGAGCTTTAGAGAACAAATGTTAAGGCCTACACCTCCATCCACTAGGACCCTTTTGACTTTATTTTTATGGACGAGCACTTGAAGGTGGAGTGCATGGTTATGAGATGGTTGTGGGGGGAAGTCTTGATTAGAGAATGTAATGAGATTCAGAGTAGCGATGTTACCCACCATAGCCTGGAATTGCTCTATGTCAAGGGTGGTAGAGATAGTAGATGCAACTAAGGCTTCATCAAGGATCTTCCTATGGGCTGTTGAGATTTTCAATAGTTCCATGATGGAAATTTGGGTGGAGGTTCTCTTCAGTTGATCAATGACATTGTAGTCATAGGGGATGGCTTTTGCATTAGGAATGGGAGTCTTAGCTAGTGCCCTGGAAATGGTAGCCTTTCTGCCATGTGTGGTTACTCCACAATCGTTGTTGGCTCCTTTGATATTTATGATGGTGACCATCTCATCGACACATCCGACTATCTCCCCATACACCAGATTAGCACTAGCATATTTTTGCTTGCCATTATTGTTCTCTTGATTATTTCCTTGATTGTTCCCTTGGTTGTGATTCGGCATCAGGTTCGTGTATATTTTAAAGTCTTGGTTTCCGGTTGGTTGGTCAATATTGATGATTTTATCCTCAATGAGGTCTTGGATGATGTTTTTTAGCCTCATGCAATTGATGGTGGTATGTCCTCTGAATTTATGAAAGCCACAAAGGAGATTTTTGTTATACCATGGTGGCTTGGTCATGGGTTTTGGGTATTGCTCAGAGTTAGAGATTTTGATCAGGTTTTCCTTGACTAGCTTCTTCATTATGGACTCAATCGATTCACCAAGAGCCATGAATTTCCTCTTAGGGGGATGCTTGCCTCGGGGAGGTGGTCCTCCTTGATTACCCAAGTTGTTGATTTGATTGGTGGCCATTGGTTTTTGTTGTGCTACTACCGCATTAGTGTGCACATTGTTGTGATTATGATTTTGTGGTTGATGATGGGTTTGGATGTTCTGCTTGGGGGCACTTATCACCACTTTAGCATCGACCACACCGTCATTCATGATATTTTTATTCCTCAACCATGTTTGATTTTTATCATTGTAGTTGTTAGATGGACGGTTATCTTGTGGTGGAGTGAATGTTGATGCGCCTCCTCGTGCAATAAGGTCTCTTTTGATGTTGAGTGCCTTTGGGATCAGTTGATTGTAAGATGTGATGGATTACATTTTCAGGTAGAACACCAAGTTTTCATTTGAATTGACTATGATGGTGCAAACTTGTTGTTCTTCTAGCATGGTCCACTTGCTTTGATTGGCCTTGGATCACCATCTTTGCAAGAAGGATGCAAATAGCTCTCCTTTTCTCTGTTTGAGTGTTGATAGTTCTTCCAAACTAACATCTGCACCCATGTTAAAAGCATAATTCTTAAGCAAAGCTTCCACTATTTCCTCAAATGTTGTGATGCTCGTGGATATTCGAGAGAACCATTCCATGGCGAGACTAGTCAGACTACAGGGGAATAGTCACATTAGATACGTGTGATCATATGCAACCTCCATGCAATGCATATGAAATTCCCTGACGTGGTTCTTAGGGTTACCCATTCCATTATACTTGTAAAATTTGGGGATCTTGAATCCCTTTGGGAATGTTATCATGGTGATACTTTTGTTGAAAGGATAAGGGCACAAGTTTCCCGATGTTCTCATGATTTTTCCTTCTTTTAAGTCCAACACTTGCTGCAAAAGCAGTTTGATTTGTGTTGTGACATCTTTGCTTGGGTCGAGAGGTGGAATGAATGAGTTGTGAGGTGTTTGAGGTGTTTGATGGGTGGGAAGAGTACTAGTGGGCATTTGTTGCAAGCTCTGCTATGCATTCAAAGCCTGATGCTACACCTACATTTGTGTCAAAAACCCTTTTTGTTGATCTTGCTGTTGTTGTTCTAACAACACGTGTTGCTAGTCCATCTGTTGTTGTTCCCATGAGGCCTCTTGTTGGTCAGTCTATTGTTGTGCTAGTAAATCTTGTTGTTGGTCAAGTTTTTGTGCGCCAACAACTCTTGTTGTTGGTTGATTTGTTGTTGTACCAATAAAGCTTGTTGTTTAGCTTGTTTTTGTGCCTGAAAGTTGTGCAGGGCTTGTTGGTAGGCTTGCAGATGGATTTCTTGTAGTTGCGCTTGGTATTGTGCTTGTGCTTGCTGCTAGGCTTGTGCTTGTGCTTGAGCTTGTGCTTGAGCTTGCGCTTGTGCTTGTGCTTGTGCTTGTTCTTGCTATTGAGTAATATTTGTTGGTTGGCCTTTTGAAGGGTTTGGATTAAGGTGGTGAATGAATTTGTCATGTTGGCTTTTGATGGGATTGGTGGTGGAATGGAAATAGGCCAACTGTTGTGACCGGTGAAAGGGTTATGGTGGTGATTGGCACTTGGGTTGTTGGGGGAGTGGTCGAGATGCTCGGTCCTTGAGAGGGTATGCTTTGTGATATTTGAGGATTGATTGACATAGTGGCCTGAATGGTCACCACTTGTTGTGATGTGGCGGGTGAAAAGAGGGAATTCAATGTGATATTCCTGTTGCCCGCATCTGAGAAACTGTCGATGTTTAGGGGTGGAAAACCCAATCTGGGAGGTGATGTGGTTTCGAATGGAAATGGGGGAATAGATGGTATGCTTCCCTAGAAAGAAAAAGGATTAACAACATCGGTTGTCCCAAACAAACCACCTTCTCTTTGTGGTAGAGAAGTGTGTATGTTTGATTGATAGGCTGGTGAGGCATGGAATGAAGATGAACTAGCAAGTTAATGAAATGTGAGTGGGACATATGGGTGTAATGGATTTACCGGGACAAAATTATCCGGTGTGGTGGTGATGGCCACCTCATTGTTTGTCACAAGGTGATGCTGTTGCAATTCTTGAAACATAGCACTCCCTTTATTGACCATTGGTGAAGTTGGTGTGATAGTCGATGTGTTGTGAGGCATTTCTTGATAGATATTTGAGATAGGGAATGCATTTTTAAGAGGCATGTCTATACTAGTACTTGAGTCAAGGTCATAAGGGAATTGGATCCCCCCTTCTGCTAACGTGTTTAAGTATTTGAACATGGCATTAACAATTTTATGGTTCTCTAGATTTTGAACCATTTTTATCATTTCAGATTGTCTCATCCCCATATCCTCATTTGTGATGTCCTCTTCATTACTCTCCTCTTGAGGATTTTTCAATGGAAAAGAAGAGCTACTTGGGGTATTGCTTGATCCCGCAAGGTTTATTCCGGAGGTTACTTGATTCATGCCAATGGAAGTTTATATTTCGCTGATATTCTCTATGTTCTTCTTGTATTGTGATCTTGTTTGAACCATAAAAATAGGGATCATTTGATCCTAACCTTTTAGGCCCAAAATAGAAGAACTAGGGAAGTCAAAGATCAAGGAGGGTGGTAATGATGATGGGATAAATGGATGAAGCAAGTGGGTGAAACCTTTTGGAGAACTTTGGAAGGGTTATGCTAAAATTGTAAGGACTTAGATTGATCGTGATGGTTTGACTAGGTGTGTTGAGTGAAACAAGATTGTAGTGAAGTTGTAGTCCCTAGGAAGTTGTATTATCCTAGGGGGACTTGCATAAGTGGATGAATTGGCTAAGTGCATAAAGCAAATGTGATTGTGAACTAGTAGACCTCTAGGAAGTTGCGTTATCCTAGAAGTAAATTTGTCCAAGAGATTTGACTATTTTTGCTAGGTGTGTTAAGCCAAGATAGGGTGATGTTGGTTTAGCCCTTTACGTTTAGCATGAGTGATTTTTCTAGAGTTCACAAAAGGTTTGTTGATGGAATGAGATTTGACTTGATGGACAGATGGATAAAGATAAGGACTTTGATCCTAGACTCGAACCTAGACACAACTCTTTTTTACAAAACCTCGGTGTTGAAGAACATGCTAGACTTCCTATGGGAGAAAAGAAAAGCTTTCAAAATGTTCGGGATTTTGTTGATAGTAGAATGCATACAAAGCTGGATTAGTCCTTGAAGCCTTTTTTTAGAAGTTGTATACTAGTCTTTCCCTTACTTCAAAGATCATTTCAAGGCGTTGTTCATGGGATTTAAGACTTATCCTTTTGAACTTTGGTTTTGGAATCTTGATCTTTCGGGAAATCATTGGGAACAACACATATGTGGTTCAATTTGTCTCTTTATCTTGGCTTAATGAATTAATTTTTATCAAAGACACTTTCTTGCTTATGTTTCAAACTATATGTCTAATGTCTCATTTTCTTTCTCATCCCACAAGGTCCATTATGTGGAAATTGAGGAAAAGAGGGCAAAAGTCTCCTATGTTTAACCTTATTGGAGACAAATCACGATAGAATTCAAACACTTAGAAACCTCTAAGGATAGAATCCCTAGGGAAAGCAAGAGTGCTTAAATTCATCAAAGGAATTTATCTCCTTAAAGGGATTTGAAATTCAAAGGTTTTGTTAATGTTCATTTTCAAGTGTTTTGGAGAAAAAAACAATGTGTTCTTTTCTTCGAAGAACTTTTACAATCCTAGGATGATGAGGCAATATCTTGTTGGGTTCCCACTTGGACGAATCTAGCTACGCATATCTTGTGCGAATGGATAAATGATTGACCACACTAGCTCCCCTCCACGGCACACACTTCTCAAGTCAGCCAAGCATTAGTACTCATGAATCTTCCATGAAATACCTTCCATTTCTACAACAAAACCGCATGTATAACATGGGGCAGCTTCAAAACACATGACCTTTTGCACCAACAAGATAGACAAGGTTTTGGCCTTTTTCTAAACAAAGGGTTCTAATTCGGGCATTCTGTTAATGGGGGATTATCCAACATTCGTGAGAGTCCATTTCTGTCCATCTGGTCAGAATAATCCTCTTGATTCTTGAACTTTCCTCAAGAATCCACACTTATATACTGGTTGGAAGTCACTTGGCTTTAGCGTGTTCCTTGTTGGGTCATTCCCTTGGGTGAGCACTTTTTCCCACAAGGCAGGCCCTCTAAGATAAACAAAAGTGAATAAACATATTCATAGTTCGATCAACCTTTGTTTAAAAACAAAGGGAGAACACTCACAATAAGTTTACTCACACTCGCATGTTTTGTTCAATTTTAAAATGCCCAAATTTGAAATGTGGAGGCAATATTTTATGCAACTTAGTGTCACCAAAAGGACTTTTGATTCTCAATATCGCTATGAAGCACGAGAGAAGCACATATTCCCTTTCAAATGATACTACTTCGCAAAAAGGATTACAAAGCACAAAAAACACATGTTCAATTTTAAGCTCCTCAAAGCAATGATGAGTTATTTTTAAGCACCAAATGAAATGTGAGATTTCTTTGTTCAATTGTTAACCTTTAAACAAAATCTATTATGTTCGTCTAAGGTTCTTTTTAGCCCCTTGGCAACTTTTGAAAAGAAATTTGATTGTTTATTTTAGAACCCAAAAGAAACTTAGTGTCCTAAGATCAATGAACTTATCAAATTCCTTAAAGAGTGTTGAAAACACTTTAGTGTTAAAAAACACTTTGTACAAAATGAGCATGGTGTCATGATAAAAATTTGCTTGTTCTTTTTAAACCCAAAGTGAATTTAGTGTTCCTAAGGCCAAAGATATTTAACAAATTTCTTAAAGAGTGTTTGAAGAACACTTTAGTGTTTAGAAACACTTTGGATTTGGTGAACATGATGTCATGATGAACTTCTTCCTTTGCTCCAAACTGCAAAAATGATAAAAAACCAAAGAGTAAAAGACAAAAAACAAGGTGAAAGATTAAAAAATCCTAAATTTAATAAGCACATGTTAATTTTAAATCTCGTTGTTCTTCTGTGGTGTCGTTTGGGGTGATAGCAATGCTATATAGCGCTGCGCGGTTGACTTTGGGTGGCACTCTACAAAAATAGAGAGTGAAAAAGTGGCATGACAGAGGTATGAAGCATAGTTTGGAAGCGGCCCGGTTTGAAAATTCAAATTTTTTTAGGTGGGAAAGATGGAGCAACAAAGTTTTAAAAAAAACGTGGTGCGATACAGAGTTGTGTTGATAAAATTGATGCAATATAGCGTTGTGGGGGTGAACGCGGTGGAGTTTAGAGATTTGAAAAAATGATAGGCGAGGACAAAATGTGGCAAGGTTAGGATATTAAGTGTGGGTCAGTATGGTGCTGCTTCTCTAAAAATGGTGAAGTATTGCGCCGTAGTGCTGAACGTGGTGTGATAAAGTGCCGCATGGCTGTGTTTCCTATGTCTGCAAAAAAAAATGTAAACAACCATGGAATGTTTTGAAAAACGTGATTGAATTTTTGATCAAGCCCTCCTTATAGAGCCAAAATGTTAACCCCTAAACCTAGCAATGCACAAGAGCAACAAAACACATTAGTTGTTAGATCAAATGCACGCAAACAAGTACGAGATATTCCCCATAAAATCGAACTGTTCAAACTAAATTAGGAAATCAAGAACACAATAAGCATTAAATAAAAGAGATTCAATCCTAATTAAGCTAATAGCATGATGATCATATGGGGGAATTGGTGCCAATGAAGTGTTGCAATCGGCCCTTTCCCAATTCCTAAGTAGCAATGGTGTGTGATTGAGAAATGGTTAAATCTCCAAAGAGATTTGAGCATAGCCTTGTTACAAATCTTGAAAGATGATTAATGGTTGATTGAAATAGGCAAAATTGGCTCTCAATGTGAAGAGAGTAACTTTGCATATGATTGTAGATGAGAAATGAGGAGAGAAGCCTCTATTTTATAACTTTCAATTTGGAAGAGAAAGCAAGGTTTAAGTAATGTGGGACTATCTTTCAGTCCAATGGTTGAATGCCACATGTCAAGATGTGAATGGTTAGTGGTTGTGCACATTTTGGCCAAAGTGCCAATAAATGTATAAATTTGAATTTAAGACTTGTGAGATGACTTGTTGAAGAGGGAAGAGAAATGAACGTAATGTCACTTGGCTCAAGGCCAAGGACATGTAAGAGGCCTTAAATGCCTTGTTGGAAGGACTAAGTCCACTTGGCCTTTCTGAATTCAAATGAGGGAATATTCCTTTTTGATGCCTTGTGAGGGAAAATAGAGAATTAAATAAATCAAAGTAATTGATTTATTGCGCAACTTGCATTCTCTAGAGGATTTTAATGAGAGGGATTAACTTAATCATGGTTTTGATTCATTTAAATGAAGAATTAGATGATGTGCCAATTTTGACTTGAATTTATGAATTGATTTAAGTCAAGAATTGAGAGGAAATGATTTATTAAATAAATGATTTGAATTATTTAACTCAAAGAGGAATATGTTAGATTAAATCAAATAAGGTTTAATTTATTTAATTTAATAAGAGGACTTCAGAGAATCAAATAAAATGATTTATTTAATTAAACAGAAATGTAAGGTTAATTAAATTAAATTGATTAATTGAATCAAAGGAGGTGATAGACTTAATTAGATAAATAATGATTCATTAGATTAAGGGATCTAATTACAATGAAATGCTGAGAGTGTGATTTCGGAGGAAATGATGTTAGTGATCAGGATCAAGTGTGCCAAAATTGGAAATGTACATTTTCCATGTCTACATAAGGGTTTTGAAGTTTTAAGGTACAATTGATTCATCTCCCCCTCTTAGTTTTCTTGTGCATTCAACACATTAGTTTATTGTTTTGTACAACCACCTCCTACTCCAATTTTTCCTCCTCCCATTTCTGTTTTTTCCTAAGTTTTATTGCACTACTATTCAGGAGGTTGTATATTTAGTTGGTGCTCCTATGACTTCTCATCACACATGCCATCAATATTTTGGTACTATTTTTATGAGTGTTTCTACCTCTATTGATTCATATAGTTCTTTTATTGATTTTGATTAGACTATGAGCGAGGAGTATTCTACATTGATGAAGAATCACACATATGATTTGGTTTCTCTTCCTATAGGGAGAAATATGGTTTGATGCAAGTTGGTGTACCATACCAAGTATGTAATAAGTGTTTTTATTAAGTGATACAAGGAATCTATTATTTCTAACATGGGTTTCATAGGTTGAGGCTATTGAATACATGAATATATTTACTCATATCCAAGATTTATTAAGTTCACCATGTTATTTCTCTATCTACATCTTGAGATCAATCAAATGGAACCTATAAGTAAACTAGATAGGTAGAGAACCTATTTACACAAACACCCCCACTTTAAGTGCAACTTAGGGAGTCAATTATTATGTAAATTATGCAAACATGGGTCCTAGACACTAGGGCATGTTAGGTACCCATGTATAAAGGTTATCTCTCACAAATAGAGGAAAGGAGAAAACCCACTAGGACAAAACTACTCCTCGAAAGTGAGATAAGAAAATACTCTAACCAAAGAATGAGAAGGAAAAAACCCCATGCAAGGAAAAATACAACCCCATAAGAGATATGAAGAGAAACCATGCAGCTCCCCCATAATTTTAATTCTCTTTTAATGATGGTAGAAGATCAATATTGAATGCTAAAGATGATCCAATCTCATCAAACAACATTCCTCCTATTGGAATTTTTTATAACAACCCAAGCAGAACTCACAAGAACTTCTATGAACTTGCCACATTCAATGATTAAAGTCTTGAAAGAATTGTGCCAACTTGATGAGAAGATAGTAGTGAATACTATTATTTCTCCTACACTTCAGACTCTGTAAGATCCAGGAGGGTGTTCCTAAAATATGTAATCACTTATACCTTAAATGATTTGTTCGTATATGGACAAACAACAAATAGATTCTGGTTCATGCTAAAAGATACAAACCTTCAAGAAATTGGTTGTTTCTTAGAAGAGTTCGGATCTATCTAACAGAGAATCGACATTACACCTAAGTGTACTAATGTGATTTATTTGAATGAAATTTCCTAAATCCATAATACAAAATATGAAGGACAAAAATTAATCAAAGATCTAGTGCCATATCCTAAAGCATGGAGTCAATAAGGAAACTGAACTATAGAGAAAATTTCATCTAGAGTACCTATGAACTGTATGAATAGAATTACAATCCATATATTTGTACTTGAATTTATTACTCCTTGATAAATCCTATGTGTTAATCCACATGAACTTACTAGGTAACTAAAGCATTTAACCGATCCTTTGAACCAGAGCTATAGTTAAACGTAATTCCTAGTAAATAAAAAATAAAGATTAATGAAAATCATCGTGGATCAATATTTCATTAATAATCCATGCAAAATATTAGAATAGGAGATAAAATAAAATCAAAATATTCACAAGCTTAACACAAGCATGCTCAAGAACCCCATGATTTACTAAGTTCTCAAATCTAACACAAAACTTCGAAAACCTAGACATACTTTTTCTCTCTGTACTACTTAACTCATATCTCTCGTATCTTGAGTAATTTCCGCAGACCTATCTCTTCGCCCAAAATTCACTTTTATAAAACAAGGGAGCCAACAAGCTTTAGGTCGAAGAGTACACATGTCCATTTTTTACTAGACTGCTAACCCCAAATTAGTTACCATTACATCATTTGTTGGTAAGAGAGGAAAAAACAAAACAAGAATGATCATTAGTTGTTGGAGAGAAAGAAATCGTTACTCCAGAACTCGCTCCCTTTACACCAAAGACATCTTTAAGTGATTTTATACTTATTCCACTTCAACATCCTGTACTTGAATTCAAAAGGAGAATGCACTTTAAATATAATATCTAAGGCCAGACCTATAATATACATGACCAAATTGCAATTCTCTACCATGAAATTCATAATTCAAGTTCATCAATGAACAACCTTTTCCATGACCAAAATACTCTTTAGAGGGCCAATTAAAATCCACCACCTGATCCACCATGCTTCGGTAAGGTGCATAATTTACCATCAATGAGGTGGTCATTTTATCAAAGTTCTCTAGGAAACTAATGAAAAACGACAACTTTTCCAATGTGTTCTCCAACATGCAGATATCAACATTTTTGCATATCTCATGTGTTTGAGAAATTATTATATTATTCATCTACTCCTTCCATGCTTGCAAGGGCTTGACTTTATCCTGACTATGCAAAATATGAGGTAGTGGATTCAAGTCCTTTCCATCATAAATATCCTTCAATGTTTTGATTTTGGACTCCATAGGAGCAGCAATTCCTTGATACTTTTGCTCAACAATACCCTTGAAAAATTGATATGTTTTTATGACTATAGGATATTTGTCCCCATGCTGCTTTGCCCCAACTACCATAAATTTTAATTTCTCCATTTTGGGGCCCCATCTACTTAGCAATGGGATAGAAAATTCTTTGTCCCTTGCAAACAATTCGAGTGCTTGCAACATCAAGGCATAATTTGCATGAACATTGTTTATCTTACCCTTGACCCTTTTACTTAAATGCCTTAGCACAGTGTCAAAAATTTATGAGTTGCTCCTTCCTGCTGCATCCCAGATTTGATTTACCACCTCCTTATATTCTTCAAGGTCTTCTGGATTAACCTTTCCCTAGAAAAATATTCCCTTGAGCCACTAGTCTTTTCAATTACAATAGGCCCTTGTCCCATATTTTATGGGACAATAGCCAAATATTTCTCCTCTATAGAGGGTTGAGGCTTCTCTACTGGTGGGTCACAGACAGTATGGCTAGAATTACCTTTCCTTTTAGACCTCATG
The DNA here is from genome assembly GCA_007115665.2 of Sequoiadendron giganteum. NCBI lineage: Eukaryota > Viridiplantae > Streptophyta > Pinopsida > Cupressales > Cupressaceae > Sequoiadendron > Sequoiadendron giganteum. The sequence continues at coordinate 276,123,565 of CM021102.1, forward strand.
GTTTCCATCTGTTGCCTCATTCAAGCAATTTCAATCTCCAATTTTTCTACCCTTTATTGACTCTTATTATACTCAATAATAATGTCATTGTACTAGCTCCTCAGAGTATCTCGGTCCTTAGTCAAATTTTCCATAGTTTCCGTAGTGAATTTAAAAACATTGACAACCATGTCAACAGCCTCCAATGTAGGGGTGTCAACAACTCTCTTCACAACCAAGCGACCACTGAAGTCAAATTTTTATGCAAAAATAGGTTTTCGAGACCCAGTGAATAGAGACCATATTGCTAGAGCATCCCATTCCTCACTAAAGGTTGATCCTTTGACTGCTCATGCAACCTTCTCCTTAGTTGCAAGAAGTGGTCTATTGGCCCTTCCTATTGTGTCAAACACCACAACATCAACAATATCGCACTCAGGGAGTAGCAATACTCCACATTTTTGAACCAATGCCCTGCCCTGCTCTGGTGTTATTTCTTTAAAAATTTCCTTCATTTGTAACCTAACTCTTGACTAGATCACCTGCTCTGGGAGCTTTGGATGCAAACTTATCTCATGTGCCACCTTCTCGGAATATAATGAGAGACGATCTCTCCATAAAAAATATTTAAAGGCATTAGTATGAATAAAAGAGTCATCCATCATGAACTCTTTGCAAGCTTCCATCCTCAAATCATCATTTTTTGTAATTCGTTTGATCTCATCCTTTCCTAATCTCAGAGTAATTGCCCCCAAACTCATTGTAGTATCAGTTGGGTTTGATGGCACTTCCAGATTAATTTCATCTAGAGTTACAATAATGTCCTCATCATCATTACCTTCACAGACGCCATCCCTTACACTTTCAGTCCTCTGCCTCTTTGGGGATGGTGGCCGAACCTATTCTGAAAACCTTGGAGGAGAATCTAGGTCAACAATAGTTGGCACTAATTTACTTGAGACAGATGGTGCACCTCATAGTAGCCTCCTCAACCCTGCTTCCCCTTCTCCTAGAAAATACCTTTATCTTCTTCTGGGGCTGATAGGTTGGCCTCTCCTCAAATCTTACCTCAGGGTACTCCTTAGTAATTTGTGATTTTCCCCTTTCTTTCATAATCTTTTCATCCTTTAAGACCCCTAACAGACTCTCAAAGTTATCAAGAGCATTCATTGCCCTGCTAAATTCATCTTTGGCACTAGGTATAGGATCAAAACCAAGCACCTTTTGCTCTTTACTTCTCACCATTTTTGAATAGGAAATGAACATTTCCTTTCTCTCATCTTGTAAGTCTAAATCAAAAATATTCCTGATGATGTCCTCAGGAAAGTAAAAATTGTGGATGAAGGCCCCAGTCCGATGCTTTGTCTTCATTTGGGAGATAAAACCCTCAGGATCATGATTCCTGGGGCGTACAGTCCTTAGCTCATATGGTTTGAGAAATAAGTACAAGTCCTTCCACCCTCCCTTTATCATGAAAAAATTGACAAAAGTGATATATTCAGGGAAGAATGACCCCTTCTTCTGTTCAACAGGAAAATGGAAATCTTGAGATTCTCCCAACTGCCTCATTATTTCTATGAAACCAAATCTAAGGGGCACCTCCCTTGGTAGAAAAAATGGGGTGGCATTGGTGCTGAAAACCCTGAAGACTATTGTGTTGTAATATAGAATAATATCTCCCTAGTTATGCATTAAATTCAATCCAGGTGTCCTCTCCATAGGCCTCAGGAAATCATGAATTTTTTTTGGAATCCTAGAGGGATAAAAAACCGGGGCCCTTCTTAACTTGGACCCAAAATCATTATGGAACGTTACATAATCAAAATTATGATCATGCATGTCCAAGACCCTAGTCCAATATTGGACAGGAATCTCAATATCACCTTCTCTTTTCCTCAATTCCATATCTTTCTCGACCACAGTCTGACCCCTATATAAAAACATGTGGATTAGTAGAGAAAACCACTTGAATCCTACCCAATTCTTCCCTTGCTTCAAGGCCACCAAACCTAAGTGCATTTTCTCTGCAAGGTAAGTGGAAAAATCATATACCACATTATAGCCTAGGTAGTGGAGGTTTACAACCATATACATCACTTTGACAGGCAAGTTCTTCTTCAAATTGATCCCCAAGACCTGACATAATGCACAAACAGTCTTCTTGAAGTGGATGGTGAAGTAGTCCACTGGGAAAGGTTCAGGTTCATTCTTTCCAATTACCACCCTCCTTTGGTTCTTCCCTCTCCCTGACACAACCAAATGGGGTATGAAAAGGGATGTTCTAAATAAATCCTTAGTGTTTCTTTACTCCTCCATAAAAACCTCCAAGTTGATAGGAATCATATCTTGACTCCACTCATGCAAGCCGAAAATCTCTGTGATTTCCTCCTTGGTAATTTTGATCATTTCTTTACCAACATGTGTTCAGGCCATTTCGGCCACAGGGTCATACCTCACAGTGACATCCTTCAATAGGTCTACATCCTCGTAGACATTGGGTACCACCAATTTACCCAGGTCTAACCTCCATGGATTACACAAAAGAACCGCCAAATTTTTTTTCCCAAACCATTTGGAAAACAACTGCTGCCTAGTATATGGAAATTTGGCATCATAAATTGCACACTTCTTATCCACTAACCCTTCCAAAAGAAATGGCCCGTAGAAAACTACTTTTCCCTCATGCTTCTTGCATGTAGAGGGCTTTAGAAAATTCAAATAGATGGTAATTTGAGCTAGGGTTTTCTTATTTTTCAAATGGAAAACAATTACACTTTTCTCTTTATTGTCTTAACAAAAAATTCTCCAATATTCAAAAATCTCCAGCAATTACCTAGACAAGCTCTAAAAGAGAATCTATCCAAACAATTCCTCAGGAATTGAAAATGAAACAATCATCAATTGTTCAGCAAGCAACCCAAAACATCTTCTAAAAACACAAGAAGTGGTGTGCATTCTACTTACGGTTTCTCTTGTAGAGCATCAAATGCAATGAGACTGGAAAATTGCAACAATGGCTTGCTTCACTTGGCACCAGACAATTCCTCCTCAATCAAGAAATATAGCACAGAAATAGTAATTCACTGATCCTTTGGGAATTTAATTATGTAGGTAGAGTTGAACTCGACCATTAATATTCACTCACGTGAGATAAAATGCGTATAGTACATCACCAGTTTATTTAAATATGAGTCGTTGATCAAAAGCAATGTTGGCCAAGAGAATGGCTCAGATTAAGTCAAAATAGTTTGAAAGTGTGACATCCACTTTCTAGTCATCAAGCGAATAGGAAATTCGCCTACCGGGTACCACATCAACATGAAAATGGGCCCCACCTTTTTTATTAGTGCACATCATCGGAGTCCACACGTCACCAAATCACACACCTCGCAATATTATTGAAACTATAGTTTTAATTGTGGGAGGTCACTGAGGAACGACCATGATGCATCAGTACAAAAACAACTGTCGGCATCAGTCTCCATCATCGGTCAGTGATCAAAATTGGTCCCTACCATTAAATGCAATAGGTGACAGCATCTCGCAAGCCTCACGCCATTTTTTATGACATAAGCATAAACCTTGCGAGGTTTGTGAGGAATGGTTAAGATTAGAATTACTTTATCTGATGGTCACGCAATCTGCACATGCAAAAAAAATATTCTTAAAGAAGGGGACTGACTAGGTCGACGAGGAAAAGACCCTCAAGGTTGAAAATATTATTTAATGGTTAATCAATAGCAATTCATCAGCCTGAAACCATTAAAATATAATGTAGTCATGACACCAAAAGACCGAAAGGACGGGTAAACGGGGCCTATAAAGTCATGTCCAAAAAGGGATAAAAGACCACTTAAGTGACCGACCACTATTAATAACAAGTCAACGCAAGAAAAGAAAACCCATGACCCAACTACTCAAAGCTAAGGACAAAACATACCTACAAGGGAAAAAAAATTAAAAGATCCACCACCTCCCATTAGGAGGAAACAAGATGAAGATAGTATGTAGGATTTCTTCTCATTCTTAAAAGGAATATTTGGGAATAAGGATGATTTGTGATGTCTATGCATGTCGATGGTTAACATTGAAAGGCACCAAACATGTGTTCCAATCCACACTGTAAAATATGGCAATCCAAAATCTAGAAGAGTTAAATGTATAAGACAATCCAAAGACAAAATTACCTCCACTAAAAATAAAGAAGCCTCCTCCAAATATTGTCCAAAAGAATCCACTCATGCCAAACTGTGAAGAATGATCATGTAGAGGAGGAACAAGAGGGTCAAATTCCTCCCTAACAACAACTAAAGAAGGAAAATCATCATCAAAGAGAAGATCTATGAAATGAATGATGTCTCCTAGATCTAAACTATGGGACTCAACAAACAAACCAATAATTTTTGGCAAGTACTCATCCAAATTATCCCTATTAGGAAGATGATGTATATCATTTTGCACTAATCATAAGAGGCCAACATTGTGATAATACAAGTATCATCAAATGTAAAAAAATATGGAGGAGATAGAATGAAAATCTCAAGAATGAGATTCAATGTGAGAACACCCAAGTTGAAGTAGCCAAATGTGTCCACAAAATCATGGTCCACACTAGAAGTGTGATGAATAGTCAAAGGAACAAAGTCATCATTATAATAAAAATCTACAAATATGTACAGCTGATATGTATGATCAAACATCTTAGTAGCAATAATATCTCTACTCTTCAAGTCTATAATGATAACTAGATTAATTGAATTCCATAGTCCTCCCTACTCCGCCATGGGTAACCTAATAGATGAAAAGAATATTGTTTGAAAAATAAGGTACACACAACACATCATTTAAATTTCCCTCCCCAATATCGATATATCCCTTACCGATTGCATTCATGTATGTACTTTTCCCATAAAAATAGGAGACATAGCACAAGGCCGAAAAGAAGAGAATACAAACTATAAAGATTCTATGTGATGAGATGCTCTTCAATCTAGAAGCCATATCTATTATCTAAGACCTATAGAAGAGCAAATATCCTGTCCTTTTCTTCTTGATGTAATAAATCAATGAACATGAACTTTGTCCTTATTAGACTATTTTGAGGAAGACGAAGTTGACTAAAAAAATTTAGAAGGTAGATATATATGATTATTTGAAAGATGTTTAAATTCATCAATTCCATTCTTATTAAAATATATTCATCATTTCTAACCTTCTTGCAATATGAACAATTAGGCCTATCATTCTTCAATGATTTATTTATGGGAGAGGATTTATTATTTCATTTTGTTTGTCATTAAAATGTTCTGACTCTTTCATCCAACTAACCAACAATTCTTGAGACTTAGGGGACTTTATGAGACCCATAAAAAGATCTTTTTTCTCATGTATTATCATCTCATAATTTTTTTCAAATGATGGTATAGTATATTCAAACCCATAGCTAACCTATGAGTATAAAAGATAAAATAAAAATTTTCAGAATCAAGACCAAGTTTGTTCAATACATTATAGGCCAATCAAGAATTTATTTTTTATCAATTCCACTTGCTTTACATTTCCCTCTTTGATAATTAACATTATTGATATAGTCATAGATGTTGTCAAAGTTCTAAATAACAAGGCGCATTCGTTAATTATCAATTTGATATAATTTTACTTCATCTATAGTACCCTATAGTGTTTTCAAAATTTTTGAGGCTTCGTGAGAATATTTACATGGTTCAATTTGAAGCAATATATCTTGAGAAACTAAGTTATCAAGAAATCCAAGAGCTTTAGTATGTTTGATCATCTATTTTTTCTTTGTATCATCATCATTAGGTTTAGTACCTTATTCTCAACATATAGAGAGTGACCTTGATTAATTAGAGAAATCCATGCATTTTGAAGAAAAACAAAATATAGTTGTACAATGTTACAAAAGGAACCTTAGGATAATCCATGAAAAAGAAGAGCTCAAGAAAATAAAACAAAATAATGCACCAAGAGACCCCCCAAATCATTCAATCAAGAATCCCCCCAAAATTCTGATTTGAAACTTTATATGTAGTATGATTATGATGCTATAATTGTTTTCTAGAGTTTACAATGCCAAGATGGACCAAAGATGTAAATTCACAACAGTATTAGAATAAATAGTCAAACTAAAAGTGCATTTTCCCAATATGATCTAAACTAAAACTGAAGTAATCTAAAAAGGACAAATCTTCTATAGGTGTTATTATGTCCAAGTGATGAACCAAAATCCAAATTTGCACACATTTGAATAAAACATACCCAGGGTTGAATGTAGAAAAAGGTCCATGGATAGACCAGTAGAGCTTTTTAATTTCTTTCCAATATTGCATAAATCCTAAGAATTGGATAATTTAGAAAAAAAGTTACGAGATTGAACGTCCAAGAAGGAAAATTTAAGCTCATTATTCAATAAAATTCACCCAAGGAAAACCATAAAAAATGGCTTGCACCATTATGCAGTTCTCAAAAAAAGCTTTCTATAAATATCCCATTTTCCAAATTTAACATGCTAGTGAAAATTTATATCATTTTGAAAAAACTGCTCTAGTAGGGCTAGGGGAAAAAAATAATAGACTACATTCATAGTACTTGGTTCTCCATGTGACCATGTCCTAATAAAAGGTTTAAAAAATAGAGTGTCTACTCTCATGATGGTGGGCTAGTGGTGCTTTGGGTGGAAGCTCCACATGCTACTTAGGTGGTGGCCTAGGGTTATGCCCAAACCGCATGCTAGCCACATGACCACAAGAATTGGACCAAACAAAACTAAGAGATTACAATTTTAAACCTAGGATATATTAAAAAAATTAAATAAAAAACCATAGATCATACTCATTGCACAAATGTGACATAGAAAAACTATATGCCTAAATAGAGTACAAAATATTCATCAAATATGCTTTAGAATTTTCAGATATGACACCAATGAGTAGTGACCATATGGTACGACTCTATATAGATCCATATTGTATGGATTACATACTATATTTTATATGAAAATAGGGTTTTTGGGTAATTTGGACTCAATGGTGGGTTTTTTTCCCCCAATATGCTCCAAACAAAAGGTCAAGCCTAAATCATGCTTAAATCTAGGAAGGGGGTTTATAAGTCTAAAGCTTTGATGCCATGTTAGAGTCACTCAATGACTCAAGCCTCTAGGATCACCTACAAAACCAAAATCCACCTATTCAAACTTGTGTACGTTAGAATGTGTCAATTAAATTGAATCTAATCTAATACACCAATGAAACATTAGATTGAAGAAAACTAAATAAATAAAGCAAATGCAAACTCTTGACAACAACTTCAAATTTGTTCCATTGTCCTCTATCTCCAAGGATTCGCTTCAATATGTTTGCTCTTAGTTGTGCAAACACAACTTATAGAATGGCACTTGAGAGAATGAGATTATTATGAATGCATATGCATCTACAAGATTGAACTATTGAATTAAAAATGCTATAAATTGCTAAGATTGCGACTATAATAACTATGCATGAAAGTATGAGATTCGAGGTTCTTTTGAGCTCATGAAAGAGTTGTATTTATAGATTTTCGAAGGTAGGAATTCGATTGGCCAAGATTGACGGTCAAGATCAAACCTGTTGAAATGAACGGTGAGAGATCGAGAATTCAAAAAGAAGGTAGAATTCTGAGAGACAGAAAATGAAGAGACAATTAAAAGGTGTCTCTCATAATTAAATAAATAAATATTTAATTATGTGTGAGAGAAATGTGAAAAGGCTTTAATTAAATATTGTAAATATTTAATTATGAGAAAAGGAAAAAGCCTTTTTATTAAATATTAAGAATATTTAATTTTTGTGAGAGAAGTGGGAATTTGAAAAATGATCTAATTAAATATTAAAAATATTTAATTAAATGTGGAGGGAAGAATATCGTTTAAATTTAGAATTTAAACTTTGATAATTAATGTAAATAGATTGTAAAATCTATTTAATTAATTAAGAGGAAGGTAGCATTAATTAAATAAACTTATTTATTTAATTAAATTAGAAGAATTAGAAAATGAACAATATAAATAAATAATTAAATTTATTTATATGTAGAGGACTTAAGAACATTAATTAAATAATTCATATTTAATTAATTAACAGGTTCGATCGACCGTGACCATTTTTAGATGTGTACAAAACCAAGAATTTTGTGGCTTCAGTAAACCATTGCATAGTTATATCTACAACCTAATTTTCCTACACTTATTTGGTGTGATAACCAAAGTGTCATTAAATTTTTAAGAAACCCACTTGAGTATCAAAGGATGAAGCATATTGAGATACACAATCATTTTATTCAATAGCTCATCCATGATTACCATCTCTTCTTAGAGTATATCCCTTTTAAGGAATAGGTTGCAAACATGTTCACTAAATCATTGGTGTTATATCATTATATTCAATTTTGATTAATGCTTGGGGTGAAGGAAGTTATGCTTGGGGAGTCTACATGAGTCCTTTAACTTTTTACATTTCATTTTTGGAGAGGAACTTTTTTGCCTTGAGGTTTTCTCCATTTCTCTAATTGTGAGAGATATTTTTGGCATTTGTACTCAAGTATATCATCAAGCCTAGTTTTAGGGACTCATTTTTCTTTTCATACATTAATTTATCTTTTCCTTAAGTTTCACTTAAGGGGGTTGTAGACACCAAAAAATTGGTCTAGGCCTGCAAGTACACATTCGACATAATTTTCTATAGCCTGTGGTCTTGATCAAATAATGTTTATTATTTAATTGACCTTTCTAACACATATTTCCTCTATTAATTAAATACCCCTTTTTAATTAATTCATTGATTCATTAATTCCTTTATTCAACTTGATTAATTAAATAAATCATATTTATTTAATTATGTTGTGAACTAATTAATTCTTCCCCCTTTATCTATCAATTAAATAATTTATTATTTAATTACCCCTTTATCATAATTTTCCAGCTATAATTAAATATCTTTATATAATTATTCATTTAACCCCCTTTATCTATAATTAAATATTTATTATTTAATTATTTATATTCTCCTTTTCAAACAGTCAAATTAAATAAATTACTTTATTTATTTTCGAATGTTGAACTAAATTAATATTTAATTATTTATGTCACATTTATCTATCATTCAGTTATCTAAGTCATTCACTCGCCTTCTGAATCAAGATCTATTTTTAGTTCTCCAGTTATCTTCAGGATTCAACATTTGGTTATCTCTATGAGAGGACTCTCTGTCACAACCTGTCAATTAAATAGTTCCAACTCATATGCATGATGAGTTTATTAATTAAATATCTTTATTTAATTAATTAACTCATGTTTGCATTCAAATGCATTATTCTTCAAATTCTAACTTTGTATTTTGCATACAAAGTCTATTTCTTCTATTTTTGGAGATTAAGATCCTGAACTCGTGTTCTAACTCACATTCTATCTAACACAGAACTCACATCGCATGGCATTCATCAATCTCGCCCGTCGATCTCTCTTTCAATCTGAGTCGATCGTTTGAAAACCCAAAATCTATAAAATGGAATGTCATTATCATTATTCCTCCTCCCAAAATTATACACTTTTGAGAAGAGACTTATCTGGGATATTTTTCTTAGACACTCGATGAAGTTATACTTGCATTCAAACATAGAAACGTAAGGGCAAGAATACTGAAAAGGAAAAATGGAGAAGAACAATCAAGATAATTCGAAGGGGTGAATGCATATTCAGTGAGAGCTTTCCATTAAATTATTTAGTTTGTTTAGTTTATTTCCTCATTCTTTGTTGTTTGATTTTAGAATATTGGTTAGATTAGGATTAACATTGTTTATTCTAGTTTGCAAATATTCTAATCTAGATTTTTAATTATATGTTACATTTGGTGAACCCAATGTGAACAGGATTCAAATTTGTACATATTTTTGTCTTTCCATTTTTCTATTTTTCATTCTTTTTTGTAGGTTTTTTGTACAACGCACCACATCTGTTTCGCAAAATGACGCATTTGTATACATGAGCCACATCTACTAAAAATACCGACGCATCCGCCATCACAAACCGCATCAGTGAAGTCACAAACCACATCTGCCCATCAACAAACTTCATGAACCACATCCGCCTATCAACAGTCGAACCGCAACTATGGCTCCAAAAGCTGCATCTGGCTGGTAAAACTTTTTCACTTTTTTTATTGATTTTCATGCATCCATATTTCCAGTTTTCACTTTTTAGGTCATTTTGATTTTCACTATTGTTTGTTTCAATTGTGTTAAGGTGGAATAACATAGTGTTTGTAGGATGAAGCATAGGAGACCATTAAAAACCTAAGACAAATTTTTGCAGGATGAAAGCCGAAGAACAATGAACTACTGATAAATTTGCATGCAGGACCTAATGCCTTTGTGTTAATTTATTTATTTAAGAAAGCTTTTGTTTGGTAGATAGATAATTGTTGTGTGGGATAAAAATAATTTTTTGATTGATAGATAGACAATTTTTGTTTGGATTAAAAAGAACCATTGTCTTCTTTTTTTGGTGCTTTGCACGTATTTATCACCCTTACAATTAAGTATATCGAAGTATCCTCTCCCCTTGCACAGTCATGTGATCCTGGGTGTAAGAGAAATGGTTACTGACTCTAGAACTTCGGCCTGTCTTGGTGGGAAAAAATACTCACCCCAAGATGACTCAGACCGGTAGCACACTAAAGCCAAGTGACTTCCAACTGGTATATAAAAGTGGATTCTTGGAGAAACCCAAGAATCATGCACACTATTCCAATGAGATGGATAGAAATGGACTCTCATCGACGTTGGATAGTGCCCCATGAATGGAATGCCCTTATTAAATACCTTGTTGTAGAGTTACCAAAATCCTACCTACTTGTTGGCATAGCAAGGTCGAACCTACAAAGCCATGTTACATTCTTACGGTTTATGTGTGGAAATGAAATGTATGCCATGGGAGTTTCATGGGTACAGTAGCTTGGCTACCTCATATAAGTGAGTGTCATGGAGGGGAGCCAGTGGGGTCAAGCTACTAGTCATTCACCATAAATATGTGTATTTGGAGAAATCGAAGTAAGAACTCAACAAATACTGTCCTAAAAGCCTAGGTTGTAAATACATCACCAAAATAGTCCTTTCATCACCAAAACTAAAAATACATTGATTGTTGTGTTTTTTCTTTGTTGTATTCATCAAAAACTTGATCAAACAAACAAAGTCAGTTAACCACTTTAGGGAAAATTTCAACTGTCAGTCGCATTGTCAATTTAAACGCTGCATCGGTATTAGCAAGTCACGTCTATTAGGGGAAAAACCGCATGTTTCTATCAAAACATTTGTTATTCATAGTCTAAATTTAACGAGTTGCAATTGTCACATTGTGAGTCGCATGTGTGCATGAAAACTGCATCTATCAATTTTCGAGCCGCATGTGTCTGTTAGAAAATTTAGGTTTACAGAGTCCAAAATTAGAACCGCATGTGTATTGGTAAACCGCATTTGTCATTGGAAAAACTGCAATTTTCAAAAACACTGCATGCATTGTCACAAACCACATCTGTCAAAAGTTGAACCACAACTATTAGGTGAACCACATTTTCCTGTCAACATAAAACATCAAAAACTATGAGCTGAATCCAAAACATGATTGTCACTATTTGCTTTAGGTTCTTAAAGATCAACCTTGGATTAGAAACTGGTAAATTTTTCTCAAAATCCTTGCATCATTAGGTGTCATATATGTCTTATTCATAGTAAATGTCTTAGTCATAGTCATCCTAAGTTGCATACATATAGATACTTCCTAGGAAATTGCATATCACATAATAGATAACTTTTCTCATCATTTGAAACGTTCATGTTTCGGTTTTTTGCAATCATTGAACCTAGTCACTTTAGTCCCATATAGTGGATCTTTTTAGCTCAATAATCTAGTTTGAAAAAATCACCTTATCAACTGAACTTGTCATACAATCAAGTTCCTTGGTCAAACAAGTATTTCCATGCATTTAATCCATAGGTGGTAGGTTATACCCATCTTAGACTCATTTATCATCATACTCTACTCAAAATTTTGCATATTGTTCGTCCTATCATACGTCATTTTAGTATACGTCTTTTTAGAAACCATTTTAGCAACGTCATTTATTGTCAGAAAAATCCAAAAATATAGACATAGGTCATATCAATTTTTAGGCATAGCCTACATTACCCCATTTTGAGCAACTATTTCATGGTCAAAACAAGGTCTAAAAAGAAACAAAAAGCAATGAAAGACCCCAATGAATTCATCAATCCATTCGGAAACCAACCATCAAGAAGTAAAAGACCACACAAGCCTTTGCTTGAAAAACATGTCACTAGAGACACACATTGGGGAAATTTACATAGAAGACATAGATGCAGCAGTACAAGACCTTGAATTTGCATCCTTTATGGATGAATTTTCGACAAATGATCCCAAACGGTATCTAGCTAAATTGCTAGCAAAAGGTGCCAACTACCTATAGGATTTGATATTCATACTTTGCAAACACAATCTACTCAACCAATGAAAATTGTGATGTCAACTGTCTCTATTCCCCAAATTACCGTATCAATACCAACTGGCATACCAACTCAAGCATTGTCAATTGTAAACACAACCCCTTTCAACATAACACGAGGTTTACAATTTACTGCATGAGCAACTTCCTCCAACCCATTTGGCACAAACACAAATGGTAAGAGATCCAAAGTTGGCAGGAATATACCTATACCAAACCAAATCATTCAGACAGGAAGCATTCCTATACAAAATTAGACAATTCAGACAAGAATCATTCCTATACCAACTCAGACCATTCAGACTGGGAATATCCTTATACCAAATCAAAATATTTTGACAGGATATATATTCCCTTGCCAAATCACAACCCGTCATAGAACATGGCATATCAAAACACTTACATTGATCCAAATATCACAAACACCATTTCCTTGACACAAGTCGATGTCCTTCAAAACCAAATGCAAACTCTTCAACAACATATGGACAACATGTCTATGTCAGGAAAATGAACTATCTCAGCGCAAGACCTATGTCCATATCCATTTGACAATGCACTTTATATGACACCTTTCCCCCATGGATACATTATACCAGTTTTTCCAAAGTATAATGGGAGGAAGAATCCTTTAGAACACATTAAACGATTCTTAACAACATGCATGGACATATCGTATGACCCCACATACTTGATGTGACTATTTCCATGAACCCTCATAGGGATAATGTTGGAATAGTTTTCTAAATTGCCATATGGTATATGATCCTAGGTTGAATTAGCTGAGAATTTTGTTGAACATTTTTCCTTTAACATAGACAACGAAGTAACCATAGCAACCTTGTTCCATATGACACAAGAAGACAATGAGACATTCACCACTTTCTTCCAGAGATGGAGAAGTCTAGCTAGTCATTGTCCAGTCGAAATACTTGAAAAACAAAAGGTCACAATATTCCTCGAAAACATTAATCCGAGACTAAGAGGTGACTTACGGGTACATTGTTTCACTTCATTCCTTGACTTGCTACAAAAGGGGATCATCCTTGAAAAGGGCCTTATTGAAAAAGGCAAAATAAAAGTACTAGGTAGGAGCCCAATTGTCTGACATCCAAATGCACCTAATGATAGAAACAAATTTTGGTCTAGAAACAAGAATGTCACGAATGACGACATTGTTGATGCTAAACACATACATACTAGACCAGTTATCACACTTAGAGGATACAACCAAAATGCAGACATGATGAACTGTCCAGATCAAATGGCTAATTATGTCCAGAACTAGCAACAAAGACCCCAAACGAGATTTCCTACGTGTGAATTTACACCTGTAGGACAACCAATCGAGGTAGTTTTCAAAGAGTTGGTCAAACATAATCTCATCAAACCTTTGGAACCAAGAGAGTATGATCCTAGATAGTTCAAACCTTCATGGTGGGATGATAATGCTTTTTGTGATTATCATCGAACGAAAGGGCACAACCTACAACAATGTCGCTAATTAAAGAATATCATCCAAGACTTTGTTGAAAATGGATCCATAGAGGTAAACGGGCAAAAAATACTAAGAACAGTGATCATAAGGTCTTCACAAACCCACTACATGACCAAAAAAAAGGAAATGCATCTAGTTCGGGAACTGAGAACAATCCCTCTTCCAATTACGCAAACTCCAAGTATGACTGGAAAAGGAAAGACCATATATAGCCTTCGAGCCGCAAACGAACATGTTGATACCATCATCATTAAGAAGCATCTGAAATGTAATGTGAACACACGTAGGACTAAAATAATTATTCCAGATCCTTCTTCTGAACCACCTACATAGAAGTCCAAGTTTAGATACAATCTCCTCAATCAATTGAGTAAAACCCCTACACAAATATCTATCTTGGAACTCTTGACTTTGTCACGAGAACATCGAGCCATACTTGACAAAGCATTGTAAAACACTACTGTTCCCATGGACTTGGTTGTCAATCGCTTTGAGGAAATGGTGGGATATTTGACCAACTCGCATCATGCCACATTTTCCCAACAAGACTACTCAACTGAAAAGTTTGATCATAATGACCCATTACATCTTGAAGTCCTAGTCCATCAAACCAAAGTTAGACAA
>CM021102.1:276138337-276467916 GCA_007115665.2 Sequoiadendron giganteum
AGGCATTGAAGTAGATCCAGAGAAGGTAAGAGCTATCATATAAATGCGTCCTCCAATCAACATTGGTCAACTCAGAACCCTACAGGGGAGATTACATTCCATTAGGCATTTCATAGTACAACTGGCAGATAAAATACACCCATTTCAGCATCTACTCAAGAAAGGAGTACAATTTGTCTGGACACCCAAATGTCAGGAGGCCTTCCAGCAAATCAAGGACTATTTTCTTACTCCAACAGTCTTAATGCCACCTATAGAGGGAAAACCATTGATATTATACATCTCAACAATTCAATTGGCATTAGGGGATCTTCTCGCACAACACAATGATCAAGGTCATGAGAGAGTTGTCTATTACATCATTCATAACTTAGTGGGCTATGAATTGAATTACAGAAACATAGAACATGCCTGTCTTTCAGTAGTCTTTGCTACCCAAAAACTTTGGCACTATATGCTCAATCGACAAACAATGTTAATTGCAAAGATAGATCCACTTAAATACCTCCTAAGTAAGGCAGCTTTAATAGGCGGATTGGCTAAATGGGTTATGATAATTAGCAAGTATGACATTGAGTATGTCAAGAGGAAGGCTATAAAAGGATAGGTGATTGCAGATTAGTTAGCTAATGCACCTATGAAGGTAGACCATCCCTTAGTGGAAGATTTTCCTAATGAATTTATCTTCAACATTGACATTAAAACCGAATGGAAACTTTACTTTGATGGGTCACATACAAATCGTGGTTAAGGAGCTGGTATCTTATTTGTCACACCTCAAGCTGATACCATTCCTAAATCATTTAGGATTGCTTTCCCTTGTACCAACAATATAGCAAAATATGAAGCCTTAGTGACAGGGTTAAAAATGGTAGCTCAATGGAAAATTAAGAGCCTACATGTTTTTGGCGACTCTCAACTAGTAATCCGGTAGGTAAATAATGATTACGAGACTAGGGATGAAAAGCTTGCACCTTACAAGCGAATGGCTGATAGTTTCAAGCAATATTTCAATGACATAACTTTTCAACAAATACCACGTATCTAGAATAGAGTTGTAGATGCTATGGAAACCTTGGGTTCCTTGTTTGATATTTCAAGTAATGTGCCTAAGTTTGAGTTCTAGTTGAATAGTTGTTGGTCCTCGCTTATGATGTCCCGATACTATGATAGTGTGTACCATTGTAGGTCCTACATCTCCTTGGTATAGAGACATATTCGACTATCTCACTGACCAAACCTTACCCCAAGACTTGTCCAATAACCAACACTGAACCTTTATCTGAAAGTCAGCTGAGTACACCATCATCAGAGAAACCCTGTATAAACGTACCTTAGATAACGCCCTAATGAGATGTCTCGATGCTAAGGAAGCACAAAAAAATTTGTGAGCAGTACACAAGGGTATATGTGGATCTCATTTGAGTGGTCCTACTCTAGCCCATAAGATTATGAGACTAGGTTACTATTGGACTACAATGGAGAAAGACTCATACATCTTTGTAAAGAAATGTAGACAATGTCAAATACATGGATACTTGATAAGAGTGCCAGTGCAAGAGCTTCACCCAATTACTTTACCATGGCCTTTCGCCTAATGGGGACTTGACCTCATAGGTAAGATACACCCTCCATCATCCAATGGCCATAAATTCATCATCACTGCCACCGAATACTTCACCAAATGGATTGAAGCTATTCCCATGACCTACATCACTGACACACAAATATCTCATTTTATCCTAAACTATATCATTTTTCAAAATGTTGTGCCCCAATCCATAATCAATGACAATTTCTGCCCATTCAAGAACCAAGAAGTATGCCATTTATGTGAATAATTCCACATCAAATGCCATTTCTCCACCCAGTATTACTCGCAAGGTAATGGCCAAGCTGAGGCATCTAATAAGACTATTGTTAGAATCCTTAAGAAGACTGTCAATGACACTGGTCATGACTAGCACCTACAGCTTAATCCTGCCTTATGGGCTTATCACACAAGCATTTTTACTCTCACCGGTGCCACTCCATATTCCCTCATATTTGGGTCCAAAGCTATCTTACCTATCGAGGTCAAAATACCTTCTCTACGAGTATCCTTGAAGGGTCATATTGACGATGAAGAATACCATGTCTCTAGGTTACAAGAGCTATAATTGTTGGATGAGAAAAGATAGAAAGCATTAGATCATTTGCAAACATATCAGAATCATCTCCATCGTAGCTACAATAGGAACGTTCTCAATAGGCACTTTGACATTGGTGACCTGGTATTAATGGAGAATCCTAAGAACCAAGATGAATGAGAGAAACCAGGTAAGTTTGAGCCTAACTGGTTGGGGCCCTATATTGTCACAGAAGCCTTTGGATCAGGAGCGTACGAACTCTCTACTCCTGAAGGAGAACCACTTTTGTCACCTATCACTAGTCTACATCTAAAGAGGTTCTATGCCTAGTCTCTGAGAATTTGTGTCTTAATCTAGAAAAATTCAAAAAAAATGAAAAAACAAAAAAAATGGTTACCTTGATGAAAACCTAGCAAACAGGTGTCTTTGTAACACCAAAAAAATTGAGAAAAAAAATAAAAAAATAAAGAGAAATAAATCCATCCAATAGTGAAAACCGCTTCGGTGGCACTATGGATAAGTACCATGGTTAAAACCTAAAAAATAGGTGCCATGTGTATTCAAGTTCGCTCTTCCATCTACCATCATTCTAGTTAGACTTTTTCATCATCACTCATAATAAATTGTTGTCTTATCCATTACTTGGAACGATTGACATCTAGCGTCCATTTTGTCACATTACCCACTTCGTCTTCCAAATATTATTCCCAACTGGGGGAAAATCCTTGTTCTATGCCCTAACACCTTGTGCATAATGTCACACCATTGAAAATGTTCTGAAAAATCCCAAAAACATTAGAAAATTTATTAAAAAAATTCTAATTTTTTTTTTTCAAAAAATGTCAGAAAATACCAAAAATAGAGTCAAGTTAGTCATGTTTAGTCAGTCATAGTCAAACTACATTGCCTCTACAACTGGGATGTAGGCAAGGCCATCAATCGATGTGCCCTCAAGGCATTAGGTCTATCAGTCTAGGTTTGTCATGTATCACACACATTTAAATCATGAATCTTTGTATATTCAAAGTCATTGGTTATGTCAAACTACAAGGTCTCTACCTATACAACGTAGGTAAGGCTAATCAATTGGTGAGCTCTTGAGACCACACTAGGTCAGTCCAACAGGGTTCATTCACAATCATTATCACACAAGTTGCATATCATAGTTTAAGGCATCATCTCATGCCATACTCTGTCTACATGCACACACTTTTATCAGTCAAAGAATCAAAACAAGTCATGCAACAACAAGGCAAAACATCTCAAGGTCATCAAGTCAATATCAAACACATTGTCAAACTGATCAACCTATGTCTTACGCAAGATATGTCTTTCTTGTCAATAGACGTCATCAAATTGTCATAGTCTCATGTGGCTTTTCATTTCAATGTCTTATATGGCATGTTTCTTTTTGAAACCAGGCTTTGTCATGCCTTATACAAAAGTCACCAGGTCGAAACCAGACTCAATGTCTTATTGTAGTATGTGTCATCCCTCACATTATGCTATTTCAAACATCAAACATCAAACAATCCCACAAGATCAAGTTTTGGTGAATATATTTATTTGGATTTATGACTTTATATCTTATTTTATCTTATCTTTTTATCAATTTGTGAATTTAGTCCGGTTACTAGCTTTCTCAAGGATGTCCCTTGAAGGATTTAGAGAAGCAACGATGTCTCAGGACTCTTTTTCTTTGACTTTTTTCTGTCAACTGCATTTTCAAACATTGGTTTTTGAGTCATGTTACTAGTTTCCTCAAGGATGTCCTGTCAAGGATTTAGAGGAGCAATGACGTCTCATGACCCATCTTTTATTTTTCTACTATCTGTGGTTTGTCTCAACAAACTGACTAGGGCAATACCGTCCTTAGTATGAGTTAAGACACTCCTTGTTTGTGACTGTCTGTTTTTCACAGATGGATGACTTTATACACTATGATCTATCTCATATCATAGTGTGTAATATCCATCTATTTCATGTCCTGCCCAATGATGATAACAAGCAAGCATAGCATATTTGGTAATATATCGAAGATTATATCTTTTACTCAAATAGATCAACCTACATTATATATTTTTCTCCATCAATCAACCTTTATTATTTATTACTAACATTCTGAATTCATTCATCTTAACATTTCTCTTCTTTGACATAAAGATAAAAGTCCTGTGACACAATAAAATCATTAGGTCATTTGCATTAGCATAAATTCAATCACCATTCCGCATAGTTGCATTACATTTAAAACATATAGTTAGTAACATACATCTACATTTCATACATTCGAAATCATGACATAATAGGCATTTCATAATCATAGCATAAATAATGTAAACATTGCATGTACATATCACCATTACATATAAATAAGCATCATATAGAACATTGCATAATTCATAAACATATAGAAACATTCATTCATAACACATGTATATAGATCATCTACGAAACATAATCATATAGAAATAATGCATCATCCATAACATAGAATTGCATATCATATAGAAGCAGCCAAAATCACATATATATATCGCTCAAAATAGTGTGTCACAGTACAATGTGTGAATGTAACCATAAATAAAACATGAGCTCATAGGCTCTCTATTCAAAATACAAATGTCTACATAAATATATCCCTGTAATTGTGTCCCGCTACCACTGCTATCACATGGTGAAGGTGGTGGGAAAGGTCTCAAAGGTGATCTCTACGAGGTGGAAGGCCTCTCATATGGACCTATCCTCGATGGTCCTACCACCCCCTCAGTACTCTGTGTCCTCTGAATCTTGCTCTATGACCTCTGACTATGCACCTCTGAAAAAATAAGAGTTTGTCTCTCTTTTGGCACAACTACCTCATATAAGTCCCTGTAATAGGTGGCTCTCTCCACTGATCTGACCAACTCTCATACCATGCCATCGGATGAGGACCCACTGCAAAGGCATCTAACCTCTATGAATTGCTACTCTATCTCATGTCTCTGAGCTATCAATTGATCTCTCTCCATAAGTGCACTATCCTTCTCTGAGCGAGCATTGTCCCTCTCTGCATATGCACTGTCCCTCTCTATGTAGGCACTGTCTCTCTCTACCCTCATCGCATCAAACTCTGTTGTCATAAGTCTGAGTCTCTCCTCCAAAGCCTCCCTATCACCATCTCTAGGAGCATCCTCCTCCCGTCTCCCCTCCATAATTCGATCTTGGAGCTCTCTCTCCTACTCCTCCATCAGTGTATCCTCCTCCACAGCTTCCTCTCTGTATCCTACCAAAACACCTAGAGGTTCTATAGCCATATCCACATCTAAATCCTCAGCAATATCCTCTACTCCAACATCCACCTCTGAACACTCCTCTACCACTACCTCTGCTACAACATGCTCACCCCCAGCCTATACATCCACTCCCCCTCTGATGTCTAACATCAGTACATCCTCTCCAACTACCTCATGGATAGGTGATAGTGCACCTACCCAACCCCCTCTCCATCCTCTCCAACCTTGTCAACCCCCTCTATCATCACCATCCCTCCCTCCAACTCTCTACCATCCTCTAGGTCCTATCACTCGTCTCTCAATAGGTGTCGGTTGATCCAGATCTGTGTAAGGAACATGTCGATGCTCTACCCACCATGCATCCTACGCAGTTTTCATCCCTAGGTCTGCTAATCTATCTCTCCACCCCCACTATACTAGGGGTAATGCCTATATCTTTGCCTCAACAGTAGCTACGGGTATCATAGGTCCCCAATACGGAACCTCTTTGGACGAACGAGCAAACTCTGCTCTACTTTGAGGCTCATCATGAACCTCACCGAACTGTCTCAGAACTTTGTCTGGAAAGTGTCACTCAATGATGTGTACACTAGAAATAGTCCTCCCAATGAGATACTGTGTCTGTCTGCAGAATACTAAATGTACCTCCTCATCCACCCACTCCTCACAATCTATGTAAGGTCTCCATGTGAACTGATCAAGAATATCCAATGCATGTCGCCAATATCCTATGTCTCCCACATGTGTCTGAGTAATGTGTCCTGTATATCGAAACACATACGGGTATCTCTTTGGTCTCTCTATGGTAACTAGAGGACGGAAAACAACTATCCTCTCCTAACCCCATACCATTAGCAATGTAGTCCCACAGCTTAGTGACTGTGCATCTCTATAAGCAATGTCATGTAGATGAAAGTATAACATCCTAAGCAGACATGGACCCCATGCATACCTTGTCTTGCTCTCTAACATGCCAACCAACATAGCATCCCATCACATTGGAAATCTATGACCCTGTCTGTCTGGAAGAACTATCCCCCCAATCAATGTACATAAGATACAATCAATCCGATCGTATCTTTCTGCTAATACTGGCCATCTAATCTCATAGTGCTCGATACCGAGCCTACTGATGTCATCTACCTGATGAAACCTCACCAACTCAGTCAATCCTTGTTGGGTATCATACATAACCCACTCTCCTCTACTGTGAAAGTGGTCCCCCCCAGTCGGTAAATGAAATGATGATGTCTCTGAATGCCATCACTCGCATAATGTCATCAGCATACCCTTGTTCACCCGAATATTTGGCATCGACAAACATTGGCATAGACCTAGTCTCAATAAAAGTTGAATCTCTGCACTCGTCAAATGATCTTTGAGATCGAATGTGTCTAGTCGTGACTCCCATGTATATATAGGATCTAGAACCACCTACATTTAAAACATGATGTCAACAAATTTCAAGTTTTCCTTAGAAAATTTAACCTATCAAATGTGGCTCACTTTAACAAATGCGATGCATTTTTGCAAATGCGTTGCACAAAGCCTCACATGTGGCGCATATCACATATGCATCACATATTTTCTCACACACCTTTCAAACTACTGCACATGTAGTTCAATAAACCGCATGTGGTGCAGTTTCATCAACCTACCTATCTACAACATATGCATTTGTGAAATGCATATGCAGTTTATTACCCCACATGCGTCTATTCCTAATGCAGATGTGTTGCATGACTACATATGCGCCGCATTATAATTCAAATGTGTTTAATCCCTAAACTATCTAACTTAGCTTAGGCTTGTTTTCGCACATGCGTCGTTTCACAGTCAGATGCGGTGCATACAATGGCATAGGGTTTTTGGGTAATCTAGACTCAATGGTGGGTTTTTTTCCACCAATATGCTCCAAACAAAAGGTCAAGCCTGAATCATGCTTAAATCTAAGAACAGGGTTTATAAGTTTGAAGCTCTGATGCCATGTTAGAGTCACTCAACGAATCAAGCCTCTAGGATCACCTACAAAACCAAAATCCACCTTCTACAAGAGATAAAACAAAAATAATAAATTTACAAGAATGGATTCATGATAATATGGTGAATATGCAATACTCAAGATTGCAATGGAATTGAATTTAATGAAATGAACATATGATTTTTTTCTCATAAAGTCAAAATTGTGAGATATTTTTAGACAAGATCTTGACATGTTTCTTAATCTTATACAATAATACAACTACCTCACCATTATTAAATAACCGACCACACAAGTATAAAATTCCATGATAACATAAGAGAAAGTCACATGACACTTAAGATTTATAGAAATGCTCCCTAGGACCTAAGTAAACTTAACATGTAAATAGGACCTATAAGTGAACTAGATAGGTAAAACACCTATTTAAACCAACAATTTTGTGGCTTCAGTAAACCATGGAATAGTTATATCTACAACCTAATTTTCTTACAATTCTTTGGTGTGATAACCAAAGTGCCATTAATTTTTTAAGAAACCCACTTGAGTATAAAAGGATGAAGCATATTGAGATACACAATCATTTTATTCAATAGCTCATCCATGATTACCATCTCTTCTTAGAGTATATCGCTTTTAAGGAATAGGTTGCAAACATGTTCACTAAATCATTGGTGTTACATTATTATATTCAATTTTGATTGATGCTTGGGGTGAAGGAAGTTATCCTTGGGGAGTCTACACTAGTCCTTTCACTTTTACATTTCATTTTTGGAGAGGAACTTTTTTGCCTTGAGGTTTTCTCCATTTCTCTAATTGTGAGAGATATTTTTTGCATTTGTACTCAAGTATATCATCAAGCCTAGTTTTAGGGACTCATTTCTCTTTTCATACATTAATTTATATTTTCCTCAAGTTTCACTTAAGGGGGTTGTAGACAAAATTGGTCTAGGCCTGCGAGTACACATTCGATATATTTTTCTATAGTCTGTGGTCTTGATTAAATAATGTTTATTATTTAATTAACCTTTCTAACACATATTTCCTCTATTAATTAAATACCCCTTTTTAATTAATTCATTAATTCATTAATTCCTTTATAAAACTTGATTAATTAAATAAATCATATTTATTTAATTATGTTGCGAACTAATTAATTCTTCCCCCTTTATCTATAATTAAATATTTATTATTTACTTATTTATATTCTACTTTTCAAATAGTCAAATTAAATAAATTACTTTATTTATTTATTAAAAGTCTTTCATTTTCGAATGTTGAATTAAATTAATATTTAATTCATATTTAATTATTTATGTCACATTTCTATATCATTTAGTTATCTAAGTCATTCACTCACCTTCTGACTCGAGATCTATTTTTAGTTCTCCAGTTATCTCCAGGATTCAACATCTGGTTATCTCTGCGAGAGGACTCTTTGTCACAACTAGTCAGTTAACTAGTTCCAACTCATATGCATGATGAGTTTATTAATTAAATATCTTTATTTAATTAATTAAATCATGTTTTCATTCGAATGCATTATTCTTCAAATTTTAACTTTGTCATTTGCATACAAAGTCTATTTCTTCTATTTTTGGGGATTAAGATCCTAAACTCATGTTCTAACTCATGTTCTAACTCACGCTATATCTAACACAAAACTTGTATCGCATGACATTCATCAATCCCGCGCGTCGATCTCTCTTTCAATCTGAGTCGATCGTTTGGAAACCCAAAATCTATAAAATGGCCTGTCATTATCATTATTCCTCCTCCCGAATTCATACACTTTTGAGAAGAGACTTATCTTCGATATTTTTCTTAGACACTCGATGAAGTTATACTTGCATTCAAACATAGAAACCTAAGGGCCAGAATACTGAAAAGGAAAAATGGAGAAGAGCAATCAAGACAATTCGAAGGGGTGAACGTATATTCGATGAGAGCTTTCCATTAAATTGTTTAGTTTGTTTAGTTTATTTCCTCATTCTTTGTTGTTTGATTTTAGAATATTGGTTAGATTAGGATTAACATTGTTTATTCTAGTTTGCAGATATTCTAATTCATATTTTTAATTCTATGTTATAGGGGTTGTTAGAGTAAAAGGTGATTTCTAATTAATTAGGTCTATTTTCACAGTAGAATTACTTAGTCTTAATTAGATCATGTTATTTTTTTTATCTCAAGTGATAATATTAGAGTATGTTTCATGATCTATTTTAATCCTAACTTAATGTTTCTTATCCTTTATAAATCCCTTAATTCATTGGATATTATACTATAACTGATGAAATTTTTCACATCAATAGAGCTTAAGTTATTACAAAAATTCATTTACTTTTTTTTTGTGATAGGTTTTTATTGTAAGTGAATTATAATTAAAACACAAATTATTTAATTTGTTTATTTACTAATATTGAAAGAAAAATATTAAATAGTGTGAATGCCTAATTTGCAATTTACTAACAAAAGACAAACAAACAATGGTTAGTCATGATAGAAACACAAAAATGAATTCCCTATGAGATTCTTAGTTAAACAAAGATGAAAACATGAAGCAAGACAGATGATAACACATAATAAACTAAATCAACCAGACCTCCATGCCATAGGGGGATTGGTTCTCCTTTGATGTGAAAGGAAGCCCTTTCCCAATCCCTTTGATAAGCTCCAATGATGTAGATGATTTCAAGTATGAAAAAGATGCCAAAGTATGATAAAAACTAGCTAACGATATGATGAAATGAGTGAGAAATTCCTATAGTGAACTTGCTTGAGATTGTGGATCCATACTTAATAGAGAAAGCTTCTATTTATAGGACTCAAGGGTTGGAGGAAGAGGTGAAATTGGGAAATGTGGGATTCAATAGCCAAGTGAAAAGTGTCACAAGGCTAATGAATGCCATCAGGATATGTGCTCACACATGTGTGAGCATATCTTGGGAGAAGGGATGTGTAAGAGGAGTTAATGTTTAGGTGGCTTGTGTGAGAGGGGTGTAAAAGGAAATTGAATGAATATGGTTGAGATGTAAGAGGAAAAAGATGAAATTTAAGATGTCATTTAAGTCAAAGGTGGCTCTTGTAAGAGAATTTAAGACCTTTGTAAGAGCCTTTAAAAGCCTTTTGAAGGGAAATATTCCAAATAATATGCCTTTGAGAGGAAAATAGGCTAATTAGTTAATTAGGAGAAATGATTCTCATGTGCAACTTGGTTAGTTGATCATGGGTTTAGTTGACTGAGGTTGAGTCAAAAGCTAAAGAAATGGGTAATGAGGATTGGGAGGAGATTGGAGTTAATTAATTCAGAATTTTATCCACTCACTTGGATTAGGGGTTTTATGACATTTGATTTAAATAATTTAATTTATTTAATCAAATGAGAGGACTTTAGGTTTTTAATTAAATAGTTTGATTTATTTAATTAAATAGGATGAGTGAGACAAGTTTAGGGTTTTAATCAAATAGTGTGATTTATTTAATTAAATGGGATGAACATTAGTGACAAGGGGATGAATTAATCATATAAATTTAATTATTGGATTAATAAGGGAAAATGATGAATTTAACTAAATAATAAAGATTATTTAATTAATTGGTTAGTGTAGAAGTGATTTATGAAGAAATGATGTTAATTAATCGAAATCAGATGCATAATATCAATTAGGACAATTTAAGTGTCTACATTTTATCCCTCTTGGAAGCAATGTACCTATTGTGTTGGTTTAAAGACTGACACTGCCAAGATCAAAATTCAAAAGAAAACTTTTTTTGTGGATGACACACTGTTGTCCCAGGGGAAGGAATTGTGATGTTACTTTCGCCCCTCGAGAGGTTTGGTGAAAATGTCTATTTTCCGATCAAGATCATGATAAAAATGCCAGAGAAGTGGTTTTGTTGATCAGAGGACGAAAAGATAATTCTTTAGAAAGATCTGATATTTGACGTAGATAATTTTGATGATGTATAGATGGTCATTGACCATGGGTAGCATCATTTATATTTTGAGATCACACATATTTTGGATATAAATGTTAGTAAAGATAGAAGAATAAAATGGATGGATGAACCCTTGAGTTTGAGAAGATGTAGTCTAAGTCCAACAAGTATTTGAATCATCCAGACTTTATTAGATATGATGATGAGTGATGATGATTTACTTATCTATGGATTGGGAAATGAACGTCACAAATTTCCTTATGTTTGATAACACACATAGATACGACGAATCAAGGAATAGACAAATAGGATGGCATTGTATCTAGTGAGATGGACTTTCACTCAACAAATAGATAGGAGTATTATTGTTCACACCTAACATAAAAAAACCTCACTAGGATGTACTTCAAAAGTTTCAAACATCTCAAACCAAAATATAGAAAGGCATAACCTATCAATGAAATAGTCAACAAGTTGTCCAAAACAGCTTCCATACATACCTAACAAAGCAAGTATTTACCAAGGTTATGTTACAAGAATATCCAACAAGCACAACAAATGAAAGATAATGATCAATTCCCCATTCCTTTCTCTCTAAATAATTTTGATAAACATCATTGAGAGGTAATTGGAATGGGCGCAATAAGATAAATCACAAGAAAAGATAAAGCGAACAAAGAATTCATTTTTCTTCATACCTCTAGCCAAGGGGATGTTTTTTGATCAGGATAAGTATCCAAAATGATTGCCAAAGATAATGCCTATCGTAAGAAAGATACATCCTAGGACATGTTAGTGGATGGTGGAAATTTGATAGGTTGTTTGAAAGGCCATTGATATAAGGTTGATTGATATGTTTGCTAAAAATATCAAGAGTTTGATTTTGTTGTTTCGATTTTCATTTTGCATTTGAAGTTTTACTTTTTTGCTAATTGTTGTGGTTGTTTCTATTTGTATTACCAAAGGATTAAGGTGTTGATTGATTTATTATGGATAATTGATTATTGTGGGTGAAATGAAATGAGATAAATGGGATTTTTCAAATATTTGGATGTTTTTTATGTTTTTGAAATGTTATGAGCTTGTTTTTGGGTTTTCATGTGATTTGGATGTTTTTGGATTTTTATGAAGATGTTTCGAATGTTTTTTTAATTTTTCGCATGATTTTGATAATTTGGATATGAATATGTGTGAGGATATCAGTAGTATTTTGGGATTTTGTTGAAAACCAAGCCAAGGTTGATTGATCTAATTAATGGATTGATGATGATATCATTGTTGAGGATACACAACAATGAAAGGATAGTGTTAAGAAATACAAGGATTGGGAAGGATATCCTGAAATGATGATGGATTGATCAGATTTGATTGATCAAGATGGTGAAGCTCAGTTTGGAACAAAAGTTGTTTTGAATGATTTTATGTGATGTTGAAGCATATGTTAGATGCAAATGATATTGTTTTTTCGGATTTATGTTTCATAAAATATAATCTTGATAAGGAATATCTTCTTGTCAAAATGTGTCATGGGCTAGTGATTTGATTTTTTGGCTCAAACTGCTTTGACCAATTTGATTTCACATTTTCCAATGTTCAGATCACCACATAGAAGTTGGAAGATATAAATCAATATGTATTCCCAAAGGAAGATGTAAATATATGCCCCCAATGTCTAGCAATGTATGGGATTCCATGGGTGGATGCTTGGATAGATGTATGGATGGATGGATATGGTAAGCATGCAACGGATTTAAAGGATTATATTCTGATAAGATAACTTGATCAAATAAAGAATGCTCATTTGGATAATTCTAGATAGGATAGGATCAATGAAAAAGACTCATGTCAAGATGTTTACCATAAGAAAGTGTAAAGTGTACACCAAAATTTGTCAAGATCAAGATAATTTAAAAGATAGATGTAGACCTGCAAGTGCCAGTCCAAAATCCAGAATTCCTTCTTTATTTGAAAAAACATTAATTTTCCTAGTGAATCTTATCCATAGTATTAAAAAAATTGTAAAATCTTGGTGAATCTTAATGAATAATTGGTAAAAATAATAATCACAGTGGCAAATCCCAGTGAATAATCACTAAAAATATTAATTACAATGGCAAAACTCTCCTTTAAAAATTTGCATAGTTGGTCAACGTAGTTGCCCCATATATTTTTTTGTTTTTTTTTAATATTGAAATAGGGGCTCGGTGACGACAACCATAGGTGGGGTTAAGGGGCAGCACCCCTTGTGGGGGTCAATGGGGCTTGCCTTTATCCATTTCTCTCTTTTGAAAATGCATTGGAGCACACATGGATGAAGTATTCTATAAAAGTCTCACTTGAAAAGTAAGACTAAATGAAACTTGAAAATTTTACCATCGATTAGCTTTTAAATCAGACGGTTGCAAGTTCATTTTGTGAGTGAATATTGGTGGGACACTTAGGGATGTCCTGTTGATACAATGATGATGACATATGTCATGAAATAATGGCAACAATGAATAGTGGAGATCAAAAAGAGCTTTGATCGGATGTCTTTCCGGGAGCTTGGGAAGAATATTGTAGATTCACTTCATGATTCTTCAGAATTACACAAGTGGTGTACTTGTGCCTTGGTGGACTCTAGGTGGAGTATGGAAGTCTTATCAATGTCAATTGACATCATTGGTGGGACACTTAGGGATGTCGCATCAATACAACGATGATGACATATGTTATGAACTATTGGCAACAGTGAACGGTGGAGATCAAACAAAGCTTTGATCAAACATATTTCCGGGAGCTTGGCATGAATATAGTAGTTTCCCTTCTTGATTCTCTAGAATTACACAATATTACTCGAAAATATTATTAATTTTTTTCAATTACTGTATAAACTACTGCGAATCAGTGCCAATGATGCATCGTTTACATGGCGAATTAATCGAGACAAAATTATTTTTTTGTAAAAAACCTGGTGATTCAACCTTCCTTTTAGCTTGTACTATTGCCATTTTTGTATCTCCTGATTTATATTATTCGCCAATTGGAAAGTATTTTCCACTAAATTTTTCCCTATAGATGGATGAAAATGGATTGGATAAATGGTTCATGGATGAATGGTTTATTTATGGATAAGATGTATGTAATGTTGGATTTATTATGGATGAGATAAGATGATTTCTCTTGAACTAGCGCATGTAGATTCTTGATTCTATACATGACATATATTTTCCAAGTTTTCATCATGGTCCGCATCTAAATTTCCACCATATTGGTTTTCACTGGAGGAGATTTTTTATCTTTACTATTTTTTTTATTTTTTGTGAAAAAATTATGCTTATGTTGAACCATGTGGTGTTGTTGTTGATTCTTATATCATAATGTGCCATTGATATATTTATTGAAGAAGTTTATTTTCCAAGATACATGCACTTGAATATAAATTTTGAGATTCTTGATCTATTTTGTTGATATCAGAGTTAACTCTGTCTTTGTGCACACATCATGATAGAGTTCCTTCTAAATCCTTATGATGAAGGGTGGCTTCTAATACATTATCAATGTGAGAATTGGATATCATGGATGGAGGAGTGGATGGTGGACTATTTTTAGGAATATGAGATGGATTGGTTGATAGGTTGGAACCTTTGACTCTCCAAAATTGGGAAGATGAGCAAGGATGGGTGGATAGAAAAGTCTATGTGGAATTAGGACCAACTACTTGATATATTTTGTGCATTGCTTGAGAAGCCTTATTTTGAATTTATGGATGTATTTGATGGATACTTTCCCCTTTTTAATTTTTCCCCATAGTTTCTTTTACTAAAAGAATTTTCTAGGGATAATTTTTCTTTGTATTCTTTGTTATCCACTTGTATTTGATTTTTCCTTCATGCTTTCCAACTTATTTTTTCTTTGATAATTTTCTTCATGCTTGTATTCAAATATTTATTTTGATATTTGTCCCAATACATGGATGGGGTTATGGGTGGATGAAGATTTGTGATATGGTTGGTTGTAGTATTGGCATTGGTTTCATCATAAATATTTTTCGTGCTTCCTATGTTGAAATTTTCTTGAGATGAAGTTAACCCTAGTACTATGCAAGTAGTACCTTCATACTTTGATTCTGCCTATTTTGAGATGTCCTATTTAGCAAGGATACTATGATAAATGACCACTATAGATGATGTTATTTTAATTTGTTGCTCTACTATCTCTAGAATATCTTGTTTGGTTCGACCTATTTCCTTGAGGGGATAATGCTAGATATCTTCATATGTGATGTCCTCAATCTGATTTTGTGATATATCTGATCCTAATGTTGACAACCCAACTTGATTGTAGGAATTAATAACCTCTTGTTCTTTTTTAATAATGTCAAGAGTAAAGGAATCTTGATTTGAATGAAGATCATCAATTTGTCCATTCAAAGAAGGAATCTCATGGGTAGATGGAGGAGTATGTGCTATATGGATATGATCATCATTTGTGATATCTTACATAGATTGGATAATTCCCATTAGATCATTGTAGCTTCTTAAAGATACAAATTCTAGATCTTGATTAATTTTTGAATTTCTTTCAACATGATTTGGATCAAGTTCTTGGCATGGGTCAATTTAAAAGGATGGATTGCATAAAAAGGGTTCTTGGATATATTTATTAGGAATGAGAAGTGGCTCAATATTCTCTTGATCTTTTAGTGTTTTTGGATCAAGTGTTGAGTTGAGGATTCCTTCAATATCTACAACCATGAGGTCAAAGGATGCCAATATTTCTTAGAAAGGACCATTCCTAGACTTTGGTGAAATATGTTGATCATGCTTTGGAATAGATTCTTGAGATATATCCGCTAACACATTAGGTGATGTAGAGATATGGTCAACATGATCATTGGTGGATGGATCTTGGATTATGTCATTAGGATCAAATAATATTAACAATCCTTGAAATAGATCATTTTTGGATATTCTTGAGGGGTTTTGATCATGATTAAAAAGTGACTTGATGTATGTTTATTTGGTCATCGAATGAGGTATAAAAATATTCAATGTGCTTATTGATGGATAGATATTGATCATTATCCTCAAAAGTTGTGGTGGAGAGATTTTCACTATTATCAGTAGTGGTTAAATCTTGATCATTGTCTTCAATAGTTATTTTTCCTTGATCAAGAAGTTCTTGGATGGGATTTTTTAGTTGAATAAAATATGATGTTTTATGAAGATTTTCTCTATGATACTCACAATAATATCTAACCTTATTCCAAGGTAATTTTATGATAGAGTTGAAAGCACTTACCTTTGAAAGAGTGATGAGTTTTGCATTAACTAGTTTTTTTAATGCTGATTTAATTGGCTCTCCTAAAGGAGTGTATTCACATTTGTTACCCTGTGATATTTTTACTTTCTAAGATTGAACTTGTGGTGATTGGGCTCATTGTAGAAGTTGTTGATCTTCATATCCAGCTTGTTAACATTGGGTATATTCTTCTTGATGAGGTTGTGGACACAACTCAATGTTTTGATGACATGGTTTAACCAATGGGGGAATGTGTAGATTGTGGGGTGGATATGTCTCTTGGCACAATGAGTCAACTATTTTTGTAAGTGAAGCAATTTTATTTCCCAAAATTTGATCATGGTTTTGATTTTGACACCCTTGATATATTTGATTTGGTTGTTGGTCAAGCATATTTGGAATATACACTTGTGGTATTTGTATGGGATCATGCACAAATTGCATTTGGACAATGTTCTAATTTGGGATGATATTTAGATTTTGTATTATAGGTTAGCATTGAACATTGTTTTGGTTTGGAAACGTATTTCTTTGATTTAGGTAATCTTGATTTTTCATGGGGTTACCTTGATTTGGATCAATACATTGAGTTTTCATCATATTATTTTGATCTTCAACAACGTTGGTATGATTCACAATTGTATCTATCCCATAGTTCACCAAGTTTGGATTTGATATGTTTATGTTTGATAAGTTTTCACTTGGTATATTAACATTTGGCATGTATTGACTTGATGGGATAATGTTGTTTTATTGAATACTTATGTATTGATCATTTGTTTGATAGATTTGTAGGTTTTGACTCTAATTTAAATATACCATAGGGAAAGGTGTTCCAAAATTTAGATTTGGCATACTCACATTTGTTGTATCATTGAGATTTGTAGGATATAATGATACCATGCGTGAATTGTATAAATGTGAGTTTTGATAATCAATTGGTATTTTAAGGCTTTTATAGTCTGGTTACTTTAGATCACTCACGATGTATTAATCAAGTTTATATTCCATGTTTTCCTTATGTTTTGAACTTATTGTGAAAGTGACCCTCTAAGGTGTTTAGAATCAAGGTGATATGAAATATGAAGAGTTGAGTGATATGGATGTTGGAACCTTTAATGACTTTGTATAAATACAAGACTTTAGGATTTTTATTTGATTTGTTTTTATTTTGATGATGAACTTGTAAACCCTATGATGTTAGATGTGATCTAAGGATGAAATTTTCCAAAAGGGGGTGCTAATATAACTAAGCACGTGAAAAAGGATTCATCCCCAAACACCAGAACTAAACAAGATGATTTTAATTTGGTCTAGGTTATTTACCAAAATTATAGCATAAGGATGTTTCCAAAGTTCTAGAATTTGTGAAATGGATTTTGATAAAAGTTTTGAGGATGGATGAAGGTGTTTGTTTTGACCCTATATGAACCTAGAAAAACTTTGTGTTCAATACCAAGGTGTTGAAGAACATTTTTTTCTATAGGAGTGATTCAAACCAAAAGACCAATATTTTCATGTAAAACCATATGACCAAAAGATACCAAGCACATGTGTGGGGTTCAATTGATTTAATCTTGGTTAATGAATTTCTTTTACCAAATCCACTTTTCTTTCTTAAATTTAAAACTAAATATCTATGTATAAGATCCTTTTCATTCCACATGGTTCATTATGTGAAATTCAAAGAGTCAAGGCCATAGTTTCCCTAGTTTGACTTTGAAGAGAGAAAATTGAGATATGAACCCAAGTATTTAGAAGCCTCTAATGATAAAATCCCTAGGGACAAGCAATAATAATTGGACCCTTCAAGGACATTCACTCTTTCCGAAGGGTGTGAAATTTTCATGATTTGTTAAACTTTTATTTCAATGTTTGATAGCCAAGCAATGTGTTAACTAAAACTCACAATCCTAGGCTGCAAAGATACTACTTGTTGAGTCTCTACTTGGATTTCTCAAAACACTAAGACAAAGATAATAGCTAGAGATTTTGAGACATAGGCTCCCCTCCATGACACACACTTCTTTGTTTCACCAAATCTCAAAATCTTGAAGATCTGAAGATCCTAAGTATTTTCTTGTTTCAAATTTGAATAGTACAAATTTAGGGCAGCTTCGAAATGACCGTTCTTGGACCACCAAGCATAAAGGTTTTTGGTCACTAAATAATTGGTTTGTAGTAAGGGATTTTTAAGGTGGCCAAATATGCAGCAAGATTAGATAAAGATTATGGTCAATAAAGAGGCCTCCCAATCCCTTCCTAAGAATAAATTTTTAATGCATCACACGGATACTAGGGGTGGAACTTATCGGTATGACGCATTCACACCTGTTGTTAATGACTTTCATCACAACACATTTTTATATACCGATTGAAAGAGATTTGCTTCATCTTGCTACCACTTGGTTCATTCCCTCCTTTTGAAGCAAGGAGGTAGGCCCTCTAAAGATAGAAAAAATCAAGGAATTAAATTTTTAGTTTGACCTTCTAGATCATGTGAAGAGAAAGGAGGGAGCACATATAATTCCTTTTCCTCACACTAGCATGGCGTTCATTTTAGATCCAAATTGAAATATGTGGGTGGTTAAACAAAATTTAAGATTTTTTTGATTCTCAAGATCACTAAATGGAATGAGACAAGAGCATAAACACCTTAGACAAGTTGCAAACCACAAAAAAATAAGGAACAAGTTATTTTTAATCCTCAAAGTAAAGGTCAGTTCATTTTACGCACCAAAACCTGACTATAAGTTTTCCATGTTCAATTTTATCCCACACAACAATGTCTAGTAAATTTATAATGTTCGATTTTAGTCAAACTTGAAAATATTAAGTAGATGGTTAATTTTAAGCCCAAAATAGCACTATTTGGTCCTAAAACATGAACAGAAAATAACATATGATGGGTTATTTTCCCATGAGTTTTTGAAAACACTATTACAATGAATATCAAATACTTTTTCTTTCACTTCAATGTTCCCTGATCCTCTTAAAACCTACAATCCATGCTCCAAATGTTAGATGAAATCAAGAAACAATTAGATATGAGGGTTAAATATATGATTAAACATAAAAACCCTAAAACTTAGACCAAGTTACATTGTGATTTAAATTTACGTGCAAAATTGAAAATTTTAACTCTACAAAAATTGAGAAACACCTACACCATTTCATAGCTCATGAAATTCTACCCCATTTTTAAAAAATTGTTGAAAAAGACCAAATTATGACCAAAATTTGGTCATTTTAAGATGGAGTGCAAAAGCAAGAAAATAAAGAAAATGCTATTTGTAAAGGTGATGCTATATTTCAAAAGTGACCATGTATCATTATAAAGGTGGCACTATATTTTAAAAATAAATTCTTTACTGAAAAACATAAAGGCGGCACTCTATGCTAAACCAAGGACCTCAAAGGTGAATTTTTGATGACAAAAGCAACTATGTTTGTAATGGTAACACTATATTTGCAAAAGTGACGCTCTGGTAATGTCAAAGGCAACGATGCTTCCTAGAACCTGCAAAAACATGATTTGTAACCCAAAATGTCAAATTTTTAAATGGTTAGCCCTCCTTCTAGCACCAAGATGTGAATTCCTAATCTGTAATTTACTAACAAAAGACCAAAAAAAAATGGTTAGTCATGTTAGAAACAAAAAAAAAAGCATTCCCTATGAGATTCTTAGTTAAACAAAGATGAAAACATGAAATGAAAGCATGAAGAAAGACAAATGATAAAATGTAATCAACTAAATCAACCAAATCTCCATCCCATAGGGGGATTGGTGCTCCTTTGATGTGGAAAGAAGCCATTTCCCAATCTCTTTGATAAACTCCAATGATGTAGATGATTTTAAGTTTGAAAATGATGCCAAAGTATGATAAAAACTAGCTAATTATGTAATACACCTCCATTTTTCTCTTTTGATCGGACAGTGTTATATTTTTTTTATGCCTTATTTTTTGTTAGTACTTTGACTATGGTACTTGGTTACTATTTGATCACTATCTATAAAGTGATGTGAATGTTATATTTTTATGTGATGGTATTTTATTTTAATGTTATCATTATGGCATGCTCTAGATTAGCTAAGTGGATATTTGAATTAATGATGCTTTATGCTTTTGATTAAATTATTGATGCTAGATATGTCAGTTAGTAACATTGTATTGGTGAAGGGGGTGAAATTGCTCCACTCACTTGTGAGCATCGTGCGATTCTGTGATTTCCTCTTCACGGTGTATTTTATTATGTTATATATATGAATGTTCGATATACTCCTTGTTTGCAGGTTTACAAGTATAGGACATCGACTCCACTTGGTTTCATAGGTTTGAGCATGTCCATTGCCCAACATCATTCGATTGGGAGAGAGTAGCTAGGTTTTTCATGCCAAGTCATCACCTTAGTCATAGTGTGTCATCGGTTTTAGTCTAGTTTAGTTGTTTTAATATTGTTTAATTTGCCTTGATTTTATTTAAATTGCAAGTTAGAAAAAGGTAAATAAATGGCTTATGTAGTTAAGTTGTTGATTAAATTAATCTGGTTATAAGTTAGAAATGTTATTTAATTTATTAATTAATTTAATTTAATTAATAAAATAATTTAATCTTGGATTAGATTTATTTTATTGATTAATTAAATTAATTGTGTTGAATTGAATTAAGTTATTCATTTTTAAATTAATAGATATTTTGTTTGAAATTGGAAAATTAAAAAAAATGGTTTTAAATTTCATTTTTTGAAAATTTTCAATGCAAAAAATGAAAATTGAGATATTCCCTATTCTATTTTTGAAAATTTATGAGGGTGGTTGATGAGATATTTCATATTATTTTTATTATTTTTTATTTCTCATGAGTTTTGCTATAAGCTTAAAAAAAACGAAAAAACAAGGGAGGAAAGGAATTTATGGTTTGGTTTTGGATATGGAGAAGCAAGTTGGATTTCTTGGAGGAGTTGGAATCAAAAGAAGAATTTAGAGCACCATTGATAACCTTTCAAGATTTTGGGAAACTAGATTTTCTTGGTATTAAATTAGTTTTCATTTTGAAAGGTTTCACAATTTTTATTATGTTGTTTGAAAATATATAAACTCTATTTGATTTGCAAAATAAACCAATGTTAAATATTGCTTCAAAACTTTGAAACCTTAGTTTAGAATGAACTATTTCAAAAAAATAAATTCAATATGGCTGTAAATGATCTCTTTTGAATTTTTTTTGCTCAACTGGACCTATAATTTTGGTAAATTTGATTAAAATTTGTATATGTATATATATAGAGAGAGAAATATATATACATATACATATACATATATATATGTATTATATACATATATATATGTATTATATACATATATATATGTATTATATACATATATATATATATATATATATATATATATATATATATATATATATATATATTTATTTATTTATTTATTTTTCATAGGGGTAGTATGTTAAAAAAATAAATAATTTGACCCATGTTAAAAGGGCAGATAAAAAATCCGCTGGGGTTTATGCACATTTATTTTAATTTTTAAATTAATTTAGGTTTTTAGGGGGAGTGACGCTGGGGGCTCACCCCAACGTGCCCCCCATGGGAGGCATTGTCGGGGAACTATGCCCAACGCGACCCCCACACCCTTGCCACCACTGCCTAGGGGGTGGTTGTGTATAAGCACAATTGTCACCCCCTTTGGAGGTGTCGATTGTGTTTACACGCATTCACCCCCAGTAATGGGGTCGGCTGTGTGTAAATACAACCAACTACCCTAATCCACAGTGCATGCATCCCCATAAAAACATGCCCTAAAATTATGAGTTTGACTTTTTTTATAAATTATATATATATAATTAATATTTAATATCATATTAATATAATATTAAAATATTAATATATATTATCAGTTAAAATATATATGTATATATTATATAAATAATAGATATATATATATTTTTATATATATATCTAATATGAGGTATATATTATATATGTATGTATATATATATATAGTTGATTATACGTTAAAATTTTGATTTAATTGATGCCATGATTTAAATGTAACTTGGAAAATTTTAAAGTAAAATCTTATATAGTTTGATAGAATAGTATATTTGATTTTTTTAAAGAATATATTTAATAGATGAGTTAATTGTTTTTAAAATGAATTATGTTGAAGTGAAGAAACAATTATTTATTTTAAAATGATATGTTGTAATTCATAGAAGTAAATGTTTATTATTATTTAAGAGAAATTAGGGAATTAAATATCTGGTTAATTTTTATGCTTTGTCTGAAAGACACATAATTTAATTATATTTATTGAGGCAATAAACTATTGATTTTTATTAAAGGAAGTGGATTTAGGAAATCAAAAGTAGATTTAATTCCTGTTAAATTGCTCTTTTATACATAGTTTTTTTTGTTATCACTTTGGGGTAAAATTGATTAGAAGGGTTGTTAAGTCTCCCAGATGGTGTTTTCATTTAAATTGTTGTATTATGTTAGTCAAGCTTTGGATCGTGGGTAGTGCGTCTAATTGTATCCAGTTTATTACCCGATTATCACGAATGGGTTGTGTTGACTTTATGTTTTGGGTAGGGATTTAACATCCTTAGGTCGCACTTGTGTACCCTTGGGTTGTGGAGTTGTTCCATGTGTTGTCTTAGAGGAGTGGCTTGCAATGAGGGCCAACACAAAAATTTGTGCCAGGATAACTCATTGTGAGTTAGTTAATCCAGTGATAACATAAATAAAATTATTAGAGGAATGGGTAGTATCAAATACTTAACAAAGATAATTGTGCCTCGCTCATGGATGCAAGGGCTTGTATAGACTTGGGATGAGATGAGAAGGCTTGGAATGGCAAGATAGTTATCTTTTCTTTACGAGAGATAACTAATTCTGCAATGGATTGCATGAGGGGCCGAAAGTCATTAGAGGTTTCCAAGATATCCCAAGAAGGGTGTTGAGACCTAGGAAAACTTACCATGATAACCCACGTAACTTTGTGATGACACTTCTCCTAAATCAACAATACGTTTTTATCAGTGATTCAATTGATTTGTTAACTCTAGAAACATTTTAACCATTGTATTAATGTTGTATTTGTATTTGGTTAAGTTTCAGTTATGTTTTAGCCTGTTTCTAGAGGTATATGGTCTTGGCTAGGAATCCTTGTTACTATCTCCTAGCACAAGGGTGGGCCTTTGGGTACTACTTGGTTGGGTGGAATGTGCACCTTACTCTGTTGGGTTTTCTTCTTGTTCATGTTGACGAGACTTCTAGTTGGAGAGCTCGTGGGATCTAGTTACTTTTCATGCTCATTTTCATTTCAATTGATCTTGTAATTTATTACCCCTCCTTGTAATCGAGGTGGAAAGTTGTAATTTGTAAACATGCTTTTTGGATTTACCTCATACGGGGAATGAGTGATGTAATATCCTTATTAAATTATTTTTATTTGAAATAATATTGTATCTATTATTGTGATGATGTAATTTATCATGTATGGAATGCATTTGTTCTCAATTTCTTTAGTAAATAAATGTTATGGATTCAATTCATGTTTTTTGTTTGGGCGTTAAAGTAAACTCAGTCTCGTAACCTTAGAGTTTGTTGGCAATGGGTAGTGAACTTGCATGTTAATTGTACTTAAACAAAAAAAAAATTAGTTCGTTTGAGCAGTTAATTGCAACTTCCTCTAGGGTTTCATGGCGAGGCGTTACAAATGATATGATGAAATGAGTTAGAAATGCCTATAGTGAACTTGCTTGAGATTGTGGATCCATACTTAATAGAGAAAGCCTTTATTAATAGGACTCAAGGGTTGGAGGAAAAGGTGAAATTGGGAAATGTGGGATTAAAATGGGATTCAATAGCCAAGTGACTAGTGTCACAAGACTAATGAAGGCCATGGGGATATGTTATCACACATTTGTGAGCACATCTTGGAAGAAATGATGTGTAAGAGGGCTGTAAAAGGAAATTGAATAAATATGGTTGAGATGTAAGAGGAACAAGATGAAATGTAAGATTCCATTTAAAGAAAAGGTGGATCTTGTAAGAGCATTTAAGACCTTTGTAAGAGGCTTAAAAAGCCTTTTGGAGGGAAATTTATGAATGGGTCATTGAGGGGAATATTCCAAAGAATATTTATTTGAGATGAAAATAGGCTAATTAATTAATTAGAATAAATGATGTTCATGTGCAACTTGGTTAGTTGACCATGGGTTTATTTGACCGAGGTTGAGTCAAAATCTATAGAAATGGGTAATGAGGATTAGGAGGCGATTATAGTTAATTAATTCATAATTTAATCAACTCAAGTGGGTTAGGGGATTTATGAAATTTGATTTAAATAATTTAATTTATTTAATCAAATGTGAAGAACTTAGGGTTTTAATTAAATGGGATGAACATTAGTGAGAATGGGATGAATTAATTTGATAAAGTTACTTATTGGATTAATAGTGGAAATTGATGAATTTAATTAAATAATATTGATTATTTAATTAATTGGTTAGTGTAGAAGTGATTTAGGAAGAAATGATGTTAATTAATCAGAATCAAATGTATAATATCAATGAAGACTATTTCATTGTCTACAAATAGTATGCAACTATAAGAAACACATAAGAATCTAATATTTTATGGGAAAATATTAAGCTAAGAAAATTCACTACCTAATAAATATCAATCACAATTATATTATTTAAAGTATAAGGCATCTAATTAATATGTCTCTTTAAAGAGTCTCAATCTATAAGCTTAAAACATACCTTCTTTTTAAGTCATATTAAAACTATATCAACCTCATAATCTTACTAGAGTATTCAAAATATACTATCATGTAAAAATGCTAGCTACTTATAGTTCATCCATACAAGAAATCAGATATAGCCACTAAAAATCCCTAATTAAATATCAACTATCTCAATTGTCTAACAACCCTATAAAATACTAAATATGAAAAAATATGTTAGTATCATGTGATGACATTATCATTTTTTACATACTACAGAACAAGATATCTCTACATGGATGATAATTATAAATGATAAGTCCTTACCATACACCAAAAATGGCATAAATATTAGGAAATAATCCTTAGAATGAACATTTATTCTTGTACAATTACAACAACCAACATTGGTATTGTAGTAGGAGTGACATATTCCTAATTGTTTTATATTTTTGATATATTAGAACATTAGCTAAAATATGTAACATGATTATATCATCTTTCTACATGTTGTCCAACTCCATTGATTTGTGCTTGTGTAGTCATATATGCTTATAACAACATTGAATTAAATAAGTTGTTTCTTCTAGGAAATTGCATGGAAATGACATATCAAAAGGGGATCTTAAGTGGCCACTTTATTTTCAAAAATTTAGAAAAAATTATCTTGGATGAAAAATTCAAGATATTTATGCATAAAAATTGAAGATGAGAGAAGAAAAAGAGTCATAGTTCTTTGATCTACTTGCTAAACTAATTTTTTTTTTTAAAAGGGTGGATATTCAGGGGTTCAAATAAGGCCCCTATTTTTTGAAAAGGATGGAGATCTTGGAGCACACAAAGTCCTATTTTTATCACAAAAATAGAACACATCGTTTGGTGTGCTCCTAAAATATTAATTATTTTTTTGTATTTGAAAAATTATTTTAATGAAAATTAACTCACACCATGTAGTTTATGCTTAATTTTTCTTGTAATTTTTCAATGAGTATATGATTTTTAACTAATTTTCAAGGTTGAAACATCCTAAAAAAATAAATTGAGCATGCTCCCTACTAATTATTTTTTGGAAACCAATCAAATTTTTGTTTTTTTGTTGAATGCGCATAGAATGGGAAAAATGGAATTTCTAGTAACAACAAAGCATTACAAGGATAGAGCTCTGGTTCAAAAAGGATCACAAAAAAACCTAATGCCAATCAATAAAGGGTTACACAAAATCCCAATGTAAGAAGTACATAAAATAGAAGGATAAAGACCAGTTCAAACAAACAAAGAAAAGACAATAAGAAAGAAAAAAAGGTTAAAAAGAAAAAATAGGTCTTGTAGTGGAAGCACAAAGAGAACCAAGCTAGATTAGCGAAAAAAACATTTGGAAGAAGGTAAGTAGAATGAAAATCACCTACACAAGAGTGTGTCGATTACCTTCTCTAAAGATATGCTAGATCTAGAAATTTAGGACTTGCATAATCAAGCCTTGGTATGTAAGCTACGAAATCTTTCCCTACAATCCGATAAGTTACAAGATTTGTTTTTTGATGAATGCGAAGGGGTTCGTAAATAAATTTAACCTGATAAAGAGAGGAATTTTCATTATGATTTTTCAAGAAAGCATTCATATAGATGCTATATAAAAACTTAAATCATGGGTTTGGGTTATTCTTACAACCATGGACACCTAATTTTAAACCATAACGGTCGGAGGTTAAATTTATCCCTTCGTGGTTTCAATTGAAGGATCTTGCTCTAGAATATAGAGAGTTAATGCTGATAGAAGCCATGGCTAATAAGATAGGGATTTTCCTTAGGCATGATAAAACATTTTTTAAAGATCCATCAAATCTGAATAGAGTTTTTGTTTTATTAGGTGTTACAAAGGATATTCTAGTTTATATCCATTTAAAGTCAAAATATGGGGAGTGGATCCAAAATATTATAGTTGAAATGCCAGAAAATGCATGTGTTAAATGTCATGATCTTGGCCATTCTACGTTTGCTTGTCACCTAGTGGAAGATTTTAATCTGGAACCCTCAATGGTAGAGAGATGGGTTAATGGGAAAAATAAACAACCTATGTCAATTCCTAGAGGAGAATAGGATATGGTAAAATTGAATGAGCTGCCTCTAGAAGTGTCTCAACAAAGAGAAGCTTCTATTCTTATAGTTTTATGAGACACATTTGACTTGGGCAAGTATAGTCAAGTTTCTTTTTCTTCAAAGGGAGAGAGTAAAAAAAAAATCATTGATTTGGTTGCTTAGGGAAACTTCTCTTCTCTTTCAGCTGTAATGACGTTATTTTTCTACAAGATCAACAAAGGATTAGTAATACCTGCATGTTAATAAAAACATCAAACAATGAAATACATTAGAAAATAAGGTAAAAAAGAATGAAACTGGAATAGCCTCACATAATCTTCTCTGCTCCATGTTTCACTTTCATTGTACCTCCTCAAGCTTTGGTATGATAAATGGATGCCCTCAGATTGTGTGTGAGAAAAACTCTAAAATGTCTAGTCTTGACAAAGCCTTTGAAGGATTTAATAAAATAAACTATATGCAAACTAGAATTCAATCCTAATGTGCAAGTAATAATAGAAGCCTAAGATGATATGATAATGAAGATAATGCAATTGCTAAAATAATAAGAGATAATAATGATTCATCCCGAAAATGAGATCAAGATGTCATTTTATAGAAAATGCAATCTTGAATGGACAGACGAGATGAGAGATTGAGGAATGTCGTAGAATCAAAGGTCAAGATTCAATAAGACAACTCTCAGTTAGGGTTAGGGCAACAATCCTCAAATGTGTGGACAAGATTTAATTTAAGAAATTAAGTCAATGGTGGAGAATAAACATGACCTTGAGATGAAATTAGTAAAAATCAGAAGATAAGGGGATGAGATTTAGAAAATCAGTAATTTTAGTAATTACTTGATTTGTAGAAGAATAATTCCATTTTGAATTAAATTAATTCAAAATATGGATTTTGTGAGATAATAAGTAATTGTTTTTTGAAATTAATTACTAAAT
Organism: Sequoiadendron giganteum; assembly: GCA_007115665.2. NCBI lineage: Eukaryota > Viridiplantae > Streptophyta > Pinopsida > Cupressales > Cupressaceae > Sequoiadendron > Sequoiadendron giganteum. Next base: position 276,166,735 of record CM021102.1, read on the forward strand.
GAAGAATTAGTTAAGTATGTGAGATATTTTTAAATGATTTGTTTTAATTAAAAATATAGAAGTGTCGCATACAACAATTAAATAATTACAAATAATTATTTAATTTAGAAGAAGTCGTTAATTAATTAAATAAATTAGAAAATCTATTTAATTAAGAGGATTTAGGAATTAGTGACATATTAAATAAATAAATAAGATTTATTTATTTCATAATCATGAAGAATGCGAGATTATGAGTTAATTAAATAATTATGAATTATTTAATTAATAGTTGAATGTGGGTTAGAAACATAATTAAAATGTTATAATCATGTTATGACAAAAGGTGGTAAAAGAGTGGTTGCAGGCTTAATTCATTTTTAGGTGTCTACATTTTCCCCTCTTTGTCATAATGCAGCTTTCTGCATTGTGGCAAAGAAAACAAGTCCAAAATATTCCCCAGTGAAGGTACGAAGTGCCTATGCCCCCTCAGGAAAATTTTCGAATTTCAACTCGGGGTCAAAAAATTTAGAAAATATCCCAACTAATGCAATTAATGACCAGAAAAGTGATGGTGTGATCCGATTCAAAAATGGAGGGCGTTAAGCTAGCCAAAATGACAGTCAAAGGTGGTCAAATGAGCCTCCAGTAGAACCTACTAGGTCAAAACCCTAATTTTCAGCCAATAAATAGGTTGAAAAGGTCAATCCAAGTGTCATTTTCTCATTTGTTAAATAGAAAATTCAGAAATCAGAGCTCAGAGAGACAATGGTGATTCCAACGACTACACACTATGGATACTATGTGCAAACATTCCGACGACCTGAGGGTGTAGAGGCACCGGTAAGTATCCTATCCCCCTTGTCAATTTTTGAATTTAATGCATTAATTAGGGTTTTCAGGGGGGTAAACATATGCGTTGCGATGCAATTGATGTCGCGTAAACCACAAACGCCTTCACGTTTGACGCATTTGATTGCATCGTGATGCAAGTGCGATGGGAAGGCTAGATTTTTTGTGCGATTGCGCATCCATAAAGGGAAACGATGCAATCACCAAAATGTGCCACAAGTGTGTCCTTTGTGATGCGTATGACATTTTGCGACACAATTTCCAAGTCAAACGACGCATTTGTGAAACTGTAATGCAATTGTCAAGCCAGATGGCGCATTCATTGTTAGATTGTGCATTTGCTAGATAGAATGACGCAATCGTTGTTAGGTTGCACATTTGTTGGTCAGAACAGTGCATTTGACATATTACAATGCAATTGTCATGCACAGAGCCACAATTGAATAATTGTAACGCATTTTGGTCAACGTGACACAATTGAAGCTGACCATAGTTGAATTTTGTTGAATTTGTCCTGAGTTTAGTTTTTATTTACCCTTGAATTTCCAGTAGTAGTAAAATTTCTATAATGTTTCTCAATATGTGCTAATCCTTGTCCTTTCTTTGTGTAGAGCCAGCTTGTGCCAATTTATACTTGAGAGTTTTGACCAGCAACATATGCCTTCAGAGATCACCTGAGCAATAGACAGAGGCAGCGGTTGATGGCCTTAGGTCTGTACCACATTACCTATATGCCCATTATTCAGGAAAACAGAGGTTTTCTGACAGCTCTTTGTGAGAGGTGGCACTTAGAGACTTGTTCATTTCACCTACCTACTGGAGAGGCGACAGTAACTTTGGAGGACGTCTACCGTATTCTCTGCATTCCAATTAGTGGAGAGAGAGTTACTTATGATTTGCACCGAGGGTGACAAGCCCTATTAGAGATGTACGAGGCTTTTGATGGTGCCCAGTTGGCCATGGATGGTTATCAGATCGGTTGGGATGTTGTAGCCGATCGATTTCCCAGGTTTGATGCCATGCTGATGACCTTGGTTACCGGATTACTTATCCTAGACCACCATGGTCATGGATTTCCCATTGGATGGGGGGATGTTCTAGTCCATATGTGGGGACAGAGGACCATTTTTACTTCGGGACCCTACTTGATGGCCATGCTTTACCATTAGTTGCATGAGGTTTATTTACCACTAGGGGAATAGTATCAGCTATGGCACTACCCTCTTGATGATCTGGGTATGGGAGCGCATTCCCGTTTTTCGACCACCAATGCAGATTTAGCAACTAGGTGATGGGATGCCATATGTTTATTTGTATATGGGATTAGTTAGCCAGACTCGTGTACGAGATACCGGGTACTGGCATCATCAAATTGATACGATGATCTATTTTTTTTGGAGACCTTATAGAGATTGTGCATAGTTCTCAGATGAAGATGGCCACTTATCCTTTTGTGGATAGTTTCGTTATTTGATTGGCCTCACGGTATAGACCCAACAGGTACTACGACAGTTTGGAGAGTAGTAGGTTGTGCCAGTAGGCACGACAGAGTATGCTCGGTCCTCTAGAGAGACCATGTGGGGATTTCCCATATCAGTGATAGTGGCCGAGCAGTAGGTTGATAGTTTGGTGGCCGTTGAATGGGTGTGGAGAGGGGGTCTAGCAGATCCAGGGACATCTGTTGAGTTTGATGCCTGGTGGTAGATTCATAGGCCCATTCTGTTGATAGATCCAGATGGTCCACTATCGATAGATCAGAGGTCAGTCATTCCATGTATATTGAGGAGAGGTTAGGGTGGTAGAGGTGGAGGGAGAGATGGTAGAGGTGTCAGGGGTAGAGATGGAGGTAGGGGAGGAGGAGGCAGAGATGGGGGAGATGGAGGAGGTGGGGGAGGTGGAGGAGGTGGAGGAGATGATGAAGATGGAGGAGATGGGAGGGGTGTGAGGAGGAGGAGGGATGGCGGAGGGTGGAGGTAGCCTAGGAGAGTCAGGCAGAGAGTGGGTGGTGTACCATTGTCACCCATTCAAGAGGAGGGGTAGGAGAGAGAGTCGGAGGTGGGGATGAGGTGGAGGTGAGGGCCGAGGAGGAGATGAGGGGTGGAGAGGAGGAGACCAAGGTGAGAGAAGAGGAGGATCCTCTTGTTGGGGGACACCCTCTTAACATAGATGTGGAGAAGTTCTCGGCTGAGGAGGAGAGAGATGAGGAGGAGGAGGAGGAGGAGGATAAGGCAGATCATCGATTGTGGGAGCGTATGATCTCTGTGGATGATGAGGGTGATAGATCACCCATTTTACCTACCGATGCCACCATTGATCAATGGATCATAGATTTATAGAGCAGACTTGATGTGGCCTTATCTTAGAACAAGGCCTTGGTAGCGGAGTTAGAGGTCACCCGGGTGGAGAAAGATTAGGCTATTCTCTGACGATAGGAGTCAGATCGGTGGGTGATAGATTTCTCTAAGTTATGCGTAGGGCCGATAGGAGACATGGCCAGAGAGTTGGCCAGGATGGCAGAGAGCAGGGGGTGGTATAGGATATTATACGATCAATAGTTCCCCTAGAGAGATGGGACCCAGGGTTGTCCCAATCCTACAATAGGACAAGTAGTGGCAGCCAGACACATAGAAGCAACATATCTCACAGCAGTAGTCATACCAGTGCTAGGGGGTCTACTACATCAGGGCAGTCATCAGGTCACAGGTCACACAACTCTCATAGGCACTCATTAGGCCATATTCACAGATTAGAGCATGGGCATAGATCAATGTCATCAGGACACTAGGCAGAGCAGAGCCAACCTCCTGTTACTGATCCCATAGGATCTCAAAGTGAGACACAGGAGAGGACACCTATTCAGGTCACATTCCATTTGATGGGTCGGACATAGCCACCTCATAGTTCACCTCCATGCAATGGAGGAGGTTCATCCTAGGACTTGCTTTTAGACATTTATATATTTTTATATTCGTGCCTGCGAGCTCCATTTTTTGGGATATCATATGACTCTATCTTGTGACATGGCATTTTGAGATTATATATATATGCGATGCAGTTTTGATAAGGCCTATATGATGTTATGTGTTATGGTATTATAATGCTTTATGTGATGCTTTTATGATGCTATGAGGTGTATGGATATTATAATTATGTTTATGAATGCAATTATGGATGTGGTTATGTATGCATTGTGTAATGTGATGATGATGTGATTCCTATATGCTAATGTTTATTTATGATGCCTATATGTTGATGCAGATGATGGTTTTTATGATATTAGATGGATGAATGTAAATGATAGCATTATGAAATGTGAATTATGGTATGTGATTTATGCAGATGTGAATATAAAATGCTCGTGCCATTATGTATGCAACTTTGTTTTTTTGTATGTCATAGGATATCATCAGAGAACGAGAGAAGAGAAGATGAAGATTGATGTTAGTGCAAAAATTAGGATCCTTCAAAGCTTTGCTATAGTACTATTCTAGTTGTTGCTCTTTAATCATCATTGGGTGAAAATGTCATGATGGCCTACAAACACTATGATATGACATAGATCAATAGAATGCAAGGTCCAACCATCACATAGATCAACAGTCGCATATAAGGATGATCATGAATCATATAAGGAACACAATTGCCCCTAGTCACTTTGTCATGACCAACCATCAGAAAAACCAAACCAATCATGAGATGTCATTGCTTCTCTAAATCCTAACATTAGCACATCCTTGAGAAACTAGCCACATGATAGTCAAAAATAGATAGTAAAATGAAATCATCGTACTATGTCGTTGCTTCTCTAAATCCTGAAATCAGGATGTCTTAGAGAAACTAATAGTAGAGTGATAAGCAGACAAGGATAATCATCATGATATGTCATGGTTTCTCAGACATAAGAAACTAATATAATGATAATCATCAAAAGATAGAAATTTTTTTGCCAAGTGTTTTAATGTCAGGTGTTGTCAAATGTTGAGCGATATCGAATTCAGGAAGGACACATCCTGAATGACATTGATATCTAGGAGATCGATGCTCGGAGTTAGGAGAATCCATCAGAATGCCAGATGATGATAGCGATGTTTACGAAAGACACATCCAAAAGCATAAAGAAGTGACAAGAGCCGCACTTCAGAAGGACACATCTTGAAGAAGAACTCAAAGTTCTACCATGATAAATTGCCTTGATATGATTCTGACTACATGTCATTGCTGAAATGCTAAATTGACTGAAAGTGTTTGATGAAACAGATTTCTGACAGATTGATAGCTGAATATTGACATAAGATTCGCTTGATTTGAAGATAGTTTGATGTGTGTGAATGTGTAGTGCCAAGAACCCTAAAGGACTGACCTAGTGCGGCCTCGAGGGTCCACCGATTGATGGCCTTGCCTACGTCATGCACTTAGAGACCACGTAGTTTGACACGACTGATGACATTGTCCAAAGGACAAAAGCTTGAATCATGTTTTTATTTTGATGAACCTAGAAGGATTGACCTAATGTCTCTGGGATTCAAAGATGAATCTTGCCTACGTAGAAAATGCGTAGAGACAACATAGTTCAGACTAATGATAAAAGATTGATTGACGTGATCGATTGAATTTGATCAGATTGAATTTGACTCTGTTTTTGGGATTTTGACACTCATTTGGATGTTTTTCATGTTTTTTCAAGACATTTTCAAATTTTTAGGATTTTTTCAAGACTTTTTCAGATTTTTAGGATTTTTTCAGGACTTTTTGAGATGTTTAGGATTTTTTCAGGACTTTTTAAGAATGCAGGATCATGTGCGGTACCCACTGTAGTTGCACGATAAAGGTCTTGCCCCTAGACAGAGCAAGGATTATCCGAGTCCAATGATATGGAGATAAGCACACAAAAGGCAAAGATATAAAAGAGATAATGTCAACAAAATGCTAACCATGGTCGGAGTTGACAAGACTTAGGATGGATGTCATGAATGTGTCAAACCTTTGTGATTATGACAAATGGATAAAGGTCTATTTGAGTGACAGTAGATGGTGAAGCAATGATTGACTATGCATGTTATCTGTTTGCCAGGTTTTCACCATGGTACTTATCCAAAGCGCCTGTTTGCTAGGATTTCACTATTGGATGAATTCATTTCTTTTTACTATTTTTGCCATTTTTTTATTTTTTTGATGTCACCAAGATGCCTGTTTGCTAGGTTTTCATCAAGGGATGATTTTTTGTTGTATTTTTCATTTTTCTTGTATTTTATAGGTTTTCTAGGCTAGCTCTTTGATGCTATGTGTAGAACTTTCTCAGGTGTAAACTGTTGATGGGTTCTGTCAACTGTTCTCCATTAGGTGTGGCCACCTGATAAGCTCTGGAACCGAATGTTGCAGTAATGATATAAGGACCAAGCCAATTAGCCTCAAAATTTTGAGGATTTTTATGGTTTACCTGATTTTTGGGGTTCTACATGAGAACCAAGTCACCGATTTCAAACTCTCTCACCATTACTCTTTTTTTGTAACTTCGGCAGAGACGATTTTGATATGCCTACAGATGATTTAAGGCATTTTTCCATATTTCTTGTAGCATTTCTAGCTCATGTAGGTGAGTATGTCTGCACTCTTCATCATCAATCATTCCTTTCAAAGAGACTCAAAGAGAAGGAATTTCGACCTCGATGGGTAATATGGCCTCAGATCCATAGACTAGGGAAAATGGTGGCTCTAGTGGGGGTACGAATGCTAGTACGATAGGCCCATAAAGCAAGATAAAGTTGTAGGTGCCAATCTCGGCCAGTGTCATTGACGATCTTCTTCAGAATGTGAAGAATTTTTTTGCTGGACGCCTTAGCTTGGCCGTTACCTTGTGGGTAATATGGGGTGGAAAAATGGTGTTGGATGTGGAATTGCTCACAGAGTTCATGAACGTCCTGATTTTTGAATGGACTGCCATTATCTATGATGATGGATTGTGGGACACCATACTGGAAAATGATGTAATTTAGGATAAATTTGGATATTTTCTTGCAGGTGATGTAAGTGAGAGGAACAACTTCAATCCACTTAGTAAAATAATCAGTGGTGGTGATTATGAATTTATGGCCATTAGAAGAGGATGGATGGATTTTACCCACGAGGTCGAGTCCCCATTGTGCAAAAGGCCATGGAGAAGTGATAGGTCTCAATTCTTGTGCAAGTGCATGAATCAAATCACTATGCACCTAGCATTTCTGACATGTTCTGACAAAATGAAGAGCATCTTTTTCCAATGTCGGCTAGTAGTACCCAAGTCTAGTGACTTTTTAAGCTAACATTGGATCACTCGAATGAGATCCGCATATACCTTCATGTACCTCTCGTAAAGTCATTTCTACTTCATTAGTGTATAGATAGCGAAGAAGGGTGTTATCAAAGCCATGGTAGTATAAGGTGTCACTAACGATGGTATGTCTAGCCGCTTTTCAAATGAAGGAATTTCTTTGGTTTTTGGATAGGTTGAGTGGGAGGGTTTGGGATTTAAGATAGTTGTATATGTCTTGGTACCAAGGCAAACTGGGACCAACAATCCCACACACCATTGTTGACTCTAGAATATCGTATGTAGGCATCAAAAATTTTTCCACTAAGAATTCAAACTATGACACATTCTTAGGGATGTCTAAGAGAGATCCAATGGTAGCCATTGCATCAGCTACCTTATTTTGTGTTCTTGGGATTTGTTCAAATGCAATCATTTCAAAGTACATTATGAAACTATCCACCATGCACTTGTAAGGGAGAAAATTTTCATCCTTTGTGTCATAGTCATCATTCACTTGGTTGATGACTAATTGAGAATCCCCAAATACAATCAGTGTCTGAATTTTTCATTGAATTGCTATCTTGATACCTGTGACCAATGCCTCATATTATTTGTACAAGGGAAAGTGATCCGAAATTATTTAGGAATTGAATCCCCTTGTGGTGTGATAAATAATATGCCAGCTCATGATTCGTGCCCAGTTTGGGACCCATCAAAGTATAGTTTCCATGGTAAAGCTAGTTTTGCGTGAAAGATCGACTCATCAGGAAAATCAGTTATCAGTGGATGAGTGGCTTGGATTGGTGCTTTTTCTATTACTTGATCGCTTAATATCATGACCCACTTCACCAAGCAACCTGTCCATGTTGCTCAACTCAGAAGATACTTTAATGGGTCAATCTTTGCTACCAAATGTGTTTGATGGCTTAGCATATAGTGTCTTAGTTTTTTCCCCGCAAAGACAACTTCTAGGCATGCCCGTTCAATGGTTGTGTAGTTGAGCTCATATCCAATTAATGTGTGACTAATGTAATATATGGCTCTTTCTTTTTCTTCATGGTCATTTTGCACCAATAATGCCCCCAGTGCATTTGTCATTATAGAGACATATAGGATCAATGGTTTACCCTCAATAGGCGGCATTAACACTGGTGGTGTTAATAGATATTCTTTAATTTGGTCAAAGGCTATGTTGCACTTATCTATCCATACAAAAGGAATTCTTTTGCATAACAGATATTGGAATGGTTGACACTTGTCTGCCAACTTTGCAATGAAGTGGTGAATAGAATGCAACCTGGCCCTGAGGTGTGCACAACTCACTGATTCCCTTTGGTGGAGGCATGTCCAGAATTACTTTTAATTTTGCAAGTTCAACCTCAATGCCTCATCATGAAGCTATGTATCCCAATAGCTTTCCTGAAGTGACTCCAAAGACACATTTCTTTGGGTTCAATCGAACCTTGTAATCCTCAAGCTGTCTAAAGATTTTGTCTAGGACTTTGAGATGATCTTTTCTTGTCAAATATTTTTCCAATAAGTCATCCAAATAATCTTCCATTAGGATATGCATCATGTCATGGAAGATTGTTGTCATAGCCCTCTGGTATGTGGCACCTGCATTCTTTAGGCTAAAATGCATGACATTCCAATAGTATGTTCCCCAAGGGCAAGTGAATGTCATTTTATGCTGATCCTCTATTGCAATTCGGATTTGGTTATAGCTTGAAAAACCATCCATGAGAGATAGCATCTCATATCCTACCGTGAGGTCAACAATCATGTCTATGTTTGGTAGGGGGAAGTCATCCTTTGGGAAAGCTTTGTTTATATCTCTGAAATCCGTACAACTACAGATTTTTCCATTTGGCTTGGTAACAGGGACAATGTTTGATATCCAATCAGCATCATCTATTGACCGTATGAACTTAGCATCCAACAACTTCTTTAGTTTAGCCTTGACAAGTAGTGCAATTTGTGGATGCATCTTGTGCAACTTTTGTTTGACTAGCTTGATTCCTAGGATTAGAGGAAGATGATGTAAAACTAATGTTGGATCAAGGCCTGAAATTTTAGCATATGACCATGCGAAGTTAACTTTCCTGTCTGTGAAGAATTATTGAAATTCAAGTTTTTCTTCTTCTGACAATGATGCAGCCAAGAGAATCATTTTGGGATTCTCTGGTGTGGCTATGTTAACTTCCAGTATGTCTTCAATGAGCATAGCTGACTTTTCCTGTGTTATGGGAAGAAAGTCCAATCCTCCATCCTTTGGTGCCTCAGAGAGGTTTTCACCTTCAGAAACATCCTTTGTTTTTAATATTTTACTGCCAGAAGGTGCCTTGCGGTTTTCACCTAAAGGCATTTATTTTTTATTTTTTATTTTTTGTATTTTTGCGACTGGAGAATTGCACAGTCTCCCCAAAGTAAGTTGCATAATCTAGATCAATGGAGAACCCCCTTTTGTGATCACCTCATGGAATAAATTCTCTTAGCCCCATGAACTCTGCAATTTCCTTGTCATTCTGAAATATGTCCATCACTGGTGAGTCTTGTTGGTCCCAGTCGATCAGTTGGGGATAAACAAGAGGGATCCCATCATCAGTGTTGGTGAAGGATGGGGAAGATGTGGAAAGTGTGCAAATTGATGCCTCAAGTTTAAAGGCAAGGTTGTCAATTTCCACTTCCATGTCTGATGCAATGGATGGTCTATACTCCAAGTCAAATGAATCGAATTCAAAGTCATAATATGGGATAAAATTATCAAAATCATGACTAGTGGTGGGCATTTCAGAAGTATGGATAGTGGGCTTAGATAAATTAGGCTCATGGGTGGGCTCAGGAATGGGGTGGGATGATTCTAGTATTGCCGATGACACCTTGTGTTCTTCTAGATTCCAAGGAATGCTTACCCATTCCTTATTTTTAGAATGTCAGTCAATAGGGTCAATGTTATATTTCTAGTGGAATCGTTCTTCAAAGGAAGGTTGGCTAGGTTCCAAGAATAGTTCATCAATGTCATAGTCACTGATGGTTTTGTCAGATCCGTATTCCCATTCATTTGAGTCTGTTTTGGTAAGGGATTCTTCGCATGTCTCAACACCTTATGTAGCCATTATGACCTTACTTGAAAGTTCATGGGTATGTTGATTATCAGTTCAGAATTGGTCAAACCCTAGCCCTATATTTTTTGGTCTTGTAGTCATGATAATAGGTTCCCTTCTTCTGTTGTTCTTTCCAAGGCCGCTTGTACCGTTGAAACCTAGGGCTTTGCATATGTCATAGTCTTTTCCATAGAGATGTAGCGGTAGTGGAGATAGCTTTGTTGGATCTTTGTAGATCCAGTTATCTATGTCAATAATGACTTCATTACACATATTGCCCCACTGTGTAAAAACACTTTTCAGTGGCACCTTGAAAGTTGTTTTGGGTTCCACTGCAAAACATGGTCTACCATAGACTTTAGGTAGCTTCGGTATTTTGGTGATATAGTAAGCCATATTCAATTTGAACTCTCCACAACCAAGGTCCTAGATCTGAAGGTTTGTTCTTGGGATGGAGGCCGATGAGGATGGTGTGGTAGAAGGTGATGGAATGGATGATTTGATGAGTGTTGATGGGTCAATATATTTGGATGAGGTGGAAGATGAGGCCTCCTGATTGATGGGTACCTAGTGCTCAGCAGTGACTCATAGGCTGGTACAGTATTGGAATGGATCGGGATCTCTTGGGATAGTGATCTCATTTCCATCAAAAGGGAATTTCAGGCATTGGTGGTGCGTGGATGGAATGGCCTTTAGAGCATGAATCCATGGGCGACCAAGTAATATATTATAGTGTATGTCATGATCTAGGACCTGGCATGTTGTATCTATGATAACTGGTCCTACTTGAAGTGGAATGGTAATGATGCCTTTCGAAGCACGTTATTCATCATTGTATGCCTTGATGACGATGCTCTTGCTAGCATCTACACATGCATCAAAAAAACCAAGAGCTTTAACCAATTTCAAAGAGTAGATGTTCAATCCTGCTCCACCATCTACTAGGACTCATCTAACCTTATGCTTATGGATAAAAACCTTGATGTGAAGGGCATCATTATGCAATGGTTTGGGTGAGGAATAGTCGATGTCTGAAAAGGTGATGTGGTGAGGTGAATTTAGATATCCGGCCATAGTCTCAAAGTGGTTGACATCCATGTTGGTTGGGACAGATGACTCTTGCAAGACTTTATCCATGATGGCCTTATGTGTGGGTGAAATACGGAGCAGTTCGAGAATGGATATTTGAGTAGGTGTTTTATTTAATTGCTCAACAATATTGAACTCCGGTTTTGGGTTGGACTGTCTAGTGGATGGACCAGGTATGGTGATTTTTGGTTGATGTGCAGAAGGACCCAGGATAGTGACCTTGCCTTTACGCATAGTCACATTGCATTCTGGGGCTTTTTTAATGTTAATGGTATTAACTAATTCATCTTCATTAGCTGAGCGAAGATTGTTAATAATAGTACCATTGGGATAATTGTATGTAGAACAGATAGTATTGTAGGCCGGACGAATGTGGTTGGCTTGATTTTTGGTATTCTTTGTGCCAGATGAGGAAGCTTTACCATGATCCGCATTGGATGTAAATGATTGACCACCCAACTCAATGGTATGGTTCTCTATGAGGTCTTGCAAGAGATTTCGCAATTGACGACAAGAGGAATTTTTGTGCCCTTTGGCACGGTGGTAATCACAAAATGAACTGTCATACCACCATGATGGCTTGAACTAACCAGGGTCATACGGTTTTGGCTCTTCCAGCATTATGACACCATTTTGAAGAAGTTTCTTTAAGATAATTTCAATTGGTTCACCCAAAGGGGTGTACGTGCATTTTTTGAATTGTCGGGGTTGACGCAACTGCCTTTGATTCATTTATGCATGATTTCTTTGGATAGCATTAGCTGTTGGTGTTGGTGTAGTTACAGGTGTGTTTTGATTTTGTACTCCTTTGATTGTGAGTACATGACCTATTGCATTGACAGTTTTTCCATCAAATACACCGTCGCTTGTGATATGCTTGTTCTTAACCCAGTATTTGTTTTTGTCATTTGAGCTACTTGGGTTATTATTTGTGGTGGTGTTAGTTTTTCCACCATACTTTAATTCGCTCTTGGTGATCAAGGCTTTCTCGAGTTGAACACCCTTTTCCACAAGCTCAACAAAGGTGGTGCAACAATGGACTTGTAAGCCATACCTTAGCAGTCCTAGGAGAGTTTGGACAAACATGTTGACTTTCTCCTTTTCAGGTATTTCAACCAGACATTTGCTTTCTAAGGTTCTCCATCTTTGGAAGAAAGGAATGAAATTCTCTCCTGCACCCTCTTGGGTAAGTTTGCATAAGGAGGCGATGTTGATATCTGTGTCAATGTTATAGGCATAGTTTTAAACAAACTTGTTTTCCAATTCGTCCCACGTTTTTATTCCCTTAGGCAAAAGTGAGAACCATTCTAGTGCATGACTTACAAGACTTCTAGAAAAGAGTCTCATGAGATAAGTTTTCTCATATGCAATGTCCATGTAACTAGTGGTGAATTCTCTTATGTGTTCAATGGGGTTTGTTTTTCCTTTGTACTTGGGAAAATGAGGTACCACATATCCATGAGGAAAGGGTGGCATATACAAGGATGTGTCAAATGGATATGGAAACAAGTCATGTGACATGTATGAATTTTTTCTAGATTGTTACAAGGTCTCCAATTGTGTTTGAAGAGCAATGAGTTGGAGTGTGAGTGCTTCCACCATGGGATGGTTGGCAGCATCGCCTATGTTGTTGATAGGGGTAGCTTGAGTCCCCAGCTATTGTGATGAGATGTGTTGATTTGGAATGGGTTGTCGGTGAGAAAAATGAGCATTTTGATTAGGTGGTTGTTGGAAATGATTGTTTTGATGAGAGATGTACTATTGTGTATGGACTTGAGAGGCATAAGTGGGGATGTGATATCCTGCCATGTTATACTAAATTTGAGGGCCTTCTTGGTTTTGATTTTGTTGATGTCCAAATAGAGTGAAGGATTGAGGGCCTTGTTAATTTTGAGCTTGTTGATGCCCAAATGGAGTGAAGGATTGGGTGACTTGTTGATTTTGAGCTTGTTGGTGTCCAAATGGAGTGAAGGATTGAGCGCCTTGATTTCCTTGCCCAAATAAAATAGTGGCCTTGAGGAATGTTCATGTTTTGGGTCACAGGAATGTTGGTATTAACCTGTGATGAAGTGGGTTGGGTGCCTTGTATGGTAACTCTTTGTTTATTTCTCCCAAATGGGTTGGATGAGTTGGTTGCCATGGCATTTGAAGAACCTAATAATAGGTTTGCTGATGTACTCATGGAACTAGATGTATTTCCAAAGAGGTTTGATGTGTTTTCCCCCATTGTTTGTGAAGGGATGGTGGATGTTTTTTGTGGAATGGATTATGATGTGGTGTTGGTTTGGGAAGATGATCCTCCAATAGATGTTGTGTTGGTTGTGGTGGTATTATGACCAAGGGAGGTAGCATTGATTGTGTTGATGACATTTTGTGAAGAGGCTCCCATGGAAGGATTGTGTGATGTTGGAGTGGGAGAAGTTTCTCTAAGAGTGTTAAGATCAAATACCTTTGATAACTTAGCCCCTTGGTCAAGGAGCATAGCTAGGAATCTAGAAGAGTCATTTGAGACTCCTTCTTCTACAAAAGCAACAACTTCTGGATGTTGGACAACAGCTAATACGTCTTCTTCAAAGACTTCCCCATTTTGATCACGTCAGATAAATGGTTCAAAAATATGCGATGGAGATGATGGGATGTTCGTCTGACTAAAAGGATTGATGTTGGAATTTCCCATGTCAAAACAAGGATTTTTCATGGCATTAGGGAATGAATCCATTCCAGTTGTGAACTCAAGAAAGTTGGTGTCTTGTCTAAGGGAATCTATGAGTCTTTTCTTTTTCTATAATCTAGTTTCAACCATACAAGGTTTTGCTCAACTTGGGATGATGGAGAAAATGATCTAAGTATGACATTATGTTTTTGGTTTCTTTTTTGGATTTTTAAAGGATGCTATGAAATGCAAGTGAGACCAAAGACTTGTGAATGTAAAGTGGTGTGATACTAAAATGGAGATGCTAAATGATACGCAATAAAGGATCCTAAGATTTACTTACTAGTGAGGGATCTAAAGAGGACAACTGGGGCAAACAAAGTTTTTTGCAATGATTCAAGTTTGGAAGACCAATGGACCATAAAAGGACTATAAATAGGACAAAGTGAAATTTCCACACTAGACTATTGAGTGGGAAATAATTCACAAAAGTTTTGAAAAAGTGACAAAGGTAATTGGGTCCAATGATAACCTAGTATTGAATGCAAAGTTTGGACAATGAATGATAAGAGTCAACTCCTAAAATCTGCAAAAGTAAGTGTCTAAGGAGATGGTGAAGCTATCAATGCAATCTTATGGAAAGTCAAATGGAAACCTACTATGAGCCTAAAATGGTTCCTATAATGCAATGTTTGATGAAAGTTGAGAAATTCAGAGCCTGGTTTGAACTGTAATAGTGAAGGAAGACTTGATTGAATTGAAGACAAGTTGTGGACTTTCAGTTTTTGACAATGAGAAATTGTTTTTAGGTTTTTAGCAAATGCGTTGTAGAAAATACAGCATGACAAAGCGACTACGGCTCATAGAGGTGAATGAGGATCCGAAAGTGTCGATTGCAACATAGTTTGGCGAATGTGGGTCGATATCACTCAAATGCGGCTCAAGTTACCGAATGCGGTTTAATACTGGCAAATGCAGCTCTGTATATTTCAAATCTGGCTCAGGATGATTCAAATGCGGCCCATCAGAGTGAATGTGGCTTGATATATGGTGATTGCAGTTTATTAGAGTGATTGCATTGCAATAGGCAATTTTTTCGAAAAAAATAGAACATTGTTTTGCAGATTTGACAAGTTTTTTGATCCAGATTTTTGTTGTTCAATTTTTTGAAGTCTATTTGAGAACAGTTGGCAACCACATAGAAATTGAAACATTAAGTGTATGTTCAAGCAGACTCACTCTTATTAGTCAAAGGGACATCATAACAATCATAGCCCACAACTTAAAATCACGTCGACTCACACAACCATGTCACCCCCTAGAGGGCGCCCATGTTTTTGTCTTTTCTAGGTGCATACTCAAGGTGACGGAAGTGGATACCAAATTCCCTGAGAAAAAATTATGTGGTGATTATATGGTGAGTGTCTTGGGGGGAGATTCTTCCCTCCCCTTGCACTGTGATTGAAACAATGTCTGGATACTGACACGGCTAGCTTCTACACTATGGTTCTTAGTCAAGGTTTCCGTTCAGCGTAGCAAATGATAAACTCCCTTAGGAGACCTCCCAACCTTTAGAACAAAGGTTTTGGGGATGGTTATCTTGCACACTACTGTCGAATTGCAGAATTTCCCCGAATTCACTTTTGATTATAGTGGGTTGGAAAACCTGGCTTTGGTTGTTCCCACTTAGGTTGTTCCTGTAGGGTGAGTACTTTTTCCCACTATGACAGGCCTTCTAAAGGTTGTAATAAAATAGGAAATACATAAATATAAAAATGGATATGTCTAGCTTTTTGATCACCCGGTAAAGGGGAGAGTATATACCTATTATCCAATCAAACACAGTAAACAAATGTTCAGTTTTAAACCCAAATGAAAAAATTTCTATTCTAAGTGAAGATAGTGCTTCACAAAAACATGGGGTTCATTTTAACCAAACAAAAGTAAAATGTGGTGTCTATCCTAGATTGATAAATTCTAAATTAGATTTTCTATCCTAGGATTGGTAAATTCCGAATTAAGTGTCTATCCTACAGTTGGTTTATTTTAATCCCAAAAAATAGAAAAAACTGGCCATAGTCGTGTAAGATCCAGAAAACAAAATTAAAAGAAATTTACAACCAATCATTTGTGGCTCGATCAAATGCAGTGCGATGGCCGTCCAATGTGTCACGGCTTGTCGAATACCTCATTCTAGCTATCTTATGCGTTGCGACAGAGCATATGTTGCGTTCACGATCACAAATGCGGTGCAACAGAGCGTATGCATCACGTGAGCCTACGGTTGCGTCATTCTGTACTCTTGCACCTACAAAACAGAATCTGAGGCCATACAAAACCTGCAAAAATGTGTTAGATTGTCGGGTTCACCAATGTAATAATGTTATTT
This sequence comes from Sequoiadendron giganteum, assembly GCA_007115665.2. Taxonomy (NCBI): domain Eukaryota; kingdom Viridiplantae; phylum Streptophyta; class Pinopsida; order Cupressales; family Cupressaceae; genus Sequoiadendron; species Sequoiadendron giganteum. The sequence continues at coordinate 276,183,090 of CM021102.1, forward strand.
TTTTGCAAGATCAACAAAGGATTAGTAATACCTACATGTTAATAAAAACATCAAACAATGAAATACATTAGAAAATAAGGGAAAAATGAATGAAACTAGAATAGCCTCACCCAATCTTCTCTCCTCCATGGTTCACTTTCATTGTACCTCCTCAAGCTTTGGTATGATAAATGGATGCCCTCAGATTGTGTGTGAAAAAAACTCTAAAATGTCTAGTCTTGACAAAGCCTTTGAAGGATTTAATAAAATAAACTATATGCAAACTAGAATTCAATCCTAATGTGCAAGTAATAATAGAAGCCTAAGATGATATGATAATGAAGATAATGCAATTGCTAAAATAATAAGAGATAATAATGATTCATCCCGAAAATGAGATCAAGATGTCATTTTATAGAAAATGCAATCTTGAATGTATGGACGAGATGAGAGATTGAGGAATTCCCTATTATCAAAGGTCAAGATTCAATAAGAAAAATCTCAATTAGGGTTAGGGCAACAATTCCCAAATGTGTGGACAAGATTTAATTTAAGAAATTAAATCAATGGTGGAGAATAAATGTGAGCTTGAGATGAAATTAGTAAAAATCAAAAGATAAGGGGATGAGATTTAGAAAATCAGTAATTTTAGTAATTACTTGATTTGTAGAAGAATAATTCCATTTTGAATTAAATTAATTCAAAATATGGATTTTGTGAGATAATAAGTAATTGATTTTTGAAATTAATTACTAAATGAAGAATCAGTAAGTATGTGAGATATTTTTAAATGATTTGTTTTATTTAAAAATATAGAAGTGTCACATACAACAATTAAATAATTACAAATAATTATTTAATTTAGAAATAGTTAATTAATTAAATAAATTAGCAAATCTATTTAATTAAGAGGATTTAGGAATTAGTGACATATTAAATCAATATGTTTTAAATATATTTATTTAATAAACAAGAAGACATTAATGATAAGGATTAATTAAATAAATAATATTTTATCTAATTATGAGATGATTTTGATAATTAGTGACATATTAAATAAATAAATAAGATTCATTTATTTCATAATCATGAAGAATGAGAGATTATTAATTAATTAAATAATTATGAATTATTTAATTAATAGTTGAATGTGGGTTAGAAACATAATTAAAATGTTATAATCATGTTATGACAAAAGGTGGTAAAATAGTGGTCGTGGGCCCAAGTCATTTTTTAGGTGTCTACATCAGCTAATTAGTTTATTTTAGTGTGTAAACATCCTACAGGTGTGTTTTCACTAACAATAAATGAAACTATGAAGTGAAAATTGTTTTTTTCCTTGGGTAATGTTTTTTTGAATGGTTTGAATTTATACACTTCCCTAATGCTTTCTAATTCATCTTTTGAAGTTGATACCATAGTAAAGCATCTGATGTATGAAGAATCACCTCAAACTGCTTCTCAAGATTCTCTTCACAAGTCAGTGGTTGGGAATCAAGTGTGTGTTGATACTTAGGGAATGGATCAGTTGGACAACATTGAAGATTTATAATATTTTGTTACTAAGATACTATGTTTAGTTGGATGCGAGTTGATTGAAAAAATTACAAGTTAAGTGCTCAATGAGGAGGATAGGTTCACTCCCAAGATAGTCGAGGATGATGTTGTAGAAGTTGGAAGTGCCAATTTTTAGTCTAGGGAAGAATCCTTTAGGGATATTTAGAGATTACTCATGAATATGGATATAGATAATGAAAAGTTGTTGTTGCAAATGGCATATGGGGATAACCAAAAAAATGAAGACAAAATGAAAATAGATAGTGCAAAAAATAACAAGTCAGTGGATGGTTTTGATTACACATAGACTCTATCTATTTCCCAGAAACCAAGCGCTAAACCTAGGTTGGAAAAAACTCTAGGAAAGCGCGAAAGGAAATCACATGTTACTAAAATAATGGAAGAAATAGTTGTTGGGGTGCAATCCAATTTAGACACCAAACTATTGTTGTCTACAAACAAGCATATGAGGAGAGCATGTTTCTCTCCTCATCCTCAATGAAGATAGTGTTGGCCCCATAGTTGTCATTGCACCAAAATATTGACCTGTTAATGCCCAATACAACTGCCAGAGTTAACAGATCCAGGGGAGGCAGTTAGTCCATGTCATGAATCCTGAGGGGAGTGTTGACCATTTACAAAAAAACTCCCCATCAACATTACTCGAGAGGATTCAAACCTGGTACCTTTGGCCCCAAAGTTGTCGTTGCACCAAAAGATCGACCTGATAATGCCCGATACAACTTCCAAAGTTAACAGATCCACAGGAGGTGGTTAGTCCATGTCACGAATCCTCAGGGGAGAACTAACTATTTTCCAATAGATAGTATCATGGAATTTCAGGGGTATCAATGCCCCTAACAAAAAATCTCTAGTAAAGAAACACATATTTTCTTATGTAAAAGATGTGTTAGTGTTGCAAGAAACCAAGACTTCAAATTCAACATATGAGTTATCAATCCAAAAGTGAAAAATCTAGAAATATGCACATTCTCCTGCACAAGGTGCTTCAGGGGGTCTAGTTACATTATGGAGCCCAAAATCAATGGCAGGGGGTCTGGTTACATGTTGGGGTGCAAACCACTTTAGACAAAAAACTATTGTTGTCTGCAAACAAGCATTTGAGGAGAGAATTTTTCTCCCCTCAGCCTCAATGAAGATAGTATCATGGAATTTCAGGGGTATCAATGCCCCAAATAAAAAATCTCTAGTCAAACAAAAAATAGTTGCTTATGGAGAGGATGTGTTAGTGTTGTAAGAAACCAAGACTTCAGAGTCAACATATGAGTTATCAGTCAAAAAATGGAAACTCTAGATATCTGCACACTCTCCTACATAAGGTGCTTCAGGGGGTTTGGTTACATTATGGAACCCAAAATCAGTGGCAGTGGAACCAATTCAAAATGAAAAAAATTGGCAACTTTTGAAGATATCACATTTTGATTTGCAATTCCAGTTGCTAAATGTATATGCTCCAACTACTACAGGTGAAAAAAAGAAACTTTGGGAGGACATTACAAGATTGTTGGATGGGTTAAAAGATCAAAAATTCATCTTATTAAGGGACTTTAATGCTATCACTAGTTTGCAGGAGAAAAAAGGTGGTATTTTTCCACCTCCAAGGGTAATGGAAGATTTTTCCTCATTGATTAAAGATAAATATTTAATGGACATCATGCCACATAATGAAAGCTTTACATGGAAAAATAGGAGAAAAGGTTTTTTGCAAATTGCAAAAAGGTTGGACGGATTTTTAGCTTTGCTAAATTGGTTTATTCATAAGTAGGATTTATCTTCACAAATAGTACCCTTTATAGGGTCAGATCACTTTTCCATTGGTCTCAGCATAGAAGGAGATAATCTAAAGGCTAAAGGTAAATCCTCTTTTAAGTTTCAAAAGATGTGGTTCAGACAACCTCATTTTTTGGAGTTATTGCACCAATGGTGGATAAGTGTGTCTTTTATATGAGGTTCACATATGTTTCAGTTAAGTAGAAAATTAATTCATATCAAGTCAAGGATTATGCATTGGAACAAGAATTATTTTAAGAACATATTGCATGAAAAGGAAATGGTGTTCAAGAAGCTCTCAAAGATTAATGAGCTTATAATGTAGAATGGGCTATATGGACAGACTTATGATCAACAAAATATCATGCAAGTAGAATGGGTTGAGTTGACAGAAAGAGAGGAAGCTTATAGGAGGGAAAAATATAGAGAGTTGTGGTTAAGAGAAGGGGATAAAAGTAAAAATAAAAATTATGCTTTAGCTCAAATAAAGAAGTTGTTAAATACTATTTTTTCCATTCAGTCTTCAGTGAAAAATGAGGTGATCTTAAAGGAGAAAGAAGTTCAAGAAGGTATAAGATTTTTTTCACAATTATTAACATAACCTAAAAACAAGTCAGAAAGTGAAATTAAGAATGGAGAAGAACTAATTTAGAATATTCCTAAGTTAATTCAAAAAGAAGAGAATGATTAGCTATTGAAGCCTTTCACCCTTGATGAGATCAAGAAGGTAGTATTCTCACTATAACTTGATAAGGGTCTAGGGCCAGATGGATTTACTATGATTTTTTAGAAATGTTGGGATTTTGTTTGTTTTGATAATCTACTAGCACTATAGGAATCCAGGAAAATAGGCACTATGCTCAAGAAGTTTAACACAAATCACATTGCAGTCATCTCAAAAGTAAAAGAGCCAAAAAAATTTGTAGCCAATTTCCTTATGTAATACTATATATAAGATCTTCCCCAAGGCTATCTATCTTAAAATTAAATCTCTTATATCAAAATTAATATCTCATGAATAGGGAGGTTTTGTGCATGGGAGAGAGACTCTTGAAGGGGCACTCATAGCCCATGAAGTGATACATTCCATTAAAACTAATAATATGTCTTCATTCATAATTAAGCTGGATATGATGAAGGTATATGATAGAGTAGATTGGTATTTCTTGATTCAAGTTCTTCAAAAATTTGGTTTTGCCTTTAAATGGTGCAAATGGATTCCTTCGTGTTTGTCAGGGGGCTAAATTCTCAATAATTATTAATGGATCTCCAGTTGGATTTTTTACCTCTACTCAAGGGGTGAGACAAGGAGATCCTTTGTCTTTAGTTCTATTTATCATAATGACAAAGGAACTAAGAATTAAAAAAAAAAGGTTCACATTCAAGGGTTATGGCAAGCAATATCCATTCCAAATACAAGTATTGTAGCACCACATTCTTTATTTGTAGATGACATCCTTTTATTTGTAAAATCCTCTCTGCTAGAGGCAACATAGTCAAACAAGTACTTGATAAATACTCCTCTTCTTTGGGTAAAAAAAAATCCTTCTAAGTCCAAAATTTACATTTTTAATACAAATTCATCTATCTTAAAGAGGTTGGTAAGTATGTTGGGTTTTCAAAAAGCAGATCTTCCTTGTGCATATCTAGGTATTCCTTCTTTTGTAGGGGCAGATAAAATTTAGTATTGGCATAAAATCCTAGATAGTGTAAAATATAGAATTATTTCTTGGAAGTCTATATGGTTATCCTTTTTTGGTTGAATCGTGATGGTTAAGTTACTATTGAAAGCTATTCCAAATTATTTCATGGTTGTTTTGAAGGCACCAAAAGGCATTGTCCAACAAATTGAAAAGCTTATTAATATCTTCTTTTGGAGAGGAAATATGAATGGAAAAAGGAAGGTTCCCTTGGTATCTTTGGAAAATATATGTATGAATAAACATAGTGTTGGAGTAGGTATGCATAATCTATCAACAAGAAACCTAGCCCTTGGAGAAAATTTAGTATGGCAAATGCATCAAAAGCTAAATTTGACATAGTGCAATTTAATGCAATCTAAGTATTTGGATGATGATAATACACCTAGGTTATTAACTATATCAAATCCTCAAAGTAGTTAAGTTATGTGGAATTTTTTAGTAGCTTGCAAAGAGGTTATTATTCCATTTTTATCTTGGGAGGTTAATAATGGGGAAAATGTGCAATTTTGGATGGACTCGTGGAATGGGTATCCTCCTCTGAATTCAATATAGGAGCTACATCCATTAGAGAAAATTTAAATAGATTTGTGGGGCATCAAGTTGAAGGATTATGTTAATAATATTGAGCCTTTATCAAGGAGAGTTGCATGGAAGGATTTCTTGAATCTAGCTATAACACTTAATCAAAACATTCCTTACAAAATTTTCTATGGGAAAGGTCTGTTATCCTTTCAATAGGCTCATATAAGTTAATATGGGCACAATCTAAATATGGTAACTACATAGTAAAACAAGATTACAAGTCCCTCATAGAGAATATTCATTCTATTGGTACTCAATGACTCTTCCTAAGGCGGGAAGTTTTACATGGCTTTCTCTAAGGAAAATATTTTTGACAAGTGATAGACTAAGGAAATTGGGATTTGAAGAGCCTTTCAATTGTGTGCTTTGTCAAGAAGTATATGAAATAGTAGATCACTTATTTGTAGGTTGTGAGGTGGCACAAGAATGTCGGTAGTTTATTAAATCCAAATTGCATATATTTTTTCCAATTCCTTCATCATTACGGAACTTTACTGCTTGGCCATTTTTATTTAAATCTTCTTTTTTTGCATGTATATGGAGAGTTGCTCTAGTTATTGTAGTATAAAGTCTATGGTGGGAAATAAATAAATAAAATTTTAGACAACAGTCTAGTCAACTCAATATATTAAGCATAAAATTGAAAAATCAATCTCATAAGTAGTTAACTCATATGTTCAATGTCACAAGAATGTATCTTCTTTGTTTACTGCTTGGGATAATAGGTTTTTACACAATTGGGAGTTTAGATCTTTACCATTTAAAGGTGGTCAATTTATAGCTCCACAGTCAAAGATTGATAGAAGGTTCGATGGTAGCCTCCTTCAAAGGAGTTTTCAAAACTTAATTTCAATGGGTCATCAAGGGGGGACCCATTTTTTTCAGGTGCTGGAGTAGCTATTAGGGATTGGAAATGCTCTTTGTTAGCATTGAAGGCAACTCAATTACCAAATAGCACTAAAAATATTACAGAAGTGAAAGCATTTCTTGAAGGTTTGTAGTTAGCAAGATGCATGGGCATTCATAAGTTGCATGTGGAAGGCGACTCTCTTATAATTATTAATGTTTGTGAGGAAAGAAAAACACACAATTGAAAATTAGGATACATACTGGAGAAAGTTTGGATGGTGATGGACTCTTTTCATGAAATTAAAATTACACATACATACAAGGAGGGAAATAATCTGTCTGATAGGCTTGCAAATATGGGTTGTGATGGACAAGAATTTGAATTATTGGGGCTACATGAGATTGAAAAACAATACCCCTAGTTTCTAGAATTAATGATCAAGGAACGAAGTTAAAATTTTAGATGGTCAATTTAAAAATTCAGTGTTTAGGGGTTCGTTATGGGGTACGTGGATTAAAAAGGGTGTTCTTTTCATTTCTTTTGAATTTGTGCTTAAGACATGAGGAAAATATTGCAAGCGTCGATAAAGTCCAAATGATCTTTAATGTGAGCAATGTTTTAAAAAAAGAGAATGTAAGGGTTAAAGAACTGTTAGGAGAATGTGACCCATGTGGAAGGTGCAAATATAGAAAATTGTAGCAACATATGGCAAGCCACTGGCAGCAGTAGGATGTCACATTTTATTACTAATGAATTTGTTTTTTTGCAGGTACTTTATCTTTATTACAATAAATATTAGTTCAGAGAAAATATGTGCGAAGGATTACATTTTTCTAATGTGATTCAATTATGATTCCTTGTCGTCTTTTCAATAAAACGATCAAACAGGTTCAAATTTAGTGATAAAAATTATTGTAGCCTGATCAATTGTTTGTTGAATTAGCAATATAAATAATTTGAAAAGTCTCCTCTTCATTAAAAGGTTGGAAAATCTCTATCTAATCAGCTGACATTGTCATAATGATTTCATCATTAAGTTACATGATATATCTACTATCGTATACCATGGGTGATCTCATGCGAATTGGGAAAGAATAAAAGATTAAAGAAATAAATTCAAGGCACACTTTTCAGTATCGCTTGTGTTGAAAACTGATTTTATTCAGTTTAACAAGCTTATACTTTCATTCTGTAGAATTTTGTATTCTCAAATATTCAAGAAGCTTCTATCGCCTGCTAGTTCAATGTTGCAAGAGTCTTCATCTTTATGTGAAGTGGGCTGTGAAAATCGAAGGAGGTGTAAATCTTGTCAGAAAATGTGAATGGAGGTCGTGCCAAGGAATTATAGAGCAGAAATCCTTGTTAATAATTTGGAGTTTCCCTTTTCAAAAGAAATCAATAACATGGAATTTCGGCTTATGTTTAAAGTGCACTGCCAAAAATTCAAAAATGCTATGAAAAGGGTCATCGGTCAAGAGATTTTGGATTGAAAAATCGACAGGTTGATCTTTCCTTCTCAAATAGTCTTAATCTTCATTTCCAATCTGCTTGATTTGTTGCAAAATTTTAGGGTTGTGGAATATATTGCCAACAAAGTTGTAAAAGAGAGATATCTCCCTTGATGACATGCTTCTAAGGGCTTTCCAGTCCTAGATATGTGGAAGGGGAATGGGTACATTGGAGAGCTTTTTCCTCATCATTTTCTCTCATGCATTCAAGGCACTGTTCATTGCAATTAAGAAAACCCTTACAACAAAGAAGTCATATTTTATGTTGAGTTTTCTGAATAAGTTTTCAAAGGAATTTGAAGATGAGCTTGTAGAAAGAGTACAAGTTAAAGTGAACGCAACTCTGGTCTTATTCACTCATGATAATGAACCTCCATAACAAGTTTTTCCAAAGAAAGTTATTTCTAAACTTGGCCAAGAGGATGCAGATGTTGCTCCTAAAGGTGGGGATTTGCAAGGTGTTGCTTCTCCTGAAGGTGCTAACATGTATGGTGCTATTGAGCCACATTTCTGGTATCAAGGTGTTGATACTTGACAACTCTAGGAGAATGATCACATAGATCTCATGCAAACAATATGGACCTCAATCTCAACATAATTTCATCTTCCTAGTTGTCAATGGGAAATTTCAAAGCGTGCCAAGATGAAAATGATGTTCCAGTGGATAGGATGGAGGAGTGAAGTTTTCAAATGCTTTAGATTTTTGTAGAATATGGGGGTTTTGTTAAATATGTTGCCAATATGTTATGTAATAGTTTGGGTTATTCTAGGAGTATAGACATTACTTTTATTGTAGAATATGGGTGTATTGTTAAACCTTTTGGAGAATAATCTATGTAATATTTTGGTTTGTTCTATGAGTATATAAAAAAAAATGTGATAGTTATATTGCTAGCCAAGATAGGGGGAGATAGTGGCTGGATTTGACTAATGAGAATCAAAATATCAAACATAAAATTTTGTACCACTTTTATAAATATATATAATATATATAGGCTCTCTTCCTTTTACCATAAAAAAACGATATTTGAAATGTAGAAAAAATACATGGCTAGAAAGGTAAGAGAGCTTAAATTTATTGTCATATATTATTATCTCAACATTGAAATATGTGAAAGCATAATGTTGAACACAATCAATATTTACCCATTTTTTATAATTGAAAAACAAAAACTCTTGGGAATTGGCATATAAGTGTAACCCTTTGGTTAGGATGCCCAAGAAAAATCCAACCTCGAGGGTTGGAAATACCAAAATTAGATACAAATTCAAGTGTGTTATAATCCACTCACATTATAATATACTAGTAATATAATGTCCTCACATTTTTGTAAAAAAACCTAAAGGGAGACAGAGAAAAGAGTATTTAGAAAGAAAGAGTGAGATATAGAGATGTAAAGAAATAGAGATAAGAAGAGATGTAAATAGAGATAGAGAGATATATCTCTCCCTCCATCCCTATATATGAATATCTTTATCTCTCCCTCTCTCCATCTCTCTCCCTCCCTTTCTATTACTTTTCTTTATTACATCCTTTCTCTCTAACTCTTCCCCCCTCTATTTATATCTCCTTATCTCTTCCTCTCCCACTCTATCTATATCTAATTATCCATAACTCTATTTACATTTATCTCCATATTCTTATATATTTATTTATGTCCCCCTCTATCTATGTCTCTCCCTCTATCTATATCACTCTCTCCCTAATCACCATGTCTCTATCACTCTTTATCTATCTATTATTACTTTATTTTATCTATATATTTATTTCTCTCCCTCCCTCTCTCCCTCTATCCCTCTATATTTTTCTCTACCTCTATCTTCCTCTCTCCCTCCATATCTCTTTATATGTCTCCCTCTCTCTCCCTCTATCCCTATGTATATACCTTTATATCTACATATTTATTTTCCTCTTTATCTATATATCCATATTTATCATTGTATATGTCCATCTCTTTATCTCTATCTACTTATCTCTCCATCTCTCTCTACCCATTTTTAACTCCATGTCTCTACCTGTATTTATATATTACTTCCTATCTCTATAGTTATCTTTCTATATCTCTATATCTCTCTATCTTCATTTTTCCCTCTTTCTATATTTGTTTCTCCCCAAATATTTCTTCCTCCTCTCTCTTTGTCTCTTTGTCTCTCTCTAGATCTCAATGTCTCTCTATATCTCTATCCATGTCTCTCTTTATATTTCTATCTCCCAAGTCATATTTGTAGATATCTATCACTCCCTCTCTCCCTATCACTTCATATTTCTATATCCCTTTACTCATATCTTCCCTCCGTACCTCTCTCTCCCTCTCCCTCCCTCTCTCTATATTTATATACCTCTCTCCCAATACACACAATTTTATCATTAATCCCTCCCTATCTCTTTCTCTACCTCTAAATCTATACTCTCTCTAGATCTCTCCCTCTCTCTATACCTCTCTCTATTATTTGTCTCTATAATATCATTTATCTCTCTTTCTTCCTATATCTCCCTATCTCTCCATGTCCCTCTCAATCTATATATTACTATCTCAACCAATATCCCTTATTCACTCCATCTCTCTCTTTCTATCTATCTCTTTCTATACATATACTACCCACCTCTACCTCCATGTCTCTATCATTCTCTCTATCCCTCTCTATCTCTCTATATATCCCTCTATCTACATCTCTCCTTATATCAATCATCATATTCCTCCTCTCTATCTCCATACCTTTTTGATACCTCAGTAGACTTATATCTTTGTTAATCTCAATATCTATCCATCTATATATTCCTCTATCTATATCTCTCTCTCTCTCCCTATCTAGACCTATCTCTTCCCATATCTCCCTCCCTTCCTCCCTTCCTCCCTATATCCATCTCTATATATCTATCTCTCTCTTTCTCTTCCCATATTTCCCTATCGCTCCCTCTTTCTTTCTTTGTCCCTTTGTATCTCCTGTTAGCAAGAGAAATGCGAAGCTACAATCTAGAGATCTATGCCCAAGTACTTCTTATGTATTCTATTTATACCCGAGAGGATGTAGTAATAGAAATAGGCATTTGGGGTAATAATATTAAAGGAATAATTACCATATATCATATTGAAATCAAAAGAAACATTCATCCATTCATTACAAATATATATAAGCCTTATAAATCCTTTATATTATATTAGAATCTCATACAATAGTAGGTCTTAGTCTTTGCTCATATATTATATCTATCTCTATCATACTATAAATTCCACATATATATACATTCTATTGAAGGGGTGTGACCCCTAACTACAAATAATGCCTTTTCCTAGTACCACAAACCTTTTCATATAGCCTATGGTAGGTTTTGATCCCATTTTTGACCTACTAACATCACCCCACTTTTAAAATGATGTATTGTCCTCAAGATATAATGCTCAATTCCGAAGGAGATGCTTGTACTGTATCAGATGTAGAACCATGGTGGAAGCCTAATGTTCCTATGCTTGGATTAGTATACCCATTTGTCCTTAGGTTTGGGAAAATGTAATATCTGCTTCCTAGAGATTAGCTATAATTGAGATCTTATATGTTATGTACTTCACATTGTTCAAAATTATTAAATTGAGAAATGTTAATTGCTTTCTGACTGTCTCCCTCAACTAATTCATTTGTTCTTTCACTTTATCTATTTGAGTATGGAGCTGTTGTAGGGTGATCCCACAATACTGGTTTACAAGTTTTGGGCAAACTAGACACTAAACTGATTTTTTAAAACTAAATCTTCACTTTTGGGCTCCTATAGCAGCTAAACTATGAGGAATTTGAAGATGATTTGAACTAGTGATTTGTGAAGTTTTTTCTAGATTCTAAATATATTTTTTTCAAAATTTTTGGAATCATATTGCACTTTTTTTTTCATCTCCTTCAAAAACTAGTTTTTATCAATAAACAACAATTTTAAGGAGTGATGCTCACCGTATACAACATATTTTATTTTTTATAAAGGATAAATTTTTATTTTTTTTGAATTTAGATTTGTAACTACAATATATAATTAGTTCATTTAGTTTCATAGTGTTTTATTAAATATTTTTTCCTTAATCAAGTTTCAAAGTCAAACCAATTACAATTCAGAAATAGGCAGACTGTATACAACACAATTTTTTCTGTATATGTATCAGAATTATATATTTTTTTAAATGGATCAAGGACATCAATACCTAGCCTAAACATATTTTTCAAAATTTTATTTTAATAATCTACTATTTTTCCACATGTGAAGAACAAAGAGCTTGATTTTTGGTGAAAAACCTACATTCACAAGAAATAAAAAATAAATATAATAATCAAATTAAATTTAATGAAAATTCTATGTTTCTGGAAGCTTATAATAAGGACTACATACAAAAAATAAATTTTAAATGAATTCATTTGATCCCCCAAAAGGTAAATCAAAAGTGGTTTTTTATCAGCATTTTGATAGGTGTAAAGAAGACTACGTTATAGGTATGGTTTAAAACTAGCGGGGTTCTATCCAAGGGGGATTGGTATAAGGTGGTTTGATAAAAAAATATTCAATTGGAATCCTTTAAATGGAACTTTTCAAGGCTTAAATCATTATATTTTCTAAAAATATGTGATTTCAGCAAAAATCAGGATCTCCTAGAAAGTGTAAACCACTATTGTGGCAGCACCCTATAGCTAGTTATGTAGGTTCTCCACTTGACCCCTTATAGCTCTATATGGTTCCTAAAAAAGTTCATATGCCACTTTCACTATCCGATCTTCAACTTAAAGTATCTATGTAAAGAGGTTCTCTATTTTATTGGGCAATTGTTAAAAAATCATATAAGACGTCAGCCTCTTGGATGTTGTCTCCTAATTGTTTGATCTATGTTTCTAGTTGGGATTGTGTGGTAGATCATATCTTTCTATTCTCTTCTATATAATTCTTTGAAATATCCGCTTGGGCCTCCTTTATGATATTTTCCTTGGTGGAGGAAAAATCTTCTTATAAATTATCTTCCAATTATTTGAGTAGTTGTAGTTGTGGAAGTGAAGTGTCCCACTAAATACGGGGTATAGAATTTTGAAGTGTTAGTTTCACACCTTTTAGTTTTTCAACATGTTGTACATGTTTTTTCAACATCTCTTCTCTAGTAGTAACATGGAATATGCCCCCTAATTGTATCTTCTATAAGGGTGAGATGTTGGACAAGTCAACATGTGAGCCCACCAACAATACTTGTAATAACTGCAAAGATGGAACCATTTGTATTTTTTGTTTCTTTTCCAGGAAGTTCTTGATTGTTGAGATGGTATCTGATGGAGTGTATACATCTCTAGAATCCTTCTTATTCTTTTCTACTCCTCTTAGACTTGTAGTTTCTTCTGAGTTGATACCTATCTCTCTAAGAGTATTGTCCTATGGTGTGGGTTGTTTTTCTTTATTTTACTTCATCTCTTCATATAGTTTTGAAGTGACGTCCTCTATTTATTTTTGGATGGCCTTTTTATTTTTCATATCATCTTTCATTAGTCTATCAACTCTTTGTTTGGTTCAAAGTTCTTAGGCATGTGTTTGTGTCAATGTTTGCACTTTTTCCTCCATGATATTTGGGCTGACTAAGGAGATTTTTTTCTCCATTATTTCTTCTTCTCTACTCAATTCCTTAACCCATTTTCTCTTATTGCAACAATTATTTCTTTTATAAAGTATTTCATGGCTTCTTCAAGCCCTTTATTGGAATGGTAAACCTATTTAACCAAATATTGAATAACCCTATACTTGTTCTCTTTTGAAATGTCCTTATACATTTGGAGGATCTGTAGTAGCATCTCATGGCTTATAATGTCATTGTAGTTTACCAAGAAGCCAATAAGCTCCTCTGACTTCTTTGGAGATTCTTATGGTTTCTTAAAATTTATTTGTAAAGGAGGTACCAAAGCTTGTTGTCCTCCTTTTATTATCTTTATATGATTTTGGACATCTTCTTTTCTAAGCTCTTTGACCTCATCTTCTTCTATTTCCTACTCTATCTACCTCTTAGCATCTAATTTGGCATTATTTTTTGGGAATTTTTTGATAGAGGGTCTTGTAATGGCTTCTCGAGGTTAGATATTGTTAGTGTGGATGTCATGGGGCATTCTGATTTTCCAAATGAGGTGTTGTGGGTCCTCCCTAACATTATTTTGGAGGGCTTCAACTGTGTTATTGTAGTTAAAAATTGTGTGACCGTTCCCTCTAGTATGTGCTATTGATGATGGAGTTTTCCTTTTTTTTCTAGATTCTCCTTGGCCTACTTCTTGAAATTATTGTCCGTTACTTATTTGTATGTCCCAAATCATTTTGTGGTAGGATATTTGGGATGGAAAAGAAATGTAACCACATATGAATCCACTTCTTGGGTGGTAAATTTATATGGAAACTACATAATCTAGACGGTGTACATTTCTACCACCTCCATGTATGTAAAATCCCTGTCCAACATGAATCTGATGGTGGCGGTGTACCATTGAGTAGATGCATAGGGAATCCTCTCCCCCTCCTATATATACTCTTTGAATATTTTGAAGAACCTCCAATATACATATTTATAGGTTTTCACCCATGAGTTGGTAGATATTATGCTTAATTTTTTTCATTATAGTTTGGTTTAATTTCTAGACTTTTCCTTTGTAGTTTTGAAGTTCATTGAGGAAATAAAACATTAGACATATTAGAAACATACCTTACTACAAAGAGTACTTAGAGGTCTTTATTTTCTTTATATTCTCCATCAGCTACTCTCTCATAACCTCATAGAGGTTGAAATGTTTCCCGTTTACCACCATTTTATAGGCCATATAAATGGAAGTGGCTATGGTAGAGTCCTCCTAGTTAGCATTGTAAATCTTGTAGGAAATTCTCATTGCCATGTATGAAACCCCATCATTTACAAAAATTTTAGATTCATTCTTCTACCATCAAAGGTATCTCTAGTAAACTATTCTACCTCACTATTCTAAACCACTTTCTTGGTTGAGATGTCACCTACCATTTTGAGATTGGTCACCACATGAATTTGTTAAACAAGACAACTGAGACGGGGGGTGAAACAGTTGTAGAAAATTTAAGCTTTTAAAAACATCCACCAAAAATTAGATCAATCACCATTTGTAATGCCCTGCCACGCAACCCTAGAGGAAGTTGCATTTAACAACTTAAACAGAATAATTTTTTTTTTTAAAGTATAATTAATAAGCAAGTTCGCTAACTAATGCCAACAACCTCTAAGCTTACGAGACAAAGGTTAAATAGAACCCAAACAAAAAACATGATTTAAACCATGTCATTTAATTAACCAATATTTAAAGCACATACATCCAAAGAAGATGAATTACATCAAAGCATAAAGATAACTTTCCATTGCATTACTCCAACATTAAATATTCAATTACAAAAGATTACAACACTCATTCCCTGAATGAGGCAAGTCCAATAACATAATGAGATTACAATTACAACTTCCACCTTGATAACAACTAAGGGGTAAAATAATACAAAAGCAACTGAAATGCAATACAACAAGAATTGATACTAAAACCAACGAGCTCTCCAACTGGAAGTCTCATCCACATGAACATGAAGAAAGAACCCAACAGATTTAGGTGTTCGCCACCCAACCAAGTGGAACCCAAAGGCCCACCCCCCGTGCTAGGAGATAGCAACCAGGAATCCTAGTCAAGGCCATCTACCTCTAGACACAGGTTAACATAATTGAATCAAGCTGAAACAACCAAACACATGAACCCCTTAAGAACATCCCAAAGTACACATCAAATACCATGCAAGTACAACATAAGTACAACACTACATGATCACATTGCTTCCATGAATAAAGTAGAACAAGCATGTTACAAGAACCATACCACATAAAATCAAACACCAACCATGGCCACATCAGGTATGTTACGGAAACCATACCCATAATAAAAAAGGACCAACTATGGTCACACAAAGTGCCATCTCATAGTACCTCATGAGTTACCCACACTGATCATCAAGATGGTGGCCCTAACTGATCATTGGACCTCATACCTACTAGAGCAAAACCAAAGGTCAACTGTTGTCCTAGATAGAGTGTCATCGCACAACTCATCCTGAGTTACCCAGCAGATCGTAAGGAAGGTAACCCAAACCGACCCTCAGCCCTCACACTTACTAATGCGGAGCCAAATACCTTTCGTACAGACAAGATAGATGACCTTGCCATCCCATGGCCTTCTCACTCATCCCAAGTCTAAACAAGCCCTTGCGCCTATGAGTGAGGGATACTTATGTTTTTAGTGTGAAGTACTACCCAAACTCTAAGTATTTTAATTTAGTTATCACTTAGTTATACCACTTCCGAAGGTTACCCAATCTTACCTCTTCCGGGCTCTGGCCCCAATGGAAGCCACTCTTCTACTTGACAACACACATATAACATCCAAACATCAAGAGTATAAGGTGCAACAAACAAGGTATTACAACCACTCCTTTCTCAGCAGGTGACCTAACTTCAAAACCCTCTCCAAACACTGGAGGTAACAAGGTAACAAATCTGCTCCTAACAACTCCTGACAAGGAGACACACATAACAAAATCCACTCCTTTCGTAGGAGGCGAAAAAGATAAAACCACTCCAACATAGGAGGCACTAACCACATAACAATGTCACTCCTTACAAGGAGACACAGATCCCATAATCCGCCCCTAAAGCAAGGAGATACAAAACATACTCGTTCGTAGAAACCAAGTAATAACAGATAACTTCACATGCACCACCCAAGGAATACAAAATAGGTTGACATAACAAACGACAACCACTAAATGGAAAACTCAATTGGAAGCCTTGTCCAATGTAAAGACTCAATTTCCAAATGATGACAAGAATCAGATAAAAGTCCAACAAGAATTAAATCTGCTTTGGATATTCTAAATCCATGTCCTCATGCTAACATTCAGGATTTTATTGCATTATATAAACCGATACGAAATACTTCTTTTCCAGACATGGGAGAAAGTTAATATTTACTACTTAATCTCCTACTTGCATTTCATTAATAATAAAATAATCAATTGATTCTACTAATCAAAACACCGTAACATGAAGTAACCATTTCCACATTTCAATATAACCCTATAAAATATTCAATTTGACTTGCATATTTATAATATTTTAAAACAACGCTATTCCCATTAAAATATTGTTTACAACAAAACAAGGGTTTAACTAGAGTGAATACGTTTTTCATTCCCCCAATTTGAACTTAAATCATGCCATTAGAAAAATATTAATTTTCTATGCATATTAAATTTTTCATCACAATTGTACATAAATCCATATAAATAAAGATTCAATTCATCTAAATAATATTATAATATTATACAATATAATATTAATAATTAATACATATTATTCTTAAAATAATACATATTAATATATTAATATCATATTATAAAATAATATTATATATTATGCAACAAAATATATAAATATTAATATATATATATAATATTATAATATAATAATATAAACATTATATATATTATAATATTAAACATATATTAAAATATATATATTTTTATAAATAATAAAAAAAAGGTGGAATAATTTTCTCGTTTCGTGCGTCGGCCTCATGGGCGGCCGCCTCGGATTGCATACCACAGAAAGCATAGAGGAGACGTGGAAAACACAGGGGCTGCGCCTCCCACGGGTCGGTCGGCTGTGTTCACACATAGCCGACCCCCATTAATGGGGGCGGCGACTGTGTGTGAACACAGTCGTCACACCCATGGTGGGTAGTGACGGCCGACAGGAGCAAAGGTAAGGGGAGGAGGGGAGGGCACGCTGGGTGCGGCTCCCTCTGCCCGCCTCCCATGGGGCGCGGTGGGGGTTGAGCCCCCAGCAACCCCCATTAAAATATATATTTTCAAAAATTTCCTTAACCCTAACGCGACCTGCGTTTTTTTATAAAAAAACACGATATTTAATAATAGATGAAATCCACCCAAGATAAATTCAGTTCTCATAACATTTTTTTGATAATAACCTTTTTTTTAAAAGCATTATTATATGCATATCTATATATGTATATATATATATATATATATACACCTTTAATGTATATATATATATATATATATATGTGCATTTTTGGTTTAAAAACCAGAATTAGTTGAGAAAACCAGAATTATAAGAATTCAAAAACAATGATTTATATTCCAAAAACATCATTTTCTTGGAAACAATTTAAATCTAAAAGGGTCTTCATGTAATTTGGAGAACATAATTTCAACCTTGATTTTATTGAATTCAAACAATAAAATTTAAAATTTCTTTCCATAAGATCTTCAACCATAAATTTAAAATTCAAAATATCAAAACAAGCATTTAAAGATTTGAACCTAGTTTTTCTCTGAGTTTGAGGAGGTCCAGATGATGCCAAGCTTCCCACCTTGCTTCCAAATCTAGCTCCACAAATTTTCACAAACCCAATCCAAAAACCCACAAAGTTGAAAAATTCTTCCACTCACTAATTCAAGCTTTTTCAAAAACTCCAAGATCCCCAAAAATTGAAGCCAAATTTCAAAACATAAGGATTTTTCCCTAAAATCCTTCAACCACCACCATAAATTTCAGAAAACAGAAATTGCCAAAATATCTCATTTTTTAAATTTTGAATGCAAATTTCAAATTTGACTTTCTAAACATTTTTCTTTTAATATTTTTTTTGAATTTTTCAAATTTCCAATTGACTTTTTATGCATTTTCTTTATTTCCAATTTCAACAATTAAATCAATAACTTTAACAAAGATAAATTAACTTCTTTCAACCAAATAAATTTAATCAATTAATAAATAGATTTAATCAAAGATTAAATTATTTATTAATTAAATTAAATTAATACTAAAATAAATTATATTTCAACATAATTCCATAACACAATAATCCACAACATAAATACATTAAGCTATTTAAATCACCCAATTCAATTTGCAATTAAATAACGAAGAGGGGAAAAAAACCCAACAAACAACTGACGACAAAAGACTAGGGTGATGACCTGACACTGAAACCTAGCTACTATCTCCCAATCGAATACCGTTGGATATTGAACACACTCTCACCTGTGAAACGAGGTGGAGTCGATGTCCTGTACCTATCAACCTACAAATTAAGTAAACCACAACATATAATATGAATAGCATAAAATACACACCGTGAAGAGGTAATCACAGGATCGTAGGGCACTCACAAGCGAGTGATATGATACTGTCCCTTTCACCAATACACTGTAAATAACTGACAATTCTAACATGCTAGTATAATCCAAGACATAATCATCATTAATTCAAATATCCATTTTGTTAAACCAAAACATGCCATAAGATAGCATCATATAAAATATCATCATAACAAAGATTACATTAACGTCGCTTTATAGATAGCGATCAAATAACAGTCGGGTACCAAAGTCAAGGTAAAAATAGGAAGTACAACAAAAGAGAACAAAACACTATTCAACCAAAATACAAAATGGAGTGGTACTACACCATTTACTTTACTATGCTAATATGATTAATCATTAAGTGGAAAAGAAGAAACTAGAAAACCATCACACACACACACAATACACCAGATTTACATGGAAAATCTAATAAGGGAATAACCATAGTGAAGATTATCTCACAATACAGATAATATCAAAACCGATTGCAAAGGCTCACTGCAAGAGAAGTCTCACTACCAAAATAAGACTCACTATTTGAATCAGGACTCACTATCCAACAAGGGTTAACCACAAAGAGGGCTTGTTGATGGTGTTTTTTGTACAACAACAACTCAGACAAAATATGATATCCTATCTCTCTTGAAAGGTAAATCTCTATAGAAAAAGAGATAAACCCAAGGTCTCTAATGTCAGGTCTTGAAAATGCAAATAAAACAACTCAGAGATAATGTGAAAATGTTGGTAATCACAAAGGGACCTTACTATAAGAAAATACTGAACTCAGACTTATCTGATCTAGCAATATATTGATATTTAAAAACCCTAAAACTAACCTAGATAATAAAACAAATAACAAAAGATATGGGTTTCAGAAGTAATTCTAAGACTAATTCTAACCCTAGGATTAAAAATAAAATGATAAGATGCTCAAAATGGACCAATCTCTCAAAAAATAATTCCTATTTAACCTAGATAAAATTGCAATCTTATAGAATTAGTGTAATCTTCTAAGGTGTTAAATATTTTCAAATGATGCATATTCATTCAAGACAACCCTATTGCAATTGAAATGAACAAAGATTCAGATGTAACACCCCGTCATGTGAACCCCAAAGGACAAAAAAAATTGCACAATTTGTTTTTGAAAGAGAAATATTCATATGATGAATATGTATGTACATTACATGAAATGCCATTGTACATTTACAAAATCATCTACATCCTCTAGGGTACACATGGTGGAATTACTAAATGTAAAACCCATATAAACAACATTGTTAAAGATAATGCTAAGAAGATAACAACAGATACACACAATCACAAGATTAAACAATGGTACATACAACCAACCATGAACAAAAGGAAGTAAGGGTACATCATATTATTACCATTCAATTCATATTTTAATATTACAATTGTGGAGCATATTTCTACAGATACAACATATCATGAATTCAAACGTATATTACATGATGCTTCCCTTATATCAATGGGAAGAGTAAATGGAATACAATAATGATACATAACAGAGAATAAGATACAAAATGTGGGATAGTCTTCAACCAAGTGAAGCTCTAGAGACTGCATCTGCTTTTGCATCACAAACACAACTTGGGAACCCAATAGGGTGCATATCACGTTCCACCCGACCACATGGACCCGAAGGTCCACCCCTCATGCTAGGAGATGAAAAGAAAGGATCCACATCCAAACAAGGTCAAGTAGACAAGGCTAACATCAATATTGACATAAAGCAACATCAAACAATTACATCAACATTTCCAGAGGTTGTCAAGAAAAGGAAAGTAAACAGGTACTATGGGAGAGTGTCATCGCATGGCTTTTATGGATTATCCAGACAACCTATCACAAGGTGCCACCTCCATCTATTGTTATCCTGTCTACCTATCCAAAGTCACCACTCCATAGGGTGACTCATGCGGGATCTCTTACCTTTCATGAGGACAAGGCAATGATCTTACCAACAAGGTCTTCTAACTCCATACTTAGCCTAAGAAAGAACTAACGATATGGGTGAGGCACATAATTAATCTTGATTAAATGTTAACTACCCAGACCCACTAGTTCATTAACTATATTATCACTTATTTAGGATAATCTTTCATGGGTTATCTCGACAACCCCTTTGTGCACTGACCCCCATGAAGAGCCACCCTTCCCAACATTTTTTAAATAAAACTCACAACCACTAGGGGTGTAGCAAACATAAAATTCACAAAATGAAATCACATGTGAGGCATGAACCATCTCACTCATAGTCATAACCAAAGGCAAGGGAGCTCATGAGACAAGGTACAACCATGAGAGCTCAAGAAAAATAATATGATCCATGGAACTCATAGGTATAATCATGAGAAAATGCAACACACAATAGGTTTCCCTTTGCCCCTGGAAGCCTAACAACTTACACTCAAAACTTATTGAAAGGCTTATCAAAAGGAAGTGACTTAAGCATTTATGGGTTCCCAACTCACCCAAAACATGAATATACATAAAGATCGCCTCAATAACAAAATAAAACAAGAGGAAAATATGATCAATCAAGGAACTACTAGCATTCATAAGAAATCAGTTCCAAAAGTACTCAGAATGTAAACATAATAACCATCTAAACATGTCCAAAGGCGACTATAAATACCCATTCATTTAGACGTGATCATAATCCAATCTTATTAAAGATAATGCAATAAATAATTAAATAATCCACTATAATTAAAATCATTTCCATCATAATATCTTTTAATTAAATAATCACTCTCAAAACCTATAGTATGTATACCATCATATTTCTCTTGATTTTAAAATTCCTAGTCTAGGACATTTATTTATTCAAAATAACTTAGATTTTTAATATAACCTATATATATTTGTTACTTTAAACTAATAAATTAAATTCTAATGTAACATGTTTGTTTACTACAGATAAATTTAATCAAAATTTTAACATTTACACAAATCACAAATCTAATTCGTAAATAAATTTAACTTTAACTAATTTGCAGTTAAATCTAATTTTGAATGTACTTTGAAAATAAATCTAATTTTAATGAATAATAATACTTAATTTAATTTTTTTATTATTTCGGGAAAACAATATACCAAAGTACATCCTATACATTTATGACTTCAAAATAATTAAAAGAGTTGGTACATAAAATTCATACAAAGTAATTTAAAACTTCTATTACATCTTGACTCTTACTTCTTGGATATTATTTTTAATTTCCTACCACAAAAAAGTTATATAAATTACTTTTGATTGAAATAATCAACAATATTTTAAATAATACTAAAACTTTTTTTTTTTTTTGCAATGTTATTATTTAAACATAATAATATTAATATTAATAATAAAATAAGCAACATGAATGTTATGATAACCATTGTTAAAATTGTGTTGTGAATAAAAAGTGTTTTTCTTTTGGCATCAATTTTAATTGTAACTTTTAGTATCCCAGCATGTCCATGTGTATGGTGTATGATGTTTGCAGAGAGAAAAGAGTTCTAAAATTATACCAATAATAATTATTCTATCAAGAAGAAAGAGAAGTAAAAAGAGTTTAAACTCTCTTTATTTAGAGCCCATGAGCATTTTCTTTTATATATGGTTTCTTTTCTTTGTTCTTATAAAAGTTACTTTTAGGTAGGGAAATGTAAATTTAGATTTTCTTATTTATATTTTATATATGAGATAAAAATTGAAGTTTAATTTATGGTTCTTTTAGTAAATAAAAGAAATGAATAAATAAAATTTAGAATTTTTAACATATACTATTATTTTCTTATAAGAATAATTAGAATAAATAATGTATTTATGATTTTATTTACTTATTTATTATTTATTTATTTCTAAATAGTAAATTATTGTAAGTTACTATTGTATTAGTTTTGGAGTCAGAATTTTTACCAAAAACAGTAAACATTGATTGAGGATGGTTTATTTGATTCGAAGAAATTCAATCAAAGTAATTTATATGATTTTAGTTAAAAATAAAATAAAAGAAAGAAAGTATTATTTAAAATACCAAGCTAACTTGTAAAGCAGCTAACAATCAACTAACTCCAAAAAGTATGGACTAGAGATTGCTGCAAACACTTCAAGCATAAAACCCTAAACATCACCAAATCATCTAACATCAAATAAGTTAAGCAATTTTAAAGATAGAACATCAAGAATCATGCCAGATAAAACTCAACATAAGAAAGGCACCAAATCACAATGTCTTTGTTTGTAATAAATCATCCAAAGTGGCAACAATTCCAGTCTCCTATTACAACACTTGCTCAAAAAGATAAACTAACTCTAACTCTAATTCTTGCTCTTACATTTCACTCTAATGTGAGATTCATCTAGATTAACCCCTTACAAATGATGGATAACGCCAAACTTATAGAGAACCCCCCAAGATATGTACAATGATAAACGCCACACAACAGGTCAGCCAAAAGATATTCGAAATAATATGAAATATGTGATTTTCACCAATTTCATCCAAGTCGACCTAGGGTCTCCAACAAAACTCGATCCAATGCATGTGAAGGAAGAGTAGAAAATAATGGGGAAGCACAAATTTCGGTGTAGCATTGTATTAACTACTCCCCCCCTTTATCTTTAGCACATTCCATCTTATCATGCACCAACAACAATACCATGTCCATGTCGGCAATAGGTGGAATAGGAAAAACCCTAGATCTCCTCTCAAGGCACTTGATATCATCCCTTGATTGATTCACTATATTATCCCCATCCACCTTATTTGTTTGATACCTATCAATGATTGCAATATATGTTGCAGCATCATCCAACTGGTGTTCAGTAATAGGGCCCTCGTTGATTAGAGAATAGACATCTCACCACCATTTTCTTAATTGCTCCAGGTTAAGATGATTTGGAGAAAATTTATTTCTCCTTGTCATCACTTCAAAGAAAGAGATACACTTATTATAGATATCAGTCAAAGTTTTCTCAATCTTCCTTCCCTATTTATATATCTTCCTCAAGGCCTTTTGCCTCGTCTCTAGAATTTCAAACCATTCTGAAGGCTCTGCAATTCTTGAGGAAGGAAGAATTCCATCCTTTACCAATTGATCCTTGATTTGTTCCATGATAGTATTTTTCTTTTGCAGAAAAAGATCTGTATCCTCCTTATCCTGAGCCAACACCCCTTTTAGCCAATCCAATGACCTCATTGCATCTCCTCTAGTTGAAAGGATATCTTTGCTAGCATTATCTCCCTTTTCTTGCACTCCTTGCAACAAACTGACTGTAGCATGTGTGGTGTTCTTCATTCTTTCTAGATCTGATATGGTGTTTTGTGGTAAGAAACCTACAGTAGATGAGGAAGTACTAATGGATTGGAAGGGTTTCATCAACTCTTGCAAATACTTCTTCAATTTATCATTTTTCTTTTTCAATTCTGCCTTAGCTTGTACCTTATTACTCAATCTACTGAGGATTACAAC
The DNA here is from genome assembly GCA_007115665.2 of Sequoiadendron giganteum. Classification (NCBI taxonomy): domain Eukaryota; kingdom Viridiplantae; phylum Streptophyta; class Pinopsida; order Cupressales; family Cupressaceae; genus Sequoiadendron; species Sequoiadendron giganteum. Next base: position 276,207,771 of record CM021102.1, read on the forward strand.
ATTGGAGCCTTCATATTATTCAATGTCTTGTTTCATGGAAGTATGCCCCAGTTTAATAGTTTGTACACTATAATCCTTCCCGGTCCCATCATCTCTATTTTTTTCAAGAGTAGGGGTAGCAATGTGGACCACCCTATTATTTAAATCATCTCTCTCAATCCTAGAAATGATTCTAGCTTTCTTCTTTGTCTTTCCATTTCCAATCTTTTCTAGGAGTTCATCCCAATTGGGAGGAGTTTTATCCACTACAATTTGTTTACTCTTCAATTCTTTATCTAACAAGCCTGGAACAGTGGATTCTAACTGTACTTTATCTTGTCCATCTTGTTCCTATTGAACATTGGGTGAACTCTTCTCCATGCTAGGCTCCTTATGAATCCTCTAAGTTGAATCATCCTTATCTGTATTATGTTCTTCCTTCTCCTATATTGGTGAAGGATTCCTAGCTAGAACTTTCTTCTCAAGAGGTCTTTCCTCCTCACCTCCTGCAGGTGAATCCCCACCAGCTACCAAGGGAGACTAAAAAACCTTATCTATCTCCACCTCAGCATTGTAGAGATCACCTTCCTGTAATTCTTCCTCATCAAGGTCCTTAGGATCTTCAACATTTTTTGGTTCATCTGGCATATTTCTAGTCTCATGGAGAGGAGGGATGTCTTCATTCTTGGTGGTAGGAGCAGTCATGGGAGAACTTCTTTTTATTGTAGCATCCTTGGGAGAAGGATTCCTTGACCTCCTAGTGTATACTTGTGTCTTTTCCCTCGAACTCTCTATTTCTATCACAGGTGTGTCAACCTTTTCATCTGCCTTAGAAGCCTCCTTCTATGATAACCTCACAATTCTCCTTCTCTTTGGTGAGGGAACACCGGTCTCTTATTTCTCTTGTTCACCTCCCTCAACCTTATTTCTCCCAGGGACATGCTTCCTCTTCTTGGCCATAGGCCTTTTTTTTTTTCTTCCTCTCCTACATCCTCTATATGAACATCCTTAATCTTGATTTTAAAAGGATAGACCACCTTGGTTTTGCCCTTAGGATCCTATTCAGGTGACTCATCGGATGCAAAGTGAGACTCTAAATCTCTCATGAGATCATAAGTGCATTGAACACCCTCACTTTCCAATTCCAACATCTTATGCTTGAGCCAGAGCTTGGTATACTTGATGACTGGAGTCATGACCTATTCTAGTTCTATCTTCTCTTCCTCCAGCCAATCAACCTCTTTAATTGGATTATCCTTCACAACCTCAAAGTTATGGCCTTGGATTATATTTCCATCCTCCTCAAACTGGTCAGGAACAACCCTTATGTTGTACAACCATACCAAGATGATTAGTAATCTGGAGTATTTCTTCTTTCTGACTTCAAATTCATCACCAAGGTTGGCCCACTAGTCCTCTATATTATCCTCGTGGCTATACTCTCTACTTGCCTTCTTCTGGGCTTCACCAGTTATATGAAATCTAGATATCTTGGAGTGGAAGGATAGACCAAGAGTGCTCATCTCCTCTTCAGAAGCATAGGTCGAGTTGATAGAAGGGAATACTTCATTAGTGTCTATCCTCAAAGGGAAGTCATTACCAAATCCAGTCTTGTGCTTCTCCTTCTTCACAATTACATCAAAGTCACAGATCTTCCTTGTGTCTTCTAGCAGCACAACATGATTAGTAGGGTACCTAGGGAGCCTATATGGATCCCTCTGAAAACCATCAATCCTATGAAAAGGTGGGGAACTAGATAAACCAAGCTCCAAACGTTTTGATCAAATCTTTGGCTTTGTTTGAAATCCAGACATGCTCTGCACCTTGGAGTAGCTTGGTGATATACATGGTGAATGCATCATTCACCCTCCTATAGCTTGAGTTACCCAGGTGTAGCTATGGGTAAAATTCATAAATTACATCTTGTGCAAACACACCCTTCGTGCTTAGTCCCTTGTATGGGTGAAACCTAGCCAAAGCATAGAATAGGTAAGAGATCATTGTGAAACTCTTGGTCTACCAGACATTGCACATCTTCTCATGAATTATGGCACTTATAATACTTGCCAAGTGGTAATTTTTACCCTATTCCATTCTAGAAATAATATGGAGCATCCAATTCTCAAACATTCCTTAATCCTACCACCCTACTGAGAAGGTTAATAGCATCATAATATTCCTTCTTGAACTTGAGTTTGACCAACTGCTTGGGAAACTTGGGGAAATGGGACTTAGGCTTCTCCAACTAGGAACTAATAACCTGTTGGGATTTGATAGAATCTTCCTCATAGAACTTCCTTGCCACATCCATGTCAAATGCCACCACATGAGACCTGCCAAGCATGTCAAAGGTCTGGGCTATGGACACCAAATCCAAATTTTCTACAATCCTGCCTTGGGGACCAATTATCCTCTATGTACTTCTATCATAGTGCCTTGCACATTCAAGTACTAGTTCATAACACTACACTATAGGGGGAAATCCAACCACATGGGCCAATCTTGATTCCACTGTTCTCTTAGCCAGCAAAGGATGGTCCTCTGCTACCATCTTTGTCTTGAAATCCTCATATTCCCATAGTCCTACATTGGTATGAGTCACCCCTAACTAGATAGAGGAGATCTTGCTCTCTGTAATTCTACTCTTGATATCCAACTTGATTCTTTTTGCCTCAAAAATGGAAGACCCCTCCGTACTGGGGTCCACTACCTTACCCTTGGCTCCACTTTCCATTGCTTTACCTGATTCATCTTGTATTTGACAAGAAACCAAAGTAAAGACACATGGAACACAAGTCAATCCATTACAAAGATAATTTAATCCTTAATATAAATCTCATGATAAGTCAAATTCTCAAAAACCTTCATAAGAGTTAATCATTTCAAAGTTTGGATTTTCAGCCCTTCTACAAAATCAAGGCCAAAGAGGAATTTTGGGAAATTCCCAGCCAGGGGGATTCCTGTGAAGTAGGCACACAAGCATCCAACAATCATTTAATCAACTGTCATTAGCTATAAAGAAAAAAGAAGCATCTTAAAACAAGTCCAAATATAATATCAAATGCATAATGATTAAGCAAACTTCACGTAATTCCTCAATTCTCCATTTTCAACAAAATCTCGGGAAAATCCGTCGGCGACGAAAATTTGAAAGAATGGCAGTAACTCACAAACTCCAGTAAAATGAAGACGCCAAGAAATTTTGGGAGAATCCCAAAGACACCAATTGCAACGAAACTAATGCAATTTTCACCACTTAACTCAACTTTCAGGAAGCCGGAAAGGGGATGAAAAAACTAGGGAAATCCGGTCCCAACGAAATTCCACGAAGGACTAGAATCTCTAGAATTCTACATACTTCGGGAGATAGATGGAAAATGGAAAGGTCGGGAAATTCCAGTAGTTAAGGAATTCCACGATGACGTTGAAAACCTAGATGTTCACATTTTCTCGTGACCTCCAGCAAATCAACCAAACGATTGTGAATCTAAGAATCTGTTGCCCAGAATGGTGTGATTCAAAACTCTTTTAGATTAACCATGAAATCAAACTCACCCTAAGGCAACTCGAGAGGGATTGGCGATGCACTAGGCACAAAACCCTAAATTTTCACCATGAATGCATAGGGCAAGCATGAGCTCAACTCTCGCGATGGCAAGATTGACAACTTGTTCACCTTGACCCAAAAGAAATCTCTCTCATGAAGGAGCAAAAGGGAAAGCCTAGGGACTCACTTGGGGTAAACATCTTCACGAAATGGGGAAACCCCAAACTGTGAAGCACTCAAACATTTAATCATACAGGAATTTGAACCACAAAAGGACACAAGACCAGAAAAGCAAGTCAAAATGGCCAAACCCTACCATACCAAAACCTCAACTCACAGCTCAAATTTACACACCATGAATAAATTTGAATCATTCATCAAATAAGGGAGGGCATCGTGCACATACCATGAAGACAAAAGAATCGAAATAGCAGAAGTCGGCAAGAAAACCAAACAGAGTTCAAATGGCCTCCAAAAAATCCAACTATAACAATCAACTCCAATCCCAAATGCCCAATTCAATAACAACACTCAAACTCAAGCACTCGAGAAGAAAGAGGAAGAAAATGATAAAATTCAAATGGCACAAAATTCCCCAAAAGTCGACTTAATACCCACCTTCTAAAATTCCACAACTAATGCAGTCAAGAGGGGTCAACCCCAAATCTGGGAATCCGACAAGGTGACAGACATTCAGAGGAATTTGGTTCCAATATAATTCCACAAAGGACCAAAATCTCTGGATTTTCAATGAAAATTAGCTGCCATCAGACATCGAAAGGAATCTAGGATAGTCCGATAGGAGTGGATTTTCCCTAGTATAGTGAAAAAACCCGGAATGAGTCCAAACCCTAATTTTTTCAGTATATATCACAGATGGACTATTCCAGTAGGAAAGATAAACATCAAAGCACATGCCCAAGCCAGAAAATCCCCAAAATACAAAGGGCCAGAAAAATAAGAGGGAAAGAAAAAAGAGAGCAAAAAAGGGTCCCTACTTTCAATGGGGCGTGAGTGCAAAAAGTGCACAACAGTGTTGTAATGTGTACCTTTACACTTTCACACTTATTTAGGAATCCCTTAATTAATTGAAGTTAATTTTTGTTTATTGGCCCCTTTAATTCAGACCCAAGCCTAATTAATTCCAATTTCTAAAGAGAAAAACCTCACATTCATTAATGCCATAACATAACACTAATCATTGAAAAAAGTGTTTCATAGGTAAGTAACCTAGGACCCATTCACCCATGGGTGAAAGGGTCCTCACTTAGACCTAGGAACCTAATTTAAATTATTTTTTTGGAGGTATTTGAATGATTTGAAATCTATATTTCAATGTCGGCTTATGAAATTTGAATTAAAGATAAATTACAATAAATACAAGGTTATTTCATCAAATCAACATTAGATTTCAATTAGATTTTTGAGAGATCAAGTACAAAAGCCAATAGTATTTTCAAGAGTATTCAAGAGAGTATTTCTTCATCATTTGTTACAAAAATCAAGATCTAATCATTATTTCAAAGTTATGTGGAGTCATACATGTTTTTGGAGCTAACATTGTGATGTAGCTTTGATAATTCAATCAAACACTCGAAGTATCATTTAAAAAAGATTCAAAGAATTATTTGAGTCTTAATATCCACATCCATTGAAGCCATTTCATGCAAGTTGTATACCTCCATTGCCAAGGTTCATCCAAGGTTTTAGTGAGTTGTGGCCTTTCTTTTCTCATTCATCATCCCTTTCATGCAATTTCATTTCATTTAAAGGTTTAATTACCAAAATAGGGTTTGACCAAGGAAAACCCCCATTCACCAAAAAAAAGAATTTTTCCCCTCTCTTTATGTGTTCTATATTTGTAGTTTGAAGCAAATTTGAAGATCTTAAAGTTGAAAAATTGTAAAGTTGTCAAAGTTGTCATCTTTTTTGTCATGTCATAAAAACTTAGATCTTAGAGTTATTTATGATTATTCAATGGTGAAAATCAAGAATTTGTAAATGGAGATATAGGAGTAGAGAACCCATAAACCATTTTTGGAGAGCCCCAGTTAGGACCCATTATCCATAGGGCGAATGAGTCCTCATTAAACTTTGAAAATCACCTTTTGTGAGAGGTACACAATGTATTTTTCCCTTCTAGATCTGCCAGAAGCTTTGTAGGTCCCAGCATCTCTATGATCAATCTTCTAAATCTAAGTCATAGATTACATTTTGGATTTGATTTGATTTTTTTAATCCTTCTCCCCAAATTTTTGTTTGACATAGAGCCCCATCCTAACACAAAGAGGGAAATTGTAAGATTCATCAAATAATTCACTCACCTAAGGGTTGGATATGGATTTTGACTTGAGGGATCTCATTTCTTGAATGAAATAGAGGAATAGGGAGGTTTATTCGCCCTATTTTCCCTTTTTATTTATTGTAATTTTAGTGAAATATTCCAAATTTAGTATAAAAATCCATGTGTTTGAACCCTACACCCATTTCTCTATTTTTCAATCTCATCTACTCTTCTTCATTAGACCCTTCAACTTCTTCATCAAAAGTTATAATGAATGTCATGAATAGGGATTAATTTTCCTTAGCCACATAGGCATGATTATGTTCATCATCTAATTTACCCCTCACATCAAATGAACCACTTTCTTCTTTTTTGTGTAGACTCTTCTTATTCATAAATAAATTCTACTTCTTAGAATAGTAGGGTTTCATCCTTTTACTATCCTCTTCTTTCTTATAGTTATCCTTTTCTTCATAAGGGAATTTAGAAGAAAAATTTCCTATCTTACTATAGTTAAAGCTTTTAAAGGGTATATTACATTTGTATTTTCTAGAGCCTCTTCCCAATATTCTAATGATTTTTCTCTTGTTCTTCATCAAACTTCTTAGACTTGGATGTAGAGCTTTCTTCCTTATCCTTCTTCGTTGCTTTGAATGCATCTTCTCTCCTAGTGGTATCTACATATCTCATTCTCATTTCATAAGTGGCGAAGGTTTCGTGCAACTCATCAACAGTGATTTTATAGTGATCTATTGCTTCCTCTTGAATACAAAGAAATAGGGTTCTACACCTTTAGGATATGGAACACAAGGGATATGGACCTATTTCCTCTAGATCATTAAAGAAGACCAAGATCCCTCAACTTATTGACTTGATTGAGGAATATACTAAGGTTAGGATGGTTTCTTTTGGTGTGATTAAAGAAAGGGTTTTCACCACCAAGAAAGTTCTTAGAAAGAAAGATACAAAGGTAATATGCAAAAAACTAAGTAAATTACCTAGGAAATGAAACTTGAAATCAAAATGATAAATATAAAGATACAGAAAGGTACTTAGATGATTGGAGAAGACTAAGTCAGCTTTGAAAACCTTGAAATCTCCTATTTTTGAACTATACTAGGACTCATACTCTAGACTGGGCGATTTAGTCCTAGTTTAGGGTTTCTAGGCAAAAAATGGAACTTCACAGTGACAAGTTTGAATCCACTTAAATCTGGTAAGAGTTCTATACTAGGATGCATATGACCAAGGTGGAAATTTAGTCCCATTCTATTGTTTTGGAAGATCATGATATGAAAGTATTAGATCCTATCTCTACACTTCCTTCCTCTATTTTTTGTACTTTTTTTCTACTTCTGAACCTACTAAAATTCGTAAAACAAAGTATTGCATTGATTTTATTATGGGGGTTTGCCTCGGTCAAACCTTGAGTTTGGTAATTAAAACTTGATAGAAATAATTTATCTTGAAAGGAAATGTGTGTGAAAGTCCTAATCTTAAGTGCATCTAAGATTGAGAGATCTAAAATGCCATGAAACCTTATTCTAATGTGCTATAATAAGATGCATAAATAAACATGAAGATGATGAATCATTTTGGGAGACCCCTAATCAACCTAATAAGCCACAAAAATGCATGTAACTTCCTTTAAGTAGAAATTAAGGTGATAATGGCAAATGGATTCACTTAGAAAATAACTCATTAGGCTTGGTTCAATGGCTAGTTGCATTTCCCCAACCTAGAATCCATCATGATTCTCCATAGGCAACCATAACCAATCCTTAACAATGCTAGATCTTGAATTGAAAGTAAGCTTGAAGACCTACAAAACACTATTATGCTGCTCCAAGACATCAAATCTACTTGCTACTTGGTCTTGAATGCTTGAAAATATCTCTTGAAAGATCTTGCTTGAAAACTATGGGATTTCTTAGATAAAATTTTCTATATAAAAAAATGATTTAAAACCTCAATTATATATGCACTCCATCTAATTTACCATTTATTAGATCCAAAATTCTAACATTAGCCAAAAAATTTGAATTAGAAACCTTAATTTCTTGCTTAAATCCTAAAAAGGGGCCACACAAGACTCATAAGCCCAAGGTGGCATATGGGCCCCACCTAAGGGGAATCATATGCCCAAGGTGGCATATGGATCCCACCTAGGAAGACTCATATTCCCAAGGTGGTTTATGAGTCCCACCTTAGCTTGTCAAGGTGAGAAAATATTGGGGTGTTAGATAATGGAATGCATTTATTAAATTTGTCAGGATTTCATTCAAAATAAGCCTTGGGATTTAAAATAAAAGGATGTTAGGAGCGTATTAATGATGATTTAAAGGGTCATGAATGCAAGGGTACTAAAATATATCTAAACTTAGTGTGAAATGGTACCATCTCCAAGATGGGAGTACAAATTTTTACACTACATTTACTGCCCAGCTTAGTGCCCATATGACACTACATGCATATGCAAGGTAAACGAATTCAAATAATGAAATACATCTCATAAAATGATACTCTTATGAATCCATTCACAAATATGGAAGAATGAAGCCCCATTGTGTCTATTTAAAAAACCAATTTATTTTTTATTCAAAAATCCTCTTATCTAACTTCATGAAATAAAATTTGAGGGCTGATGTATGCCCTCCTTGATTCTGCTTGCTTTATGGAGGTGGAATCAAGGTAGTAGTCTAATCACATTGAATTGCATGTTATATCGTAGGGTATTTCCAAGTACCGTACCACATAGTGATAGACATTTTATGAGAATGTGAGTGGAATTAAAAATCCAATGCAACAAACAACATTGAAAATGGAGTTCTCTAGCCCCTAAAATGCTAGTTTGAATGATAAAGCACTTTAAACCCTAATTTGAAAGTATATAAGAGTAAAAAGTGAATTATTTTGTAATCATTTTTCTTTTACCTTTTCTAGTTTTTTTTCAAAGGAGAGTGAGTGAAAATTCAAACTGTATGACCTTACATTCCTTCGAGACTCAAGATCCTATTCGAGGAGGTGGCACAAGGTGATCTGCAACATACAGTGAGTGGATTATTCTCTACCTTAGCTTTGTTTATATGTATTTATTTTATTTTTTACGTATTTATAGATAGATTTAGGACCCTGGAAGAAAAATTCATAAAGAATCCTTTTTTTCACAAAGTGTCCCTTTTTTTTCGCAAAGTGTCCCACTTTTTTGTGAAGTGTCCCACTTTCTCACAAAGTGTTCCAATATTTCACAAAGTGTCCCAAAAGAATAATAAAGTGTCTAAGACTCTTAGAAAAGTACCCTAGAGCAAATTTAGCACACTCTTTGACTGTTGATGTATAAATTTAAGATTTTAGAATGATTTTAGGTGTTGTTTCTACTTTTTTGTAATAGATTCCTCCTCGATTGTGACAATTTCCTGATGACAGACTATTCTATCACTTATGAGACCTAGTCATAGTGTTTTCAGAGGAGGAGAGGGAGATATTACATTAGATAGGAATATATTGGTTGTATCTTATGCCTCCCATTAGATACCATGACGTCATGTTGATGGTATTAGCAAAGAGGTGGGATGCGGATACCTGCACCTTTTGTCTACCAATTGGCAAGATGACTATCACTCTAGAGGATGTTCATCTCATTCTTCAAGTTCCTCTTTGAGGTAAGACTATCCATTTTATAGAGGACCATTCATATAGGGAGATGAGAGAAAATATCTAGTACTATCTTGAAGGTTTGATTTGAAAGGAGATCATGGGGCCACATATTGAGCCCTCTATGCACTATCACCACTCCTAAGGAAAATTATGATTTTTATTATAGCATTAGTACTAATCCTAGATGACTGACGAGTACATGTGGATAGAGAACTAGTGAACATGATATGGGGGATGGAGCATCACAAGACTATCTATGCATGGGGTCACAACATATTGGCACATCTCTACTATGATTTAGGATAGTTCATTTATGAGGAGGTGGATAACATGGTGTATTGTACACTAATAAAAAAAAATTGTCTACGGAATATCACATGAACCAGGCTAATGGGATTTCATTTTGTATGTGCACCAAGATACCCACACTCTTTCAATTATCAACTATGACGAGCATGACAATGGAGAGCTTACCTAATGATACCATAGTGGCTAGATGAGACTCTCTAGCTAATGAGGATGTAGAGGGACAAGTTTTTATTGGGGAGACATGATTACATAGTGAGACCATTCTACGATGATCATGTCATGAGGTAGTTTGGGGAGGTACAATTTTCTCCAATAGCACGGCCATTTTACAAGCAATTAGTGTGGAGTTCCTAGAGGCCTAGGGATACGAGATGAATCATAATTGATGATGTTGTATCCATTGATTTAGATGATGAGGATATTGATTCGCCCAATATTTTATGTTGATGATGTGGGTGCTACAGATGCCTATGAGGAGTGGTGGGCTAAAACACAACTAGCTCTAGTGTTTCATATGCATCATCCTATAGGCTTCATGGGGCCTCTTCTAGATCATAGGGATGGTGAGGAGGAGACACATGTGGAAGTTAGGGTTAAACTATTTTTAGATGAAGTGGAGGAAGACTACAATGAGGAGGAAAAAATAGATTATGAGGAGCATGAGGAGGACGATTGCTAACTAATGAGTGAGGGAAATGATACAATAGATGAGGATCTAGTTACCCATGAGTGGAGAGATTCAATTCCCACCTAGGTTACTAGATCATAGTCAATATTTTTAGTAATTTCCAACACCTATGAGAATGGAGAGGTTAGAACATATTCTATACCTCCTACATAGGATAGGTCTTTTTTTACACAATAGGCCAAAGATCTAGGTGATAAAACAATATTTATGATTATGCTTAGCTTTTATAATCATGCTCATGTTCATGTTTTGATATAAATATATATGTACATATATATATATATGTATATCATGATGTCTACTAATTATCTTTATGATTTCTATCTTTTAGGATCTGTGAGAGAGTTAGTTGATCTCTACTGATGAGCAACCACATAGGTAGTACCTCCTTTTCTTATAGATGAGGCTTTCCACATAGACTACATGCTCTTACCTATCATGGAGAAACATCCATAATTGTTTGAGCATTTTTTGAGGTTGAGAGGAGCGTGCGAGAGCACTTCCCAGAATGTTGATCGAGCCAAGGGTGATCTATTAGTACCACAAGCTACCTACGATGAGCTTCAATCATTTGAAGATCCAACGGAGGTCAAGAGACATCATGGATAGGTTGCTAGGTTTTAGGTAGAGAGATACTACATCTATTGAAAGTGCATGGAGGCCATTGTACGAGAGGCTATGGTTGTTGGAAAAGAATAGAGCCTACAATTTTCACTGGATTCTATAGCCATGTCATGATCATGTACTATTATCTTTTGATGGACCGTCTCTTGGAAGATGCGATCACCAACTCCCAAGGAATATGGTATCCAAATTCCACATTAGCATTGTATACTTGATGATATGTACTTAATAATTTTTTATGATGTATCTATATGAGAATTTATGTTTTTTTATTTATGCTTATATGTTCAAGTTATATGGCAATGTGATTTATGAAATAATATTTGTAAGACTATTAATAAATGTATCCATGATCAACTTTTTTTATGTGATCTAATTAAAACTATCTTATTTTTCTTTTAGATGAAACATTATGATTGAGTATGTTATGATAAATTAAATTAACCTATGATCTAAAAATACATATAAGGATCTAATCTAACACAACATGCAAAATTAACCTGAATAGTATGACTCCTAAAGTAACAACCCAAAACTAATTTGAATAATTACCTTAGTATTCAAGACATGCCAATAATTGTTTTTTAAGAAAGAAGGAATGTGAGAGAAATATCATACTATCTACTAACTCTAACATCATTACTTTAACATTGATACTTTTCGAGGAGATTAGGCATAGTACTAGTATAAATACATTACATTAATAGGTTCTTTAAGAGGTGTACCATCCATTTTTTTTAACGTGTATGTTCTAGACCAATAACATTCATCAATTATGTAAGGTCATAACCAATTAGGACTGAATTTCCCATTTTTTAGTTAGGGCGGCATTGACATTACATTGATTCTCAAGTAACACTCACCTTTATTAAATGAATGAGGGATGATGTTCTCATTGCAACTACATTATATTTTTCTAGAGTAATCTTGGAGATGATCAAGAGCATTAATGCACCATTCATCAATAATTTCAAGTTGATGCAATCATTGTTTTGTATAAGTAATGTCAACAATAAGTCCTTGAAGAGTGATTCTTAATGAAGAAATCTCTAACTCCAAGTGCATTACCACCTCGGTACAATAGATAAGTTTATAAAGAGTATTTGAGGTTGATTTTCTAATACTAGTAAAATAATCCCATAACGTATATGCCAACTACATGTGCCAATCCTTATTATGTTTTCTAACTATCTTACTTAATATTTTATCAAGATTCTTATTAGTTAATTCAACTTGATTGTTAGATTGCAGATAGTAAGGTGGTAAAAAATGATGTTGGATGTTAAAAATTTCTAATAACTTCTTCATGTCATTATTCTTAAATGGTGTCACTTTTTGTTGGTTCCCAAATATGCAATCAACTTGAATCCTAGAGGGGTGTCAGGCCTAATGGTTAGATTCAAAGAGATATTTGGATAATGAACAAGAGATTGGATTAAAACCTTTCTCCCTTGCACTTCAGGCTCTATGAAATACATGAGGGTGATCCTAACAATGTACTTATAGATACTCATGTGCAAAAGCATCCAAAACACTATAAATAGATAATTCTCCTTTAAATATTTAATAGACACAATACCCTAAAGACTTGGCTGACCTTCATGGTAATATCTAATTTAAGCATGAGAAATACTATACATTAACCTCAACACACAATTACACCAAGATAAAAAAGTAAAGTTGATTTTAATTTGTAGTTGCCACAAAAGATCTCAAGAGACTGCAACATTAAAATATCAGTACCATATCCCAAGGGTGCAGTCAATTAAATCATGTAATTTAAATCACATCATAAAATTCACTCTCTCATAACTATGCCTACTAGATGATGTCTTACACCATTGATACCAGAAACTCAACTAACCATACTTAGTCATCCTAGTACATAGTTGTATAAACCTTTATTTATGTTAGTACAGTTTAACTTATTCTTTGAATGAGATTAATAACACTAAACAAAAATTCAAGGAAAGACAAGAAGATGAATACTAGCAACCCTTGATTACTTATATTCAAAATCTATGCAATTCGCATAGTGGAGAAAACCAACTCAAAATATTTTTTCATTTACATACCAAATATGACAATGTCATCATTAAATTATCTATTACAAGACTTAGAATACTCCAAATGTTGAAATAAACACCTATTCATTTTAGAATTATTACAAATTCTCTCTGTGATACCAAACGGTGTCGCTTCTTTTTGCAAATGAAATAGAAATTACATTTAATGGAATGAAGAAGCTCTAAATGGAATTTCTATTCAACATCTAGCACCAATCAAACCATTGAATCTAGTAAAACCCTTTTTTCCTTTGAAGAATGCCCATTCTGCATTTTCCTATCACTTTATTTTCCGTCATTTGCAACTATAATTTGGTTCCCTTTGAAATCTTATTTACCTATTCTTATCGGGTTGTAAAAATCCACATTTTACTTGCACATTCTCTACTTCAGTGCATCCAAAACAATGCATCTTGACTATCAAAATCAATTCAACCTATGCCATTTATATTTTATTTACACATTTTGTGGGCTCCACAACTTCATGAACCATGAGGGTGGCCATGTGGATCCTCCCCACTCCTCTACTAGGTGATGCATCATATTAGTGGGTTCCCCAAAGGCTAGTGGGGGACGATTCAGATTAGTCTATGCCATATGATTATGACCATTGATTGAGCTCCCCTTGACCAAGAGACATTATCATTTCCAAATTTCCCATCGCCATTTAATAAATTTGAAAAAGAAAGCTCATTACAGCGATGGGCGATGAAGAAAGAAACCATCACACTTTTGCTAATTTATTTTCAACCTTTGCAATTGAATCAATGATCCCCTTGAATCCTAGCGATGGAAGGTTGTCACAACCTACACATCGTTCATCGCTAATTCATCCCTCATCAGTCAAAATACAACAATGATGGGAGAAAAACTAGCCATAGCATTAGATACTACCACATGGTAGATTCCCACTCACTCTTGTAGTGAAGGAAAATGGTTGGTGGCCCCCCCACAAGTTGGAAAGGAAAGGAGAAGATGAACCCACATCACCCACTACAACCATAGCCATTGATAACCTTTACTTGGAAACCATCATGCCCCAAGCCCACCATCACCACAGCGCTGAAATGATTTGGTAAAGGATACATAATATAGAGACGGGCGATGAAGACAAAAAGCCATCGCTCCATTATTGAAATCAAATTGAAATGGTAAGGTTTTTAGCAATAAGCGATGGGGAATAAGAGTCATCACCCCATCGTTCAGATCACCATCAAAGTGAAAACACCATTAGTGATAGGTGATACAAAGGGAAACCACCAACCAAAAGGTCAAATATTGAAATGTAGTTCTTGAAAGTTTCAAAGTTTTGAGAGTTCCATCACATTGTCTGAAACTAATGTTTAAGGAATTCTAAAGCAAGAAATAATGTGTTCCAATATGAAATGACATATTACATTGGTGGTTGTTGAATGAAGGGGAATGGCTTCTACCCATTTCTTGAAATAATTTTCTATGGTAATTATAAATGTATGTTCGATAGAATAAGGTGGTTGTATTTTTCCAATAAGATGCAAACCCAAAATTAAGAATGGCCAAATAAGAACTTGGGCATGCAACTCAGAAGTAGGAGTATGAATCAAATTGCTATGTTCTAGTAATTTATCACATTTTGTAACATATTAAAAATAATCCTTTTTTATATGTCTCCAATAGTATCCTATTCAAATTATCTTTTTCACTAATTATCTTCCTCCAAAGTGGCCCCCACAAACACCTAAATGAGATTCTGCAAGTGCTATGTGGATTTCAGATTGGTTAAAGCATCTAAGGAAAAGACCATCAAAGGACCTATACAACATGTCAACAAGGATTATATATCTAGAAGCAATTTTTCAAAGGAGGGATCGAATAGTCTTAGTTGTTGGTTCAAGAAAGGTACCTTCTTTCAAATAATTAAATATTGGTGTATACCATTCACTATAGCTTTCCATGGTGGTTAATAACACTTCTTTGACCTTATATTCTATTGATGATTTCAGAATTGTATGGACAATGAATGTGAAACATTTTGAAGGATCTTGAGGGGATATAAGGGAAGTCGCACTTGCCATTACGTCCACATGTCAATTATATTTTCATGGGATGTTATTAATGGTATATGAATCAAAGGTTTTTAATAGAGACATTTTGAGATCCTTATATTTTGATAATTTTTCATGCTTTGCTTGATACAATACATTTATTTTATTAATGACTAATTGCAAATCACCGAATATCTTAATACTTCAAGCTCCCAAAGTTAAAGCGGTGTGTAATCGAACAATTAAGGCTTCATACTCTATTATGTTGTTTGTGGATGGGAAGTTTAAGTGGTAAGACAAGGGAATAGGATTTCTCATAGGTGGGACTAGTATAAGCCCTGTGATGAAGCCAACTCTACACTTAGAGCCATCAAAATATAACTCCCATGTATTAGTTTCAATCGTCAACACAATATCATCAAGGACCGAGTCAATATTAGGTAATGCTAGGGGAGAGGGAGTATTAGCTAATTGGTTGATCAAGGCTTTCCCTTTAATTGAATTTTGTGAGACAAAATTAAGGTAACAATAAGTTAACAAAATATCCCACTTAGCTAAAGGTCCTGATAAATCTATTTTTGTGAAAATGTGTTTTAAAGGATCGAATATCACTATCACATGTATTTTAGCATTCAGTAAGTAATGTCTCAATTTACTATTAGTGAATACAAGATCCAAACATTTTTTTTATATTTAATTATATCATGTGTCATAATCAATCAGATTTTGGCTAATGTAATAAACAAGATGTTCTTTACCATTTTCATCTTGTTGAGCCAATAATGTTGTGAGAGCATGGGTCAATGCTACTATATAAAGGATAAATAGTTTGTCTTGCATAGTGTTTTATAAGATAGTTGGAGTAGCAAGGTAATATTTCAAACTCTCAAAATATTATTTACAATCCTTATTCCAATTAAACCAAACCTCCTTCTTAAGGATTTGTATAAAGAGTAATGTTCGGTCCGCTAAGGATGCTACAAAACTTTGGGTAGCTTGAATTATTCCTTGTAAATTTATCAATTGAGAAATGTTTCTAGGAGGTGGCATGTTAACTATTGCATAAATTTTATTCATTTCCATGCCAATTCCTTTGTGAGATACAATAAAACCTAAAAAAAATCCACTATCTACACCAAAGACACTTTTTTGGGTTCAATCTCATGTTCTATTTTCGCATTATCTCAATTTTTTTTTAAGAATATTCATATTGTCTTGTTGAGTTAAACCTTTGGATAGATTATCATCAACATAATCTTCCAAAATCTTATTTATTTAATCATGAAATGATAATGTCATAGCTCTTTGATAGGTTGTTCCTTTGTTCTTTAATCCAAAAGGCATGACGACCCAACAAAATATTCAAGTTGTAGTAAATGTTGTCTTGTATTGATCTTGAGGATTGATAAAGATTTGAACGTATCCAGAAAATCCATCCATGAACAATAGGAAAGCATGTTTTACAGTTGATTCCACTATCATGTCAATATTAGGAAGGGGAAAATCATCTTTTAAAGATGCTTTGTTCAAATCTTGAAAGTTAGTGCACATCCTAATACAATTATCAGGTTTCACAACTACAACAATGTTTGAGATCCAAGGAGAATAATCAATAGTTCATATAAAACCATCTTCGAGGATTTTTTCAATCTCAACCTTAACTAATAAGGCTATTGTAAGATTCATCTTTCGTATCTTTTTTCTAACTAATTTAGCATTTTCTGCAAGAACTATGTTGTGTTTCACTATCTTAGCATCAATTCCCGTCATATCCAAATAAGTCCAAGAAAAAAGTTTGGGAAAGTCATAAGTAAAGTTGCATGGTGTTATTTTTCATATTAATTAAGGCACTTTCCTATCTCAACCACTTTCTCCTCATTATTTATATCTATTGGTATGTTGATTATGTCTCCTAAAGGAAGCGTGGTTTGTTTCAAAATTTCAAGATTGTATTCTTCATTGTCCTTATCATTCTCATTACTTTCATTTTCTTTTTCTTCTTGCTTAGCACTAATCATAGCACATGTAACCTATTTCTTTCAAGGCTTTATCATCTTCAAAGTATTCCAATGATTCTTCACAAGTTGTATCAATCAATTCAAGATGCTTCAAGGTGAGATTTTTTTTAGGGTTACACATGATGTTGTTGATGATGAATTATTTTCATTTCATTTCTTGTGTTATATTAGAAGGACAATACCGCAAACAACTTTTTGTTTCTTGTGTGTTAGGCTCTATAGGAACATAGATGCGTTGCTCTTTCCTTCCACATCATTTTCCACTATAGCCAAGTTATATCAAAAGCTCATTACCTCTTCCATAAAGTTTCTCCATTTCTCTTTGGTTTGGTGGTTGTTGAGAGTCTATCTCGTCATTTTTTTTTGTATAGCTTGTGTCTTCTTCTAGAGTATATGAGATAAATTCTTTTGAGTTTTCTTCTGAATTCTTCATTAACATTACCATTAGTTTCTATTTCTTTTCAATTTATTTTGTTTTTATTTTGTATTCTACCATAAATGAAGGTGTGAAGTCTAGGTAACCCCAATCATCTTCCAATAAATTTGACACTTTTTCATTCTCTTGTTTCTCTTCTTTCATATGTTCTATGTTCAAATTTGGAATTAATGTGTTTAGAGGACTTTTTCGTTCCCTTTTCAACTTGTAAGTAACTTTTAGGCTTGGGATCTATTTCAATTATTTATAATTTATTGTTATATAAATACTTCATGGTACGATGAACAATCGAAGGCACCGCATGCATCTCATGAATCCAAGGTCTTTGGTGCAGGAGCACCTTGTGCATTGTATGCCTCCAATAGGAAATATTGTAAAATTTGAATTTTCATCATGAAGTGCATGTAAAATGGTCATGTGTGGACCAATTCAAATTTATTTGAGTCACTTGATTAGGTTTTTTTTTTAGTTCAAGTTATCTAATGTTGCAAATATTGCAATTATTGTCAAAAATTCAAACAATGCAAACAATGAAGTAAGTTGAAGAGTCATCTTGTTAGAGAAGGTTGTTATTCAAAAAAAGATGAAGGGGAAGTTATCATAACTGGTGTAAACATATTTTAAAGGCCTTTTAAAGGAAAACCAAGAAGGGGAGATTGTATTTTGAAGGATTTTTGTTAATAAAAGTACTTTGTTCTGCCAAGACAACGTTTTTATCTTATTTTTCCAGCCTTGTACGAACTGCACAAAATCTCTTAGGATTCAATTTGAAAAAAATTCATAGTTTTAGGTGTTAGCTCTCATTTGAAGAATATTTGAAGAATTTTCATTTGTTTTAAAGGATTTAAGAGAACATTTTCAAGAAACTATTTTGTAACCCTCAAATCAAGGTTTTTGAGAGTCTAAGTTGTATTTTGCAACCATTCCACTGATGTAGGCTTAGGATATCTATGGAATGGGTTTATGTAGGGTGTTTTAGTGTTTGTGAAAGCTGGAAAATGTAGGGGATGTGAATATGCAAAAGTCATGTTGATGCTCCAAATGATTTTCAGTATTTTCCATGCATGAAATGATACCTATAGGTTATGGTGTGAAGAATTGACAATGGTAAATGTTAGGATAATGTTAATTTATCTCTTGTAGATCTATTTCAAGGTGTTTGAAGTGGCGGAAAGGTAGAAGGAGGTCTAGAATGTATATTTTCTATAAACCCTCTCTATTTGGGCATGGTTTTAAGTATTGAACAAGGGTTTACTAATTTTTTGTGTTAGTGAGTGATTTTTTAGTAGTTTTATAGCCTAACTAAGGTCTATCGATGGTTATTTTATGTTGTGGAGTGAATTATATGGTACATGCTTTGTAATTGGAGCCCTTTTATGTTGGACAATCAATTTTAATCTTAAATTTTCCAAAGAAATAGTACTTGAGTCTGAGGTATGTTTAATAATTTTGTAATGGGTCCTTAAAAATGCAATTTTTATTTGGAGATTCAATCAAGTTTAGTAGATATGCTTGGTTTGAGGTCTGTGGGCTACTATAAGGAATTTGGACTTTTGGTGTAAGCAAGGAAGAAATTGATAAGTTGTGTTTATGAATGAATTTTGTTTCTTTTCTTATGTCAAAATCGAGATGATTAAGGTGAATTAGGGTCTGGTAAGAGTTTGGAACAAATTTTTGGTGATTTTGTGTCCTTTTGATATTGTGGAATCAATATTTCAAGCAAGTGAATATTGCTGAATGCTTAATTGATCTTCTAAATTTTGTGGTTTGGGTCTTTAGTACCCTTGAATTCAATAGATTCTCTGCATTAGTCTTCCTAAAAGAATATTGTATGAAAGATCATGAGGCATAACATGAATAGGAGTTTGTAATGTAGTCTTTCCAATTGTAATAGGCAAGGTAATTATACCAAGAAGTTTCTTTCCTTCATTGTCAAATCCTTGAATTGATAAGGAATTAGGTTCAATTCTTTATTTATCCATGCAAAGTCTATCCTAAGGGTCACACTACACACATTAAGAGCAAAGCCATTGTCAAAAGGGTTATTTTTATTTCCATCCTATTGAATATAGCTATTATCATGAAGGCATCATTTTTCTTTCTCATCTCCAAGGGAGGTATATTATGTTGATGAAAAGTAATGTCTATGTTTATTCATTCGTTGAGTTAAAGCCACTACATCACTTGAATTTGCACTTAAGGGAACCACAACTTTTTGTAAGACTGTTTGAAGTATAGTATGATAATTAGGTGAATTTTGAATTAGGTCCCATAGGGATATCTTTGTAGGAATATTCTTAATTTTTTCAACAAGATCTTACTCTTTCCAACTATGTGGAGGAAATTGAGGAGCACTAGGAAAAATGGGTTGAGGCAAAGGTAAAGATGTTGAAGTTGTTTGTCTTGGTTGTAGATTGTTTCTAGTGTTATATGTATGAGAAAAAATATTATAATTTGATTGATGTGAAACATTATTCTTAGGTGGTGCAAGGATAAAAATGGTTTGTTTTGATTCTTAGGTTGGTTTGAATGTGGGTCTAGGATGAGTTGAGTTTGGATCACATTAACTTCTAGTTTTTGTAAAAAGCCTTAGTGGATAAACCTTGTGAGATGATATCCTCAAGGAATTCATCTAACATGTCAAATTCATCAGTACTTCATGGACTAAAGGTTAGGTTAACTTAGAAAAAGAGATTTTACATACTCAAATAACTATGCTTTGTCCAAGGGGTTCATCTATTTATAGGTATTTGGGTTTTTTTTCTAATTAAAGCTAAATGTAATCTAATCTTATCAAACTATGAACTAATGCTAGAAATGAAAAGCATAGTAATATAATTCTATTCACAGTTGAAATGAAACAAAATTAAGATAGATCTAATGAAATACATGCAACAAAAACTCAGTAAACTAAAATAAATATCTAATAACAAAAAATTGAAACATAGAAATGAAGATTTCAATGTTGTAAAATAAAAATTCATGTCTAACATGGGACTAAATCACCTAGAGGGGCATATCAGTCCCAATTAAGGTTTTTGAAGAGTTGAAATGTTGAGAAACCATCAACACATAATCCATAGAAACTAGGTAAAACAACTTGTATCGGGACTAAATTGCTTAGAGGGGCATATGAGTCCCAAATTAGGGTTTTTGCACTAAATTCAATTTTTTTTGAGTGAATGTTAAGGTTTTTGGTTTGTATGTTCTCTTGAATATAAGAAATTATAGATTTTAAATGAAATTCAATGATGCAAGATATAAAAATTTATCTTATATACACTTTCACTAATGTAATATTTAGAAGCCCTAAATGAAAATTAACTAATGCAAGACCTAATGCAAAGATAATGTAAGGTAGATGTAGGATTATGATGTATAAGGTTTCCAAAGGCTAGGTTCAAAAAAATGAATATAAATAAATGGGGTGCTTCACCTTTAGGGGATGGAACACAAGGGATGGGGATCTATTTCCTCTGATTCATTAAAAGATACCGAGATCCCTCAACCAATTGACTTGATTGAGGAATGGACTAGGGTTAGGATGGTTTCCTTAGGTGTAATTAAAGAAAGGGGGTTGACCACTAAGAAAGTTATTAGAATGAAAGAGATAAAGGTAATATGAAAAACCTAACTAAATAACCTAGAAAATGAAACTTGAAATGAAACTGATAAAAAAAAGATACAAAATGACACCTGGAGGATTGGAGATGACTAAGAAAGATCTCAAAATCCTAAATTTTCTTGTATCTAAACTGTACTGGGAATCATATGACAGAGTGGTTGATTTAGTCCTAGTTTAGGGTTCTTGGGAAAAAGGTACAATTTCATGGAGATAAGTTTGAATCCACTAAAATCTAGTAAAAGTGCTATAATAGGACACATACACCCAAGGTAGTGATTTAGTCCCATTTTTCTTTTTTGGAAGATTAGGATCTAAAACTATTCTCCTATCTTTGTACTTCCTCTATTTTCCAAACTTCACTTCTGGTTTCAACTTGTTAAAATATGCAAAATAAAGTATTGTATTGATTTGCTTATGGGGTTTTTTCCTCAGTCAAACCAAAAGTTTGGAAATTGAACATTGATAGAAAGAATAGATCTTGAAATGAAATATGTGTGAAAGTCCTGATATTAAGTGCATGTAAGACTAAGAGATCTAAAATTTCATGAAACCCTATTCTAATGTGGTAGACTAGGATACATAAATGAACATTAAGATGATGACTCACTTTTGGAGATCCCTAATCACCCTAATAAGCCACAACAATGTTTGTACCTTCCTTTAAGTAGAAAGTAGAGTGATAATAGTAGATAGAATCACTTAGGAAACAAGTCATTAGGCTTGGTTCAATGGCTAGTTGTATCTCCCCAACCTAGAATCCATCATGATTATGCATAGGCAACCATCATCATTCATTGACAATGCTAGATCTTGAATTGAAAGTGAGCTTGAAGACGTGGAAAAACACTATTATGCTACTCCAAGATGCCAAACTTTCTAGCTACTTGCTTTTGAATGCTTGAAAATATCTCTTGAAAGATCTCACTTGAAAACTCTAGGATTTCTTAGATAAAAACCACTAGGTTAAATAATGGTTTGAAACCTCAATTATATAGGAACTTCATCTAATTTACCATTTATTAGATCCCAAATTTTAACATTAGCTAGAAATTTGAATTAGATTTCCCACTCAAGCCCTAAAAAAGGGCCACACATAACTTATACGCCCAAGGTGACATATGGGTCCCATCTAGGGGGACTCATATGCCCAAGGTGGTGTATGATTCCAACCCTAGTTTTTCAGGGTGAGAAAATGTTGGAGTATAAAGAATGTTAGGGGCATATTAATTATGATTTTAAGGGTCATGAATGCAAGGGTACTAAAATAGGTCTAAACTAAGTATGAAATTATACATCTCCAAGAAGGGGGTACAATTTTCTACACTACACATATATTAAAGAGATTTTAGAATTATACCTAGATGGAAGGGATCTAACTACCTTTTTGATAATCAAATATTCTTTCATATCTTCTCCAAGACCTCTGATAGCATTCACAATTTCATCTACCTTAAGAAGGTAGCATGTAATCTTCTCTTATTCATTGATCTTTAGAATTTCAAACTTTCCCTTATGGGTTTATATCTTGGCCTACTTTACTTTGTCATCACCTTCATAAATTCTCTTCAAATTTTCCTAGACATCATGTGATGTTTGAAAATGCAACACTTTTACAAACATTGAGTTCGACAATCTACAAATAATAGAACTCTTTGCCTTAGCTTCATTCTCATATTCTCTCTTGCCAGCTTGATCAATAGGAGGAATAGTAGGGAATGTGTATCCATTTACAATTATCATCCACACATTAAGCCATAAAGAAGATAAATATGCTTCCATTCTAATACTCCAAAATGAATAGTATGAGTCATTAAAGAGTGGTGCTTTTTTTGAGGATGAACCTTCTCGACTCACCATTTGTGTTCACGGTTCAAGATATACTCGAGTTGATTAAGCTTCTCTAAGGGAACTAGGGATCTGATACCAATTGTTCGAACACACCAATCTATTGAGAGGGTGGAGTGAATTAGTATATCAAATAAAAATTTATCTTTTAATGCTTAAGAAGATTCAAAGAACAACATGTAGAGATTACACACACATAAAAACACAACACCAAATATACATGGAAAAATTGATATATGGGAATAACCATGGTGAGGATAGCTGCTAGGATCTACTTTCCTAATATAGCCTCACGATAGAACCTCACTTGTTAGAATGTTCAAGGTCACCAACCCTAAGGAGACATTAATCACCTAATTTAGGAGCACCGACTCCAAGGAAGCACCCACTCCTCAAGTGAGCACCAACTCAACTATATGATGCCACCAACCAATTAGATTTACAAAGAAAATATTTGAGCTACAATTCCAAATTAAAATTGATTCAAATGAATCTAGTTCAATGTCACAAACCTATTATGCAACTTCGCATTCTTTGCTTTGCATCTATACAAGAATTTTCTCTATTGTTTCTAACTTTACAACTCATATCTCTACTCTTCTCTTCTCTAAATTATACACATTATTTTTTGTTGTTCACTCAATAAATCATCTATATGCTCTTACCCCTTTCTCTTTCTATCTCATTGCTATGCACTTAGAATATTCTCTATTTTATCTTTCTGCACTATACCTATGCACTTCAATGCATATCCTCAAAGATATTTCTTGTAACTCATGTAGGTCTTCTTCTCATCACATGTGCATATCGAGCTCTCTCTCAATAATCTACCTCTTTCATTCAACTTCACCTACTTTCCTTCAGATCAACAAGTTTATTCTTCACATCGACTCCAACACAACCGACCTTATTTAATGAATTTAATATATTTGGTCTATCACAATCTTAGGGTTTTTCTTGCATTTAATTCCTATACATATGAAATTGATTCACATCATATTTTGCACTATCATGTCAATATTAGGAAGGGGAAAATCATCTTTTAAATATTCTTTGTTCAAATCTTGAAAGTCAGTGCACATCCTAATATGTTTATCAGGTTTCACAACTACAACAATGTTTGAGATCCAAGGAGAATAATCAATAGGTCATATAAAACCAGCTTCGAGGATTTTTTCAATCTCGATCTTCACTAATAACTCTACCTTAGGATTCATATTTTGTATCTTTTTTCTAACTGGTTTAACATTTTCTGCAAGAACTATGTTGTGTTCCACTATCTTAGCATCAATTCCTGTCATATCCAAATAAGTCCAAGAAAAAAGTTTGGGAAAGTCATGAAGTAAAGTTGCATGGTGTTCTTGTTCATATTAATCAAGGCACTTTCCTATCTTAATCACTTTCTCCTCATTATTGATATCCATCAATATGTTGATTATGTCTCCCAAAGGAAGTGTGGTTTGTTTCAAAATTGCAAGATTGTATTCTTCATTGTCCTTATCATTCTCATTACTTTAATTTTATTTGGCTTCTTTCTTAGCACTAATCATAACACATGTAACCTATTTCTTTTTAGGAGGAGTAAATGTTTTTTCATAAACTCCTAACATTTCTTTCAAGGCTTCATCATCTTAAAAGTATTCCAATGATTATTTACAAGTTGTATCAATCAATTTAGGATGCTTCAAGGTGAGAGTTTTTTTAGGGTTACACATGATGTTTTTGATGTTTAATGATGGTATTTTGATTGCTTTGATTATATTAGAAGGAAAATACCCCAAACCACTTTTTGTTGCTTGTGTGTTAGGCTCTATAGGAACATATATGCCTTGCTCTTTCCTTCCACATCCTTTTCCACTATAGCCAAGTTATTTCAGAAGCTCATAACCTCTTCCATAATTTTTCTCCATTTCTCCATAAATTCAATCATTTGAGCCATTTGGTTCTTTGTAAATGGTCATTTAAAGTAAAAATAAGTGGCACCTTTTTTGTGTCACAACTTGTTGCACTCACCTATTTTTGTTTTTCTTATCATAAATAATCTTTGAGATCCAAATATTCTCTGAGAGTATACTTCTTTCTCATCTTGCATCCATGCCTCTAGTATAGTCTCACTGTTGATACACTTTTTAGTGTCATTTATCTCAGTCTCTCCTTTTGAGTTGAGCTCCCCCATGGTTTTACTTGTAGGTAGTGTGGTTATTGTGTTTAGAGTCATATCATTATCCCCATATTCCTTTTCATTGACTTTGTCTACATAGGATTATTCTTTATTTTTATCCATAGAGATGTGGAAAATTATTTTATCATCCGTAAATTAGATCTCTTCCTTCCTTGCATCTATTACTCCCTGGGATTCTACAAACCACCTCAATCCAAACAATGCATCAAATGAATCAAACTTTTCCTTCATTTTAACAACTTCAAAGTATATCATTTGTTTTACCCCTTTCACACTAAATTCTATATTCCTCTAGGTACATAAGCTCTTCATTTTGGTACAATTTGCTAAGTTGATATTGTAAGGTGTTGGGTCTACTGTCAGTTATCCTATATACTCTAAAATCCTCTTTGGAATCAAGTTTACATTTGATCCTAAATCAACCAAAACCTTAGGAATCTTCTTATAATGAATGCAAATATCAATCATTATAGGTCTAGTCTTCTAGAGGTTTCACATTGTTCTAACTAATGGAATATTCTTTTTGTTTTAGTACTTACTAAATTATTTCAATTTTGTGAGCAACTCATGTTATCCTACAATTTTTCTAGTTGTTTGAGTGCCTTTACTTCTTTTTTAGAAATATATATATTTTTCTCTTTCTCCCTTTCTTTCTCTTGCTCAATGATTCTTTTGGTTTGTTCTAATATTTTATGATGATGTAGTTTAGTAGACTGGAATCCTTCTTCCCCTTCAGAGCTTTCTTCATTCATGGTTACTACATTTTTCCTTCTGATATTGATACCCTTTCTAGTCATTACTATCGCCTTACCCTTATTCTTCAACCTAGACATTATGTGGTATTCTTCTTCAATACTCCTCCTCTCATCCTTTTAATTCTTGTGGTACCTTCTTCTTTCTTTTGTAGGATTCTTAGGTACTTTGCAGAGGATCCTTTCTCCCCAGTCATATTTGAGACTTTTTTTTTATCATTTTATCCTTATGGCTATGCAATTTTTTCATGCTCTTTCACAATTAAAAGTGTCATGGTCCTCCTAACTACAAAATTCGCATTGTTTCCTCCTTTCACCCAAATATTCCATGGAAAAATGTCCTAGTTTTTTTCAATTAATGTAGGTGGCATCTTCTCTTCTTCCTCCTCCTTTGTTGTGACATCTTCCCCATAATGGTTCATTGTTGTATGGTTATAGACTTTGAATGAAATTTACATTGATCTAGTTTTGTTGCTAATTCGATGCCATATATCCATGATCTTCTAGATAGAATTATCTTTCCACCAATATTTAGACATATGTCATCATTCTATTGAAATTTTCATTTTATTTTAACCAAAACGGTTAGGATGGGCACTTTGAGATTGTGTGATCATCCCACAACCCATAAGTGCCACAATATAAAGATTTTGGTTTATCATTTGTGTGAAGATCTACACCTTACACATTCACCTTATTTTATTCAATTTATTTAGGATATTCAATGCACATATGCCCATCTCATCCATAATATGGGTATAATATATTAGGCCTCTATGGTTTTATCCCTTATCACACGAGTTCGTGTCTTAATTGCAATTGATCCATTTCTAGTTGTATTTGTTCCATTTTCTTATTTTCTTTTTCTTTCTCCGTTATTCGTCATGATTGACCTTCTATCCAAAAGGATAATATGAATAATTCTGAATATGAGCCAAAGTATATTCCATATAAATCTATTTCAAGTTCTTGTGTGCTTGTAGAGATGTAATTCATCAATATTTTTAATATCAATGTCATCAGCTAGATTAATCACAACAGGAGGTCGAGTGACAATGTCCATATAATTTTCTTGTTTATGTTGTGGTGAGGGTATAGGATCATCATGCATTGCTTTAGTTAAGTTAAAAAAATTATTTTCTATGTTTTTATTGTTTTCTTCAGTTCATAACTAGTATCCAAAAACTTAATCCTTTTTCACACTTAACTTGGATAATTGACATAAAATTTAAATTAATTGTATCTTGGAATAGTGTTGTAATGTGTTCTAAACATTCACATCATTCTAGGGTCCTTATTTAATCAAAATTTACCTTAGTGTGTCCTTTTAAAGAGTTGTAAAGTGTTGTAACACACTTTCAAACTTTTATAGGGTTTATTTAATGAATTAAGCCTAATGGACCCCTTTCAATGAAATGTACTTAATGTGCACCTTATATAAGTGTTGTTATGTGTTGTAACACATTTTCACATTTAAATAGGTTCCTCCTAATTAATTATGGTTAAGGAGTTAATTATCCCTTTTAATTCAAATTTAAACCTTATTTATGACACCTCCTGAAGATCTATCCCAATACCCACAATTCAAATTACATAACAATTAATTTGGAAAAATTAGGTCCTAGAAAATAGTGCTAGGAACCATCTTCCCTAGGTGGCAAATAGGTCCCCCCTCTACAGGGCCCCCCTTTATCAGCTAATTCTAAATGGGTTTTTAGTTTTCTTTCTATCCCTCATGGTTAGGTCCTAGAAAACTGAGGCAGGACCCATTCACCACTTTTGGAAAATGGGTCATCCTTTCATGAGGAATCCATTTTTAGATTTCATCCTAGTGGCAATTTAATAATATTCATTTCTAGATTTGGTGTTGGCCTTAATTATTTGAACTTTTGGGTTAATTCTCTAATTTAGTATAAATACAAGGTAATTTTACATAATTTCACCTAGGAGAATATTTCAAGTAAGCAAGAGATAAATAAATTTCATGAGATCAAGCATTCATAGTCAAGAAGCAATCAAAAGTGAAGTTTGGAACAACATTGCAAGGTCTTCAAGCTCATTTTGTGTCCAATATCGAGGATTAGTGAAGGTTGGTGATAGATGCCTATGGAGAATCATGAGGGATTCTAGGTGTTGTGAGATGCACAAGACATACAAATAAGCCTAATGACTTCTTTCCTAAGTTATTCCATATTCTATTATCGTCCTATTTGCAGCCTACAAGAGGTATTTTAAGATTTATGGGTTATTGGAGGGATTATAAATCTTCTCTAGTGAGTCATTTACATTGCTCATATTGCATTCAAGGGTTCTATTCTAACACAACTGGATATAATTACCTTTAAATTCTCATAGATTTTAGTCTTAGACACACTTAAGATTAGGATTGTAGACATAATTAATTTTTTTAGATTCTCATTCATCATCAAAGGTTTATTTACCAACAAGGGGTTTGACTAAGTTAAATCCCTACACACCAACAGGATACCAATTTTTTTTTGGAGATTACAAGAAGATATGGATTGAAAAATAAGGATTTTAAAATGAAAATGAGAAGAGAAAAATTGGGAGGTGAAGACCAAATTCAAAGATTTCTAGAAGGACCTAGCAGGACCCATTCACCTTTAGTGGTGAATGAACCCATATTAAGGTTTGAAGGGAAAAAGATTCTATAGTCAACAACCTTATGTTTTAGGTTCAGTGCTCCTTGAACAAGACTACTAGGACCCATTTTCCTTTGGTGGTGAATGATTCCTTGTCAGTAATCTAAAATGTCTACTAGGACCTAGAGTTAGAGTTTCCATATTGTTTGAGTTTATTCTCCACAAGTTTAGATTACCACCCTATTGTTGCATAAAGGAAAGAGTATAAGATCCCCAATCTTGACTTAATTTACCTCTTAGGTTGATAGTTATCTCAATATTTTTTGTATTTTATCTTTTTAATGAAAACCTAACTAGACTAAAGGGGGTTAACCTTCATAGCCTTCTCCCTTTTCTTTGTGCTTCATTTTGGTGAACTCGACCCCTTTTGAGCATCTTAGTTTTTGATTTGGAGTGCATTCAAACCCTTGGTTCTAGTTTTCATTAATTTTGCATTGCATTTAGGGTTTTATTTATTGTGCCTTGGTGGACATTTCATGTAGGATAAAATTGCATGTTTTCATTACTTTTATTGCTTAAAAATATGAAAATGTACTTTAAATCTGATTTACTTTTTCCTTTTGTTCACATTAAGATCGTCATTCAGGTATTTAAATTCAAATTGCATTTTAGTCATGTTAGTAATCATTTAATCATAGAAAAAGTTGCATTAAGAGAAATCATATCTAGAAAATATGCTACAAAATTCACTATTATAGATCTTAGATAGCATATACACAAAATTAACTCATAAAAATTGAACTCAAACACAAAAGCCCTAAAATTAGGACCTATTCACCTTTAGTGGTGAATGAGTCCTAGGAAATCCTAAGCAACAAGATTTTTGGGTATGTTCTAGTGTTCTAGACCCCTTTCTAATATTTGGAAATACCTTCACATGGAACCATTCGCCTTTGGTGGTGAATGAGTCCTTGTACAATTTTTGATAGAATTTTTTTTGAGTTTTTCTTGGTTCCTAATACATACTTTTGTCTTTGTTTTAAAATCTAAGAAATGATAGTCTGAAATAGATTGTATTTTCATTTAAGCTCTTATTTATTTAGATAGATTTAGAAACATTGGGAAAACAATTTATTGCATCTTTCAGTTTAAAGTGGCATTGGAATTCTATATTTTCAGTATCATAGAGATAGATTACATTTTGCATTCATTAGAAAACAAAAGCAACAAAAAAAAAAAAAAACATCAAACAAATTTATGAAAAGTTTCCTTAAAAAAGTTGACCTATCCCTCAAGCATTTTAGTAGTGAAGACTTTGACATGTTAGATGAGTCCCTCAAGGAATTCATCTCACAAGGTTTATCCACTAAGGCTTGTCATAAAAAATAAAATTAGAAAGACGTCAATACCATCACACCACAACTAATAATTTATCCTCCTTCAGAAAACCACAAATTCAAAACAAACCTATGCTTATCCTTGAACCACCAAAAAAAAGACATCACAACAAACAAATTATAATATCATTGTGCATAACTACAATACAAGGAACAATAATAAACAATAACCAACTCCTATTTCATTATAATTACCTAATCCCATCTTGCCTAGTGCTCATTGTTTGATGGAAAAGAATGGGATGGAGTATAAAATTTTTGAAAACCTTAGGAGTACTCCTACTAAGATTTCTACATGGTAACTACTTCAAGTATCACCCAGTTATCATAGTATACTCCCTCTAAAACAATTTACGGTTCCTTCCAACACTAGTTCAAATGATGTAGAAAAATTAATTTAGGAATGAATGAAATGAACTTGGACATAGTTTTTCACCAACATGAGTTACCTCCCTTAGAAATCCAAAAGATATATTGAGCTTTCAACATAATAGAATACATTAATGAAGCTGTGATAAAAATGAACCCTTTTTGACAATGGTTTGACATTGAATGTGTGTAGTGTGAACCTTTGGAAAATATCAACATGAGAAAAAGTGATATTAAACCTAATTCTTTTTCTATTTGTTGATTAGACAACATAGGAAAATAATCGCTCAGAGTCATCACATTAACTATCAGTGTTAGGGAGGTAACATTACAAAATCCAATCAATGTTATGTCTATGGATCTTTCGTACAATCTCCTTTTAGGGAGACCTTCAATTCATGAAATGAATGGTGTGCCTTCCACTCTATATCATGTTATGAAATATGTATATTTAAGAACAATGTCTACACACTAAGAGTTGATATTGAACCTGAAAGTTGCTTGATGGCTGAGCGAGAGGGATGAGATCCTTTAGAAGTATTGATATCTAGTACATTGCAAGACGTTATGAAAGAGGAGAAAGAAAATGAAACAAACATTGATGAACTGACTAAGTTGTTGGAAGATGATAGGGTTTCTTTGGATTTCACACCAACATTCATGGGAGAATATAATATAACAACAAAATATTAGTAAAATCAAAAGAAACCAATGGTAATGTCAACAAAAAATTCAAAGGATGTCTCACAACCATGTACCTCATCTACATTGGAAGAAGACACAAGCTATACAAGTTTTTTTGATGAGATAGACTATAAAAAACCATCAAACCTAAAAGAAATGGAAATAATTTAAGGGAGAGGTTATGAACTTATGAACCAACTTGGTTATAGTGGAAAAGGATGTGGGAAGAAAGAGTAGGGAATACGTATTCCTATAGAGCCTAACACATAGGAAACAACAAGTGGTTTGGGATATTACCCTTGTAAGATAAGAGAAGCAGTGAAACAACCTTCACTCAACATCAACACTCACATGTAACACTATCAAATCAACCCTCACCTTGAAGCATCCTAAGTTGATTGACATAAATTATGATGAAACTTTAGAATACTTTGAATATTGTGAAGCTTTGAAATAAATTTTAGGAGCCTATGATAAATCATTCACCCCTCTCACCAAGAAATGAGTTACATGTGCTATGATTAGTACAAAAAAAGAGGAGGAAGAAAATGAAAACAATGAAAATATCAAGGATAAAGAAGAATATAATCTTGAGATAGAAAAACCGAAAGCATTTCCTTTGGGAGATACAATCAATATACTGATGGATATCAATAATTAAGAGAAATTAATTCAAGTACGGAAGTTCCTTGATGAAGACAAATAAGAAGATCATGCAACTTTACATCATGACTTCATCATACTTTTTGCTTGGACATACTTAGACATGCTAGGAATTGATACTAGGATTGTAACACATATAATAGTCCTTGTGGAAGATGCTAAATCAATGCGACAAAAAATACAAAAAATGAATCCTAAGATAGCATTACTGGTCAAAGTTGAAATTGAGAAACTTCTTGACACTAGATCTATCTAACCTATTGACTATTCTCCATGGATCTCAAATATTGTCACAGTTGTGAAACCTGATAATCATATTACGATGTGCAAAAAATTCAGAGATTTGAATAAAGCATCTGTTGAAATGCATATGAAAACTAAGAGGGGGGTGAATTATTTGTCACCAATCTCATTCAAAGATCTTAAAAAATTACTAACTCCATAACCACTATAATCTATTATTAAGTATGATCATGAAATGTAAATAACAAAAAGAAATATCAATACAAGAGACACCAGATTTATGTGGAAAACCCAATAAGGGAAAAACCATGGTGAGGATTAACTCACAATATAATAGTAAAGAAAAACTAGATACAAAGGCTCACTGCCAAAGGGCTCATTGACCAAGATAAGACTCACTATCTAGATACAAGGCTCACTACCTACAAATAGGACTCACTATGTAGAAGGGAGGCCCACTTCCTATAGATAAAGATAGATAATAGAAAATCCACCACAAAAGCTTCCACACATTCATAGCCTTCTAGACACCATCAGCTTATTGCTTTAAGGATTCAAAAACATTAAATTACTGCTACCTTGATTCACTTTCTCACACTTGTTTCACAATTCTCACACTTTCTCACTTCTAATTCATAGCATCTTGACTTGTATTTATACCACCTTTGATGTTAGAAACTTTCTCCAAGGTTGACTATGTATTCTTCATTTAAAAAATTCAAATTAGATCAAGGACTCAACATTCCCATGGTGGATAAGAATGAGAGTGGAAAATTTTTTGAGCTTCTCTTTTGGTATTTGTCCTTGATGACAATATTATGTTTCATATTGGCATCTTTGTCGTTGATTATCAATTGCACTATTTACATTCAGTTGGTTGGCACTCTTGTTTATATTTTGTGTTGGCATACTTGGTTTTAAATTCAGCATTATGATGTTGGTTTTGATTGTACTGGTCTCTTGACTCCATGTGCAGATTACAAGGAATCTTGTTTATAGGATAATGTTTCCATGTTCAGCTGGTATAATTCTGGTTTGACATTTTGAGCTACTCAGCTTCAGTGATCCACAGGTTTATATGGTATTGACATGTTCATATTTCTACCATCATCGCATTGATAATGTTTTTGAACAACATCAGAGTTGTGTTTTTATATTCAAGCTCATTCAGATAATGCTTATAGTTAACTTGTCTTTTAGAATCATCAATGGAGTTGGTTTTTAATTTTAAGAAAACCCTATCGGGTTTCCTTATACAATTGATATTTTCATGGAAAAATGACTTGAAAGGGAGTCATATGTTTCAAGTTTTAATATGGTTATCATGGGTATTAGACTTTATTACATTTACAAAAGGCATTGAATATATCAGGCTTTATGACATGGTAAATGGCTTTGAATAAAGTTCAATAAATTAAACCTCACATTAGCATGAAATCGGTTCTTATGTTTGATATTTCATTAGGCCTTAAAGCCGACAATAGGTATAAGGTATTGATTATTTAAAAGCCACTATGAAAGTGAAATGGTTTTGAATTATTGGTAATAATGGTGGTTAAGGTAATCGAAATTTGTTTTAAGTGGTCATGAGAAATTATTAAAGACATAATTGTGTCGGCATTCTTACTTTCTTGATCATTGAACATCGATTAAAGCTTACCATTGATGATGTTGATCGATGATTTGTATGCCTTCCGAAGGTAATGAGATTGTTGGCATGCATTGCATTGGATGGTCCATGGAATTCAAAATGCATTATGAGTTTTCTACTTATGACTTCAGTCCTTTCGGACTTCAAACTATATCAATTCTTGGAAATGACATCAATTTATTTGTGAAGGAAAGATTAGGGCAATCATATTGTTTTACACAAGCTTGAGGGTTTGGTACCCTAGCTCTGTCGCCAACATATAGATTATCTCTTTGTCGTTACTTAGTCATTTTTTTTGTCTTACTTCTACTCATTGAAAACTATGGAGCTCTCTGCAAGATCCTTGCCATGGTCGGTGTCTATTTCAGTCACTTGTCTTTGGCTGAAGGCTCGAACCTAGAAGAAGTTTTGTTGTTTTTCTATTCTGCCGGTTTGGTAAATTTTCTCCATGATAGATTCTCTATCATTCACATCAGGTATTCATCTTATCATTCAAATTTTGAGGAAACCCTACTACTCTTGGCACAAAAATAGATGATAGTTGTTTGCTCTTTTCTGAAAAATGATCAAATGGGTTTATTTTCTATGGTCAGAAATGTTGCATTTCAATTTCTCATAATCTGAAATAGATACCCATATATTTTATGATATCATTTTTTGGTCCTACTTTTGGGAATGATTTTTTCGTTGGTGGGTAATCATTCGTTTTGCAAAATACTTCAGTCTTTCTTTTGGAATTAGTGGTAGTTGTTCTTGGGTGCACTATAATGGGATTTTTGATTATATTTTTTGTTGTAGCAGTATTCAAGGGTATTTTGTGCATGGTATATATTTTTTAATTCTATTTTCATTAGCATTTCTTTTACAGGATCCTTGTGTGGACAGGGTTCAGTCTTCTTTCTAAAATTACATATTCCTTGACCTTTTTTTTAGAAGCTATCCTCCATGCTGAATATTGTCTATGAATCACTGTAATACTTGGCAAATAGGTTCAACCAAAGTGGGGTACATTAAAAATCACCTTTGTTCTTTAAAATTATTCTAGAAGAGTTATTGGGTGGCAATATTTTGCTAATGTAACTAAGAAATATATGTAAGAAGAAAAACATAAAAGAACATATACTGTTCCTTGAAATATGAGAAAAGATTGTGAAAACTAGTGAGAAAAAAATAGCTTTTGTATTTGTCTACACAAGAAGAAATTCTTTGTTTTTTAGATTTAAAATCTAGAATATATGTTTAATATAAAGTTGTCTTAAGACGTGATAATGGATGGAATTCTGAAGGTTCATTCTTGAACTTTGAGGAGTTTAGATATTGTTCGTCAAGAGGCACTTGAGAGAAAAGAGAGAAACAAAGAGATCCTCTGTATCATTGTATTTCTTACTAAAAACAAAAAAGGGGTTGGTGCTCCTTGAAATTGGTGTTTCAAAATGAGGGGTTGGTGCTCCTTGAGTTGGTGCTCAAAAATCAGCCTATAAGGCATTATCAAAAGTGGTTTTTAATATAATCCTAGAAAGGCAATAGTTTAGGAGTGGTTTTTCTACCCCAGGAAGATTTTCCACTCAGCATATCTTGTGTCACATTGCTTATTTGTGTTTCACTATTTCATTATGTGAATTATTTGTTATGCTAAGTTTCACTATCAGAATTTTCATTACAGTTATATGTGATTGCATTCAATATATGGATGAGTTAATCATTGATAAATGAGATGATAAATCTACTTTTTTTCAGTTTATGTAAAATTTGTTAAATCAGTTTATGACACTGATTCACTCCCCCCCTCTTAGTGTCATTTTCACTCCAACAATTGGTATCAGAGAGTAGCGTTCTCTGATAGGTCTATCCAACCTAGGATTATTTTGGCCTTGGAGTCTATTCAAAATTTCTTAATATGATGAAGGCACATCCATGACTAGAGTTCCATTATTTGATTGAATTGATTATGTATTCTAGAAAATCAGAATGGATAATTATCTAACTTGTATTGACCTCGATGTGTGGAGCATAGTTCTAAATGGGTACACCATGCCAACTACATTTCCCACAAATTTGGATGAAAAGAAAAGATATGAAACTAATGCAGCAACAAAACTTTCTCTCCTATG
The DNA here is from genome assembly GCA_007115665.2 of Sequoiadendron giganteum. Classification (NCBI taxonomy): domain Eukaryota; kingdom Viridiplantae; phylum Streptophyta; class Pinopsida; order Cupressales; family Cupressaceae; genus Sequoiadendron; species Sequoiadendron giganteum. Next base: position 276,243,528 of record CM021102.1, read on the forward strand.
TGCATTGAATAAATATGTCTTTATCAAATTCATGCATTCTAGTTTTGCAAAGGAAATATGGGTTAAACTTGAAACCATCTATCAAAAAAATGAAAAAGTTAAGCATTCAAAAATCCTTACTCTAAAACACCAGTTTGAGGAAATAAAAATGAGGGATGATGAAAAGATAGTTGATTACTTCTTGAGAGTTGATGAAATTATCAATGCTATGAAAGGTCTGGTAGAAGAATTAAAAGAATTCAATGTTGTAACTAAGTTCATCAGAACCTTACCGACTAAATTTGAATCTAAGGTCTCTACTCTAGAAGAGAAGAAACACTTTGACTAGCTTACCCTAGACAACCTACAAGGCACTTTGATTGCCTATGAAATGAGAATCAATAAAAAAAATTCCTCTTCAAAAGAAATTGCCTTTAATATTGAAAGGAAAGAAAAAGATGAGGCTACTTAATTAGAATTTTTTCATTCCAAAGAATCCCACTTTGTTAGAAATCTCAAAAAGGGGTCTAGAAAATATAAGGGATAACTTCCCTTCACATTTTTTAACTGTGGAAAGATAGGCCACTTTTTTGCAAAGTTCCCCTATGGTGACCAGAATAGTGACAATGAGAAATTTGAAAAACTGCCTAAGAAAAAGGCCTATAGACCTAAACAAAAATTCAACTTCAAAAAGAAGAAGAGTTTGTTCAACAAAAATGAAACAAACACTAAATTTGAAGATTCTTTAGATAAAGAAGATGAAAACCTATTCATGGCTGAAATCATTCAGCATGAAGATACTAACAACAATGAGGCTAAAGATGATGAAGTTGATCTAGAAGGTGAACTGAAATGTGCCTTAAAAGAGCTAAGAAAACTCAAAAAACAAATGCTTTCTCAAGAAAAGAATTCTGCTCAAGATCTTGCACAAGAGCAACTCACAAATCAAGAAATAGTCTCATTGAAGACTCAACTTGAAGAAGCCAAGAGATTTGAGGATTGCCTACTTATTGGCTTAAATCATAAAGATCAAGAAATTCAAAAACATGAACATGAAATTGTTGATCTTAGGAAGACCATTGAGAAGTATGAGAGTACTCTACAACTGAATGACATGCACAGTAAGCAAAAATTGAACAAGGACAAAACATGCATTGGGTTTGTGAAGGGTGAATGTTCAAATGATAGTGCAAATAAAAATGATACTACTACAAACAAATTTTATCAATCTAATCATCTTGATTCTGATAGGAATCATGTTTATTCTTTTAGGAACAATAAAACATTATATAATCTCAACCCTTTCTTTTATGGGTACTATTATTTCTGCAAAATATTTGGTCACAAAGTGAGCTCTTTCAGGCTTATGAATCCTATAACATGTATATTTGGTCATAAGAAACACCCTAGTTTTGCTAGACAAAGTAGATGCTTTAAATGCAATACTATGGGTCATTCTACTAAGCAGTGCAAAGCTGATCTATAATTTAAACAACCGAAAAACAAAAAATATTCAAAAATAGAGAGAAAACTATGTTAGTCCAAACAAATTTTCATTCAAAGAAAAAGGTATTATGGGTCCTAGACAGTTGTTGTTCAAACCACATGACTAGTGAGAAAGAAAAAATCACAAATCTTGAAGATTATGTAGGTGGATATGTGAAGTTTGGAGATAATTTTGGTATACAAATCAAAGGTAGAGGTTCACTTCTACTGAATGAGGACACTCCTATTTACAATGTGTATTACGTAGAAGGTCTAAAGCACAATATTCTAAGTGTCAGTCAAATATGTGATAGGTGGCTATCATGTTTTCTTCACTTCATAGGGATGTGAGATAAAAAATAAGCTTGGAAAGGCTATTGTTGCTGGAAGAAGGACTAAGGGAAACATTTACAGTATTCTTGACACATCTTGTAATGAAAATAATCAAGGTATGTGTTTAATGAGTCAAGTTGAAGAGAATTGGTTGTGGCACAAGAGACTAGGTAACATTAACTTTAAAAATATGGTTAGGATCAGAAAAAACTAGAATTTAAGAGGTTTGCCAGTCTTAATTAAACCTGAGAATGTAGTTTGTAAAGATGTCTCAAAGGAAAGCAAACAAAGGTAAGCTTTAAATCTAAAGAACATTTTTCTACTAGGCCTCTACAACTTTTTTATACAGATTTATGTGGTCCTACAAGGACTAGATCTATCAATGGTGAGAAATATTTCATGTTATTTGTTGATGATTACTCTCGTATGGTATGGGTTACTTTTCTTAAGAATAAATCTAAAGCTTTTGAATGCTTTAAAGTCTTTAGAAAAATAGTTGAAAGGGAGTCTGATTTAAAATTTAAATGTATGAGATCTGACAAAGGTGGTGAATTTACCTCACAATAATTCATTGACTATTGTCAAAGACATGACATAAAAAGACAATATGCCACTGCCAGAACACCTCAACAGAATGGGGTTGTTGAGAGAAAGAACATAATTGTAAAAGAGATGGAAAGGACTATGTTGGATGAAGCAAAACTGCCAAACATGTATTGGAAATAAGTTTTTCATACAACTATTTACATCTTAAACAGAGTACAAATCAAAGCGAAATCCAATTCCACTCCATATGAGTTGTGGTATGGTAAATCTGCCTCAATTAAATACTTTAGAATATTTGGTTGTAAGTGTTTTATCAAGAGAGATGATGATAATTTAGGTAGCTTTAAATCTAAGTCTGATGAAGGTATTTTTTTAGGATACTCCACTCATAGAAAAGCCTACAAGTTCTTTATTAATAGGCTGAATAAGATTATTGAATCTATCAATATCAAATTTGATGAAAATCTTCTTTTAGATGTTGAACCTATGTAGGATGATTAGGAAGAAAAGTTTGAACTTGAAATATATTCAAAAGGCTTTGAAATAGAAAATCATGAAGTAGAATCAACAAGTCCTAAAATAGATGAAGCAAATTCTAATAATGCTGAAACAAGTCCTAAAAAATGTGTTACAAAAACACCTTCAAAATCTCTTGCTAGAAACCATCCTAAATATTTGATTATTGGAGATAAATCTGCAGGAGTTCAAACATGAAGAAGAACTATTAACTTTGATGAAAAAGCTGACATAGATGAGCTTACTTCTTTCTATTTAATTACATAGTTTGAGCCCAAATCTTTTAATGGAGCCCTAACTGATGAATTTTGGCTTATTGCAATGCAAGAAGAAATTGATCAAATTGAGAAAAATCATACTTGGGAGTTAGTCCCAAGACCAGATGACAAAAATGTCATAGGGGGAAAATGGAAATTTAGAAGAAAAAAACATGATGAAAATGGCCATGTTGTTTGTAAAAAGGCTAGGTATGGACCTGCAAAGGATATGCTTAGCAAGAAGGTATTGACTTTGGTGAAACCTTTGCACCTATAGCTCAACTTGAATCTATTAGAATATTCTTGGCTTATTCTATTTTCAAGAACTTTACTGTATATCAAATGGACGTCAAAACTACCTTTCTGAATGGTTATTTGGATGAAGAAGTTTATAAAGAACAACCTGAAGGGTTCATTTGCAAAAACAAGCCTAATCATGTCTATAGGCTGAAAAAGGATCTATATGGCCTAAAACAAGCTCCTAGAGCTTGGTACTCTAGACTAGATAATCATTTGATTTCAAAAGGTTTTATTAGAGGAGGTGTAGACAACAATCTTTATGTTAAGATTGAAGGTTCTAATATTCTAGTTGTTGAAATGTATGTTGATGATACTATATTTGGCTGCAACAATATTGCTTTGAGTAAAATATTCTCTCAAATAATGGAATCTGAGTTTCAAATGTCAATGTTGGGAGAACTAACCTTCTTCTTGGGTCTTCAAATCTCTCAACTTGAAACTAGTATTTTTCTCTCTCAAACAAAATATGCAAGAGAGATGCTAAAGAAATTTCAAATGGATGAATGTCATCCAATTAGAACTCCAATGGTTACTAGCTATAAACTCAGCAAGGTTGATGATTCTCCTACTATAAATCCAACTAAGTATAGGTCAATGATAGGCAACCTATTATATCTAACAACCTTTAGACCTGACATAATGGAAGTAGTTTGCATGGTAGAAATATTTTAGTAATCTCCTAAGGAATATCATATTAATGCTCTTAGAAGGATTCTTAAATATGTTAAGGGAACTCTTGATTATGGACTCTAGTATCCCAGAAGCAATGATTTCTCATTAATTGCATATATTGATTCTGACTGGGTTGGTTGTCTAGATGATAGGAAAAGCACCAGTGGTGCTGCTTTCTTTCTTGGTGATTGATTAGTGGCATGGCACAACAAAAAACAAGAATATTTTTCACTCTCCACTCCTGAAGCATAATATATTGCTGCCACCTCTTGTTTCTCAAGTAATCTAGATGTCACAAACTCTATCTGACATGGGTATTGAAGTTCCTAAACCTATTTCCATTCTGTGTGATAATACTAGTGCGATTAATATCTCAAAAAATCATGTTATGCACTCTCGCACTAAACACATTGCTATTAAATTTCATTTTCTTCATGAAAAGGTGTTGGGTAATGAGGTTTATGTGTAATATGTTCCTACACAAGCATGGGTAGCTGACATCTTCACTAAACCTCTAGCTAAAGAGGTATTTGAAAGTCTTCAGTCTAGATTGGGAGTTGTCTCTCAATCTTTGCTCTCTTAATTCTCTATCTTGGTGTTAGGGGGAGCCTGCTATCTCTCTTAACAGATTAGTGTTTATTGACATGGTTTTCTATTTCTTGCTCCATTTCTATATCTCTAGCTTCTTGGCTTTTCATTGTTGTCTTCCCCTTATCCTTGTGACAAAAAGGGGGAGAATTTTGAGCTCTTGGTTCTAGTTCAGTATTTCAATTTGGTGGCTTAGTTTATGCCATCAAAGACAAAGGGGGAGCTTTTTGAGCTTCTCTTTTGGTAATTGTCCTTGATGACAATATTGTGTTTCAGATTGGCATCTTTGTGGTTGATTATCAGTCACACTATTTACATTCAGTTTGTTGGCACTCTTGTTTATATTCTATCTTGGCATACTTGGTTTTGACTTCGGCATTATGATGTTAGTTTTGATGGTACTGATCTCTTGACTCCATGTGAAAATTACAAAGAATCTTTTTTATAGGATAATGTTCCCATATTCAAGTGGTATAATTCTTGTTTGACATTTTGTCCTACTCAGCTTTAGTGATCCATAGGTTTATATGGTATTGGCATGTTCATATTTCTAACATCATGGCATTGATTATTTTTTTGAACAACATCAGAGTTGTGTTTTTCTATTCAACCTCATTCAAGTAATTATTATAGTTAACTTGGATTTTGGAATCATCAATGGAGTTGGTTTTTAATTTTAAGAAAACCCTATCGGGTTTCCTTAAACAATTGATAGTTGCATAGGCAAATGACTTTAAAGGGAGTCATTTGTTTCGGGTATTAATATGGTTATTATGGGTATTAGACATTATTAAATTTCAAAAGGCATTGAATATATCGAGCTTTATGACATGGAAAATGGCTTTGAATAAAGGTCAATAAATTGAACCTCACATTAGCATGAAATCGGGTCTTATGTTTGATATTCCATTAGGCATTAAGGCCGATAGCAGGTATGAGGTATTGATTATTTAAAAGCCACTATGAAAGTGACATGGTTTTTAATTCTTGGTAAAAATCATGGTTAAGTTAATCGGAATTTGTTTTAACTAGTCATGACAAATTATCAAAGACATAATTGTGTCGGCATTCTTAATTTCTTGATCATTGAACATTGAGTAAAGCTTACCATTAATGATGTTGATCGACAGTTTGTATGCATTTCGGAGGTAGTGAGATTGCCAATGTGCATTGCATTATCTTGTCCATGGAATTCAAAATGCATTATGAGTTTTCTACTTATGACTTCAGTCCTTTCGGACTTGAAAATTTATCAATTCTTGGAAATGGAATTGATTTCTTTGCAAAGGAAAGATTGGGGCAATTGTATTTCTTTACACAAGCTTGATGGTTTGGTACCCTAGCTTTGTCTCCTCCATAGATATTATCTCTCTGGCGTTACTCAGCCATTTTTTTTGTCTTACTGCTACTCATTGACAACTATGGAGCTCTTTGCAAGATCCTTGCTAGGGTCAGTGTCTTTGTCAGTCGCTTGTCTTTGGGTGAAGGCTCGAACCTGGAAGAAGTTTTGTTATTTTTCTATTCTATCAGTTTCATAAATTTTCTCCATGATAGATTCTCTATCATTCGCATTAGGTATTCATCTTATCATTCAAATTTTGAGGGACTGTTACTTCTCTTGGCACAAAAATAGATGATAGATTTTTGCTCTTTTATGAAAAATGATCAAATGGGTTTATTTTCTATGGTCAGAAATGTTGCATTTCAGTTTCTCATACTCTGAAATAGATACCTAGATATTTTATCATATAATTTTTTGGTCCTTCTTTTGGGGATGATTTTTTCATTGGTGGGTAATCATGATTTCTGCAAATTACTTCAGTCTTTCTTTTGAAATCAGTGGTAGTTGTTCTTGGGTGCACTATAATGGGATTTTTGGTTATATTTTGTGTTGCAGCAGTATTCAAGGGTATTTTGTGCATGGTATATATTGTTTAATTATGTTTTTGTTAACATTTCCTATGCAGGATCCTTGTGGGGATAGGGTTCAGTCTTCTTTATAAAATTGCATATTCCTTGACCATTTTGTCAGAAGCTATCTTCCATGTTGAACATTTTCTCTGAATCACTGCAATACCTAGACAATAGACTCAATAGAAGTGGGGTACATTAAAAATTACCTTTTTTATTTAAAATTATTCGAGATGAGTTATTGGGTGGCAAGTTTTTGGAACTAAGAAATATATGTAAGAAGAAAAATAGAAAAGAACATATGTCATTCCTTGAAATATGAGAAAAGACTGTGTAAACCAGTGAGGAAAAAATAGCTACTGTATTTGTCTACACAAGAAGAAATTCTTTTTTTTTGAGATTGAAAATATAGAATATATGTTCAATATCAAGTTGTCTTAAGACTTGATAATGGGTGGAATTATGAAGGTTCATTCTTGAACTTTGAGGATTTTAGGTATTATTCGTCAATCGACACTTGGGAGAAAAGAGAGAAACAAAGAGATCATCTGTATCATTATATTTCTTACTAAAAACATAGAAGGGGTTGGTGCTCCTTGAGATTGGTGTTTCAAAAAGAGAGGTTGGTGCTCCTTGAGTTGGTGCTTAGAAATCAGCCTATAAGGCATTGTCAAAAGTGGTTTTTAATATAAGCCTATAAAGGCAGCAGTTTAGGAGTGGTTTTTTTACCCCAGGAGGGTTTGCCACTCAACATATCTTGTGTCACATTACTTATTTGTGTTTCACTATTTCATTGTGTGAATGATTTTCTATTCTAAATTTCACTGTTAGAATTTTCATTATAGTTATATGTGATTGTATCCAATATATGGATGAGTTAATCATTGATAAATAAGAGGATAAATCTGCTTTGTTTCAATTTATATAAAATTTGTTAAATCAGTTTATGACACTAATTCACTGCCCCTCTCAGTGTATTTTTCACTCCAACACCAAATACATACTTAAATAGGACCCAATAAAACATCGTGGATCAATCACATGCTTCCTTAATTTATACTTATCCTTCATGTAACATGTAGACACTAGGTTGACCAAACCTAATGAAAATACCAATGAACATTGAATTACGTGCATCCTCAACAAGATGAAAACATGTGGACCACATAACACACTTAACTATACATTGGAACACCTCTTAGAAGCCTTCAAATTCATTTGTAGTAACTACAACAACTTCCATATATATAACTCTTTCCATCTATCAAACCATACCATATAGACACACATAGCAGCTCTAGAACTAGCCTTCTAGAGAACCAAGCTATGGACACATATGTTAGATCATAGATAGCACCATTATTGACCATCTTCCAAATCTGTAGGATTTGAGAAAAACCACTAAGGGATTGCGGAGAAGAAACATTTCTCCCAATCCAAAGACAAACAACTCTACTAGACTAGTTCATAAACTGGTGAACACAACTTTCACTCTTCATCAACCCAAAAGCTATAACTTAGGATATATCACCCAAACATTCCCATAAAAAACACTACAGATCCAAACCAATATAGGATCAACACAAAAGAAATATAGAGCACATTACCAGAGCATATTCAGAACACACACAACTTTGTCTTCACTATTTATTAATTTTCTCCAAAGCCCTTGATAACTCATCATATCACTACACCTACAACACCATAAGTATAGATCCATGTAATCAAAACATCTCTACATTATCTCAATCATACATGTACTACATGTAATCACTTGATTCCTTTCATCGCAACAACCTATACTATATTGACATCAATGAAAACATTAATGACAACACCACCAAACTCTATCATACTTGCAACAATCTCCCCCTTTTTCATTGATGGAAACACATGATGTGAAAAAAAATCAAAGACAACATACACACTCTCTTTCTTTTTTATTTCTTTTTTTAGATTAGACAACTTACACAATGTTTCTACACTCTCTTCTCGTTGCAAGATTCTCTCTCTCTCTTTCAACTTTTTCAAATATAGATGGGATTTTTCACATGATTCTCACTCCCCCTTTGACATCAATGGAAAATATTTATTTTTACATGATTATTCAGCCATAAATTTATGATCACTCCCCCGTAGGAGTGCACCTACATCTCTTACTACAAAAATGATACTTTCTACTCCATCTGAGGAGTAGACCTTAATCATCAGTCCAAACAGATGATGAATATGTAGATCCACTAGACTGATGGACCTCCATGTGTACCTTTTTCAAAGGAGGGTCGGTAACCCCCAACTTCTCCATGAGATACTCAAAATTATCCTTAGGAAGAGCCTTAGCAAATATATCTACAATTTTATCCTTTGTAGACACATATTCAAGCCTGAATTCATTCTCCAACACCTTCTCCCTTAAGAAATGATATCTGATAGATACATGCTTTGTCCTTGAATGCATTACTAGATTCTTCAAAATATTTATCACACTTGTAATATCAAAAAAGATAGGGATATGCTCATCACACATCACACCTATATCCTTCAATGTTTGCTTCATCCAAATTACTTGTGTACATCAAGATGTTGCTGCAATATACTTAGCCTCTGCAATGTATAAAGAAATTGAATCATGTTCATTGCTTATCGAAGAAACCAATCTACATCCAACAAAAAATGCACCACCACTTGTACTCTTTGGTTAATCTACACAACCAACCCAATCCACATCAATGTATTCATTTGAAGTGAAATTTGTATCCTTAGGATACCACCGGCCATAATTTAGAGTGCCTTTTAGATATCTGAATATCCTCTTCACAACTATAACATGTGTTTCTTTAGGTTCTTCTTGAAATTTGGCAACCAAACATACTACATGCATGATATATGATCTAGTAGTAGTAAGATATAACAGTCCACTGTCAATCATAGATATGTACATGCTTTGATCAACTTTAGGAGAATCATCATCCTTACTTAGTTTGTATCTAGTCACCATAGGGGTACAAACTAGTTTGGAATCATCCATTCCAAACTTCTTCAACAATTCTTTAGCATACTTTGACTGTCAAATGAATATTCCCTTATCAGTTTGACTCACTTGAAGTCCAAGAAAGAAGTTCAACTCACCAATCATAGACATTTCAAATTCCTTTTGCATCTCCTCTGCAAATTTCTTACACATGCCCTCATTTCCTCCAAATATAATATCAACATACACAACCACTATCAAAATTTTGTTTCCTTCAACTTTGAAATGGAGACTATTGTTTGTGGAGCCTTTGTTGAACCTTTGTTGTGTCAAATATCTATCTAACCTTGCAAACCATGCTCTGAGAGCATCTTTAAGTCCATATAGTGCCTTTTTCAACTTCCAGACCATTTCCAGTTTATATGATAATTTAAATCCTTCTGGTTGTTTCATGTACACCTCTTCTTCCAATTCCCCATTTAGGAATGCAAACTTAACATCCATCTATGGTGTAGGGGCACCTAGTCAAATATTGTAAATAGGGGTAAAATGTTGGGTTTTGTGTTCTCAATAATTTTTTTCATGTAATAAGGTCTATTTAGACCATGGGTAATGTTTTCATGTCATATGGGGTCGGTTGGCAAAAAATTGTTAGGTATTTTTAATTGTTGCAAAAGTTGCAATGCAACTTTGCAATTTTGGCTTGTAGTTGGAAGGTGAATGGTCAAGTGATTCAAAATTCAGTTGAAACCATTGGAACATGTTGGTAAGATTTTAAATAGGCCTTGAAAAATTTGAGGCAGGTTTTTGAGGATTAAGCAATAAGGAATCTCTATTTTCCTATAATTTCTTGAGTAATTTTTTTGCTACAGGCTTTTGTATGACTCCGTACAATTTGCAAATATGTTAATTATCATTGGAACTGGTGTAGGGATGAGTCATATCTCTTTTGGTTCTATTTTTACTGCTTTTCATTAAGAATTGAGTGAGTTTGAACCAAATATCTGAAAGTGGTTTGAAAACCCTAAGTTAAGAGGGTTTGAGTGAAAAAATGTCATATTAAACCATTCCATCAGTGGAAACATTTGCAAATCGATGGAATGGCATTAGATAGGGTTTTTTTCATGTTTTTTAGGTTTTTAGATGTAGGGTATGGAGGTAGGGTAGTGTTTGACTGATCCCTAGCCCAATATCTTAATGTATTAGGCTCAAGAGTGTAGGTTTGATGTAGGGTTTTGATATTCGATGAACTTGTGAATGTTCAAATTGATGAAATCTATATTTTCAAACCCCATATGATATGGTTAGAGGCTTGGAGTGGATATTGGTGATTTGGAGTAGGGATACCACATAGTTGCTTTGTAAATTAGACCCAATTGAGCTTAAGGGAAACATAGTAGTCAAAATAAGAGGGTGATGATAGAAAACAACCACATGTGAAAATTTGATATGTTCTTAAGTTTTATAAAGGGTATCAGGAAAGGTATTTTTTTTTTGGTTTTACAACCTTCTCTAAAAGATATGTTGAAAATTCACTATTTGGAGTATTACAAGGAAATATGATTAATTGTGAACATAACACCAAATTAGGGTTTCTACATTGAAAATGTTGTTGAATTATGATTGGTTACAAAACCTCCACCTTTTTTTGCATCAACTAGTATCAAAGCATAGGTTCTATTCATTTTGAGGAAAAGTTGCAATTTGAAGGGAACAAGATGCCTCCAAAGGGAAGTGCAATCATTTCTAGGGAAACAAGATTGATGAAGGAGTCTTGGGAAGCTCTTTTAGCCAGAATTACAATACTTGAAACAAGCCAAAGAAGAGCTAAGGCCACTATAGATGAGAGTGACCGAGAGGAAGACGGTGAGAATGAAAACCCTCAAAGAGGATCCCATGAGCGAGAATTGGATCCTGAAAAGATGAGGATGGTTAAGATGATGAAGGCTATCAAAGGAGATACTTCTGAGGTGAATATGGAATTGCCCATGTATGGTGGGAAGATGGATTTTGAAGAGGTGTTAGATTGGATTGATGCACTAGACAATAATTTTGAATAATAGGAGGTAGAAGATGAACAAAAGGTGAAATTTGCTAAAACTAAATTGAAAGGCCCTACCTTAACTTGGTGGAATTATGTGGAGTAAGATAGAGTGAAAAGGGGAAAGAAAAAATCAATTCATGGGATCGTATGGTGTCTAAAATTCAGGGACATTTTTTTCCCAGTGACTATTCAATTCAAACCTTTAGAAAGATTCAAAATATCAAGAAAAAAGAGATGGATGTCATGGATTACACAGAGGAGTGTGATAAGTTGAGCATTAGATCAAGTCATGTTGAGGATGAATTTAAGAAGATGGCAAGGTATATAAATGGGTTAAGGTTAAATATCTAAGATGAATTGAGTCTTGGTACCCCTAGAATGATGGAAGAGTGCTTTCAATTAGCTATTAGGGTAGAAGAGAAGTTAAAAATAAGGAAAGAAAAACAAATTAGAGGCAGAGGAAATAACTTCAAGGGAAGAGGAACATTTGGAGGAAGAGGACAATCAGAAAAGGAATAAGTTGAGACAAGTGGTAATAAAGAGAAAGGCTTGGAATCAAGAGGTGGTTTCAGATGTAGGATATCTAATGGTAGAGGTAGATTTGGAGGAAAAGGTAGAGGTCCAAGCACATTTTTAAGAATATTCTACCAATGTAATCAATTTGGCCATCAAGAATGGAGATTCCTAGATAAACAACCTTCTACATCACATGGTGGTGAAAGGAGAACACATTCACTACAAGAGGAAGAGTGTGAGAGTGTCAAATCTCCTTTTCAACATGCTACTACAAAAATTGGTGAATATCTCATAATGAGGAGGACATTGCTCAAGGTTCTTGTGGTGAAAAATCCTCCACAAAGAAAGTCATTATTTAGAACCACTTGCAAGTCTAAGGTAAATTTATGTAAGGTTGTTGTTGATTCTAGTTCTACTAATAATTTAGTTTCTTTGGAGATTTTTGAAAAGTTAAAGATGAAAATAATCCCTCACCCCACTCCTTATAAGGTTTCCTAGTTGAATAAGTGTCAAAAAGTCCTAATGAATGAACAAACATGGGTTAAATTCAGTATTGGGGGCTAGAAAGACAAGATATTGTATGACATCATCCCAATGGATTTTTTTCATTTTTTGTTAGGAAGACCTTGGTAGTATGACAAAAAAGTAAAGCATGATGGGTAGAAAAATAATTATATGATTTGGAAGGATGGAAACTCATTTTCGCTTAATCCATTGCAAGATGAAGAACATGAAACTCAAGTTGTCTCTAGTGTAATGCTGGTTAGGGAAATGGATTTCTTGAAAAATATGAAAGAAGAAAGTAGACAAGGTTATACAATCCTAATCAAACCAAAAAAAATTATGACATCGACAAAACTTGAAGATGTGACTAAGGAAGTCCAAGCCTTGCTGAACAAGTACCAATATATTATTGTAGATGAGCTCCCTAGTTCTTTTCCACCTACACGAGATGTAAGCCACCAAAAAAACACTATACCAAGACAAAACCTACCCAATAAGGTTGCATACAAAATGACTCCTCAACAAAATGAAGATATAAGGAAAAAAATACAAGAATTGCTTGATAAAGGCCTCATAAGAGAAACTTTAAGTATGTGTGTTGTTCCTACTATGTTGGCACCTAAAAAAGGTGGAGATTGGAGAATGTACACCAATTCTAGGGAAATTAACAAAATAACTATAAGGTATAGGTTTACCATACCAAGAATAGAGGATTTGATGGTTTGTTTAGGAGGGGCTTGTTACTTTTCAAAGATTGAGGTCTTAAACATGGCTATCGCCAAATAAGGATGAGATTAGGGGATGAGTGGAAAACTCCCTTCAAAAATAATGAGGGGTTGTATAAATGGATGGTAATACCATTTTGGATTTCAAATGCACCAATCACTTTAATGAGACTAATGAATGAAGTTCTAAAACCTTTTATTGATATTCTTATGTTCAATAAGACTAAAGAGTAACACTTGTAAAATTTGGACATGGTGTTGAAGAGGTTTAATGGAGAAAATTTCATGATCAATTTGAAAAAGTGTGAATTCATGAAGGAGGAGTTGGTCTACCTTGGTTTTTTTATTTCAGAAGCTACTTTAAAGATGGACCCCAACAAGGTAGAAGCAATTTTGAACTAGCCTACTCCAAAATCAGTTAGTGAGGTAATAATTTTCCATGGTCTTGCTAGTCTCTATAGAAAATTTGCAAGTAATTTCAGTCATATTTTCTCTGCTATTATTGATACAATTAAAGAGGATAAGACGAAAAAGTTTCTATGTTCTTATGAGATAGAAAAAAGATTTGAAATTCTGAAACAAAAGATAGCACAACAACCCATCTTAGCATTTCTTGATTTCAAAAAGGTGTTCACAATTGAATGTGATGCAAGTGGATATGAAAATGGAGAAGTCTTGAGTCAAGAGGGCAGACCTGTAGCATTTTTTAGTGAAAAGCTTAATGAGGCCAAGAAGAAGTATTCCTCTTATTACTTAAAGTTGTATTCCATGGTTCAAGCATTGAAAAAGTAGAGACACTATCTCCTTCCAAAGGAATTTATTGTTTTAACTGATAATCATGCTTTTAGTTTCTTGAATAACTAATTCAAACTTAGCCACACACATTTGAAGTGGGTGGAGTACCTACAAAGCTACACTTTCACCATAAAGCACAAAAAGGGTTTGTCAACGAGGTAGTGGATGCTTTGAGAAAAAGACAAATGTTGGTACAAGAATTTCAACTCCAAAGTGTAGGTATTGATGCTTTGAAAGGTATGAATGAAGTAGATGATGATTTAAAGTATGTTTATGTTGTTTTTCATTAGTTCAATGGCACTTCCCACGAAGAATATTCTAATTTCTTGATACAAGATGGATTATTGTTTAAGGGTGCTCAATTGTGTATTCCTAAATCCTTTATGAGGACTAATCTGATTAAGGAGAAGAATTGTGGTAGCTTAGGTGGTAATTTGGCGTGGAAAACCTTTGGATTGGGTAAGAAGATATTATCATTAGCCAAAGATGCAAAGTGATATTATAAAGTCTATTGAAAACTGTGTTGTTTGTGAAAAAGACAAGGTTTCTAGTACAAATGCAGGTATTTAGAAGACTTTTCCAATTCCAAATTGGACATAGGAATCCATCAACATGGATTTTGTGTTTGGTTTACCCAAAACATAGAGAGGGTTTGATAGTGTATTTGTTGTTGACAAATTTAGCAAAATGGCACATTTCATACCATGTAAATGCACAAGTGATGCCTCTTACATTCTTGGATTATTTTTCAAGGAGGTGATAAATATTCATGGCTTACCATTAAAAATTGTCTCAAATAGGGACAATAAATTTGTGGGTCACTTTTGGAGAACCCTTTGGAAGAATTTGGGAAAAAACTTGACCTTTAGCTCTACCTATCATCCACAAATAGATGGGAAAATTGATGTTGTCAATAAGAGTCTTGGGAATCTTATTAGATTTTTGACAAAAGAGCATTCACAAAAATGGGATATAATTCTTCCACAAGCTGAGTTTTTCTATAATGACTATATTAATAGAAGTGTTGGAAAGATCCCATTTGAAATTGTCTATGGAGTGAGATGAATTTGGAGTTGCCATGAAGGATATAGATCAAAAAGTGCAAGAAATTCTTCAAAAGAGCATGGATAAGTACAAGCAACATGTAGATTTAAAGAAGATATATGTTCAATTCAATGTAGGATACTTGGTCCTAGAATATTTGAGGAAAGAAAGGATCCCAAAAGGGAAATATACAAAGCTATATATGAATAATATTATAGCCATGTAGGGTGGTCCACAAATTTGGTGTAAATTCCTATGACATAGAAATCCCTCCTAGAGTGGCTATCTCTCCATTCTTTAATGTTTTTGACCTCTAATTTTTTAAAGGATCTATGATTGCAGGTGAATAAGTAGGTACATTAGGAGTTATAGATGAAGATTGGGTTAAGGACTTACCATCAAGTCAACCATTGAATCTTGAAAGAATTTTGGACACAAAGGAAGCAAAGAGAACTAGGCACAAAGTGTATAATGAATATTTAGTGAAATGGAAAGGTCTCCCTCATGAATATGCCACCTAGATGATAGAGGAAGATATTAAGAAATATGGTTCAATAGTGCAAGAGCTGACCTCAAGTGGAGCTTGAGATTCAATTCTCCCTAGGTGTATGGTGCAGGGGCACCTAGTCAAACATTGCAAATAGGGGTCTAATATTGGGTTTTGTGTTTTCATTCATGTTTTTGATGTAATAAGGTCTATTTAGACCATGGGTAATGTTTTCATGTCATATGGGGTCGGCTGGAAAAAGGTTGTCATGTTTTTTAATTATTGTAAAAGTTGCAATGGAACTTTGCAATTTTGGGTTGTAGTTGGAAGGTGAATGGTCAAGTGATTCAAAAGGTAGTTGAAACTATTGGAATAAGTTGGTATGAGTTTAAATAGGCCTTGAGAGCTTTGAGGCAGGTTTTTGAAGATTAAGCAATAAGGAATCTCTATGTTTTTCTAATTTCTCGAGTAATTTTTTTGCTACAAGCTTTTGTATGACTCTGTATAGTTTGCAAATGTGTTAATTGTGATTGGAGCTGGTGTAGGGATGAGTTATCTCTCTTTTAGTTTTTGTTTGAGTGATTTTCATTGAGAATTGAGTTGAGTCAAATCTTTGAAAGTGGTCTAAAAACCCTAAGTTAAGAGGGTTTGAGTGAAAAAAATGGCATATTAAACCATTCCACCAGTGGAAGCCTCTGCAGATTTGTGGAATGGTATTAGATAGGGTTTTTTAATGTTTTTAAGGTTTTTATATGTAGGGGATGGAGGTAGGGTAGTTTTTTTATCGCTTCCTAGCCTAATATCTCAATGTATTAGGCTTAGGACTGTAGGTTTGAAGTAGAGTTTTGATATTTGATGAACTTGTAAATGTTCCAATTGATGAAATATGTATTTTTTAGACTAAATATAATTTTCTTAAATCCTTGGAGTGGATATTGGTGATTTTGAGAAGGGATGCTACATAGTTTCTTTGTAAATTAGGCCCGATTAGGCTTAAGGGTAGTGTAGCAGTCAACATAAGAGGGCGTTGTTACAAATAAATCACATGTGAAAATTTGATATGTTCATAAGTGGCATAAAGGGTATCAAGAATGGTATTTTTTTCTGGTTTGCAACCTTCTCTAAAAGATATGCTAAAAATTAACTATTTAGAGTGCTACTAGGCAATTTGAGGAATTATGAACAAATCACCAAATTAGGGTTTCTAAATTGAAAAGGTTGTTGAATTATGATTGGTTAGAGAACCTCCACCCCGATCTACATCAATTTGGTATACTTTGAAATATTTGTCGGTAGAAAATTCCAAAAAAAAATGGATGTCCTCCATTCTTACCACCGGACAAAATTTCTCCTCAAAGTCTATTCCTTCAACCTGTGAATAACCTTTGCACACAAGAATTTATTTTTTTCTTACTAATTCACCATATTCATTTATCTTATTCTTTAATACCCATTTTTTACCAATTACATTCTTGTTTCTAGGTCTAGGAACTAATTCCATGTCTATTTTTTCTCTATCTGCTTTAACTCTTCATTCATGGCTCTAACCCAATTATCATATGTGCATGCTTCAAATAATGTTTTAGGTTTTCTCTTAGAAATTAGACACAAATTTACCTCTGCTGATATCACTTTGCTTCTTGTTGTTACACCTTTTTTTTTTCTCGAATTATCTATTCTTTCTTATGATTTTTCTGTACATGCTTAGGCTTTTTAGGAGTAGGTTGAAAAGTCTCTAGTTCTTCTTCAATGTGCTCTTTTTCTTCCTCATTCTCTTCTTGTACTTGTCTATAGATAGGTTCATCTAGTTCAAATTCATTTATTTCAACTGGTATGTGCATATCTTCGTCAAATTTTACATTTGCACTTTCAATTATCTTCCTCAGTCGTTTAACGCTTTTCCATTTGTTGAATATCCAAGGAAGATACCTTCATCACATATTGCATCAAAATTTCCAAGGTTCTCATCATCTCTTGTAATATAAAATATGCTTCCAAACACCTTAAAGTACTTAATAGTAGGAATCTTGCTAGTGCATAGCTCATAAGGAGTCTTTGTGTTGTTACCTCTGATATGAAATATATTAAGAATATAAACAACAATGTGCCTTGCTTCTCTCCAGTATACATCAGGTACATTTTCCTCTTCCATTATAGTCCTTGCAACCTCTTGAATAGTTTGGTTCTTACTTTCTACAACTCCATTTTGCTAAAGAGTTCTAGGAGCAAAAAAATGTCTATTTATAACATGCTCTTCACAAAATGTATTAAACACACTAGAAGTGAATTCTCCACCTCTATCAAAAATTAAAAATTTGAATCTTAGGTTCACTTCACTCTCTACCCTTTCCTTGAACACTTGGAATCTATCTAGAGCTTGAACTTTCTCCCTAAGAAAATTAACCCATGTCATTCTAGAATAATCATCAATAAAAAGAATAAAATACTTGTTACCATTAAGACTTCAACATTCTAGTAGATGATTATTCTTTACCTTTAAACTACATTTTGTTTGTTTTCCCAATTGACAACTTCTGCAAATAGTGTTGGTAGGCTTTGTGATTTTAGGAAGATCCATGACAACTTCTCTTGAACTGATCCTGATCAGATTTTCAAAGTTTACATTACCCATCCTTTGGTGTCATGGCCAATGTTCATTAACTTGAGACACAAAACACTAACCATCACCACTCTTGAGCTGATAAATGTTTCCATGTGTTCTTCTTCCTCCAGCTACCATAGTTCCATAACCTTTTTTGATCTCATAGGTATTATCCTAGAACACAAGTTTAAATCCTTTGCTACACATCTGTCCAACACTAAAAAGATTGTGCCTTAAGCCCTTAACATAATAGACATCATCAGTACTATTTTTTCCATCAAAACTAATTGTTCCTTTTCCAACAATATTTGCACCAGAATAATCTCCAAACATGAATAATCCTCCATCATAATTTTAAAGTTTAGTGAACTTAATTTTGTCTTCAATTATATTATTTGAACATCCACTATCAATTAAGCAATAATATTTTTATTCTATAGCATGAAAGGAAGTAACTAGACATAGATTTATTCTCTAAGGCTAGAAACAAGCATTCATCTCTATCATCCTCAACATCAAATTCATCATAAAAAATTCCAACATCTTCTCTAACATAATACAATTTCCTAAACTTTTTTTTCTTTTTTTCTTGATTATCTCTATTCTTTTTGTGTATGGTTCTATTTGGACATCTTGAAGCATAATGAACAATATTTCCACTACTGAAACATTTAAAATGTAGCATAACTCTGTGCTTACTAGTACCTTTCTTCAATTTCATTGTAAATTTGCTTCCAACTCCTCTATGTTAGAAACCAAGATTAGACATGCAAACCTAAACACCTTCCATAGAAGAGAAAAATAATGAAAAAGTAGAGCTTTGCATGAATTGTGCAAATTGATATTATTCAGGAATTCAAAGATTACAATGAGATGATTTGATTTATAAAAGAAAAGTATGCAACCCTAATGTTGACCTAAAAAAAATCAACTAAATAAAGCTTACTTATTAAATAAGTAAACTAATTATTAGCTAAGAAAAACCTAAGTAAAGTTATGCAAGTGCAATTAAATATTAATTACACTAACACCCCCCCATAAGTGAAACTTAGGGAGAATAAATAAGCATGCACCTAAAACTAAGATGAACTCAAGAAAGCATGAATGGGTCCTGGCAACAAGGCCAGATTAGGTACCCATGTACAAATGCAATAATGAGGTAGAGAAGGAAAACCCAGTGAGACAACCCCCCCTACAATGAGATGACTGCTATAAAGAAGCACTGGAAGAACACTGTGGAGTAACACTGGAACCACAATCCGACAAGCAAGGAAAGATATTTCTTTCTACAAGAAGCAATATCAGAATCATAATAATGCAATAGTAGACCCGATGCCACGAAACACTCAAAAACTCCAAAATGGGAACAACCTTGGAATCTATGAAGCAACAGTCGATTATTGGATGAATGTGATACTGAAATGAAGTGCAAAGATGCAGGTTGCACTCTCCCAACTGTCAAAACATCCAAGTAATCTCCAAAACACCCATCGGGCCAAATCTAGATTAATGATAAACTTGGGACAAATACAGAAAAAAGTGCATGGAAAGAAACATAGAGCTCCTTAATACCTTTCCAACGCTGCAAAGATAGCAAAAATGGAGATCGTGGCAAGAAGTTATGAGCTCGAAAGCATAAAATAAACATCTGATTTCAAACAGAAATAAATGTAGTAAAACCAAAAAATACTGAGAAATAAACTACACCACAAGAAAGTGCTTAGAACTAGCTTTTTGGCAATATCTCGTTTGCTCGATTTTGATACCGTATGCCCAAGTTATGCCGAAAACAAAAAAATTGCTCCTCGAAGCTAAATCAGGGCTGGGAAGGGGCAAAGAGGCCATATGACCAATGATGTCATGCTGATGTTAGCACTTCACTATAAAAAATTGATAGCCATTTGGCCATGTTAGAAACTAAGATCAGATATGCAAACCTAAACACCTTCCACATAAGATAAAAACAATGAAAAAGTAGAGCTTTGCATGAAATGTGTAAATTGATATTATTCAGGAATTCAAAGATTGCAATGAGATTATTTGCTTTATAAAAGAAAAGAATACAACCCTAATGTTGACCTAAAAACAACTCAACTAAATAAAGCTTCCTTATTAATTAAGTAAACTAATCATTACCTAAGAAAAACCTAAGTAAAGTTATGCAAGTGCAATTAAATATTAATTACACTAACACCCCCCATAAATGCAACTTAGGGAGACTAAATAAACATGCACCTAAAACTAAGATGAATGCAAGAAAGCATGAATGGGTCTTGGCAACAAGGCCAGATTAGGTACCCATGTACAAATGCAATAATGTGGTAGAGAAGGAAAACCCAATGGGACAACCCCCCCTAAAATGAGATGACTGGTACAAAGAAGCACTGGAAGAACACTGTGGAGTAACACTGGAACCGTAATTCGGTAAGCAAGGAAAGATGCTTCTATCTAGAAGAAACCATATCGGAATCACAATAATGTAACAGTAGACCCGATGCCATGGAACACTCAAAAACTCCAAATGGGAACAACCTTGAAATCTATGAAGCAACAATCGATTATTGAATGAATGTGATACTGAAATGAAGTGCAAGGATGTGCACCCTCCCAACTGTCAAAACATCCAAGTAATCTCCAAAACACCCATCGGGCCAAATCTGGATTAATGATAAACTTGGGATAGATACAGAAAAAAGTGCATGGACAAAAACATAGAGCTCCTTAATACCTTTTGAATGCCGCAAAGATAGCGAAAATCGGAGATTGTGGAAAAAAGTTATGAGCTCAGAAGCATAAAATAAACATCTGACTTCAAACAGAAATAAATTCAGTAAAAGAGAAAAATACTGAGAAATAAACTACACCACAGTAAAGTGCTCGGAACCAGCTTTCTGACGAGATCTCGTTTGCCCGATTTCGATACCATATGCCCAAGTTATGCCAAAAACAAAGAAACTGCTCCTTGAAGCTAAATCAGGGCAAGGAAGGGACAAAGAGGCCATATGGCCGATGATGTCATGCTGATGTCAGCACTTCATTGGAAAAAAATTGACAGCCATCTGGCCATGTTAGAAACTAAAATCTAATATGCAAACCTAAACACCTTCCACAGAAGAGAAAAACAATGAAAAAGCAGAGCTTTGCATGAAATGTGCAAATTGATATTATTCAGGAATTCAAAGATTACAATGAGATGATTTGCTTTATAAAAGAAAAGTATGTAACCCTAATGTTGACCTAAAAACAACTCAACTAAATAAAGCTTACTTATTAATTAAGTAAACTAATTATTACCTAAGCAAAACCTAAGTAAAGTTATGCAAATACAATTAAATATTAATTACACTAAAACCCCCCCATAAGTGCAACTTAGGGAGACTAAATAAGGATGCACCTAAAACTAAGATGAATGCAAGAAAGCATGAATGGGTCCCGGCAACAAGGCCAGATCAGGTACCCATGTACAAATACCATAATGAGGTAGAGAAGGAAAACCCAGTGGGACAACTCCCCCTACACTAAGATGACTACTATAAAGAAGCACTGGAAGAACATTGTGGAGTAACACTAGGACCGCAATCCAACAAGAAAGGAAAGATACTTTTTTCTACAAGAAAGCATATCGGAATCATAATAATGCAACAGTAGACTAGATTCCACAGAACACTCAAAAACTCCAAACGGGAACAACCCTAGAATCTATGAAGCAACAATCGATTATTGAATGAATGTGATACTGAAATGAAGTGCAAAGATGCAAGTTGAACTCTTCCAACTGTCAAAACATCCAAGTAATCTCTAAAGCACCCATTAGGCCAAATCTGGATTAATGATAAACTTGGGACAGATACAGAAAAAAGTGTTTAGACAGAAACATAGAGCTCCTTAATACCTTTCCAATGCCACAAAGATAGTGAAAATCAGAGATCATGGAAAAAATTTATGAGCTCGGAAGCATAAAATAAAAATCTGACTTCCAACAGAAGTAAATGCAGTAAAACCAAAAAATACTGAGAAATAAACTACACCACAGGAAATTTCTCGGAACTAGCTTTCCAGCAATATCTCATTGCCTGATTTCGATACAGTATGCCCAAGTTATGCCAAAAACAAAAAAATTGCTCCTTGAAGCTAAATCAGGGCTGAGAAGGGGCAAAGAGGCCGTACATCCGATGATGTCATGCTCACATCAAAACTTCACTGGAAATTTTTTGATGACCATCTGACCATGTTAGAAACCAAGATCAGACATGCAAACCTAAACACCTTCCACAAAAGAGAAAAACAATGAAAAAGCAGAGCTTTGCATGAAATGTGCAAATTGATATTATTCAAGAATTCAAAGATTACAATGAGATGATTTTCTTTATAAAAGAAAAGTATGCAACCCTAATGTTTACCTAAAAATAGCTCAACTAAATAAAGCTTACTTATTAATTAAGTTTAAACTAATTATTACCTAAGAAAAACCTAAGTAAAGTTATGTAAGTGCAATTAAATATTAATTACACTAACACGCTGAACTTTCACTATTTGGATCATCTTCTATCTTAGTTGTTTTGAAGGTTGTTTATGTTTTCTCCTTTTCTTTTCCAAACTTCCTCATTTCAAATGTGGTCAAGGTGCCAAATACTTGTTCTTTAGTGAATTTATTTAGATCATACACTTTCTCAATAGCTAAGACCTTGTCAGTATTGCTCTCTAGTAGGGTCATGAAAATATTCTCTATTACATCTTCATCTATCAAAGTACCACCTTGATTTTTTACTTCATTTTTTGTAATATCAACCCTTAAAAAGTAGCTTGCAATGTCTTCACCTTTTTCTATTTTCAAGTTCTCATATTTGTGCTTTGTTGTTAGATTCTTTGATAATTTGACTCTATCATTTATTTCATAGATATATTTCAACTTTTCCCATACTTCATAAGTAGTACCTAATGAAATAATTTTTTTCTACTCAATTTTAGATAAAGCACTATAGGTAGCATACCTTACCTTTTCATTTTCCTCATAGGAAAAAATATCATCTACAAAGGAAGGACCACTTGTTGGCTCAATATATTTTGTCTTAATAGATTTTCAACTCTTGAAACCAAGGGAGATTAGGTAACCTCTCATCTACACTTTCTAGCCATTGTAGTCAGCTCCATCAAACACATGGATTGATAATTTGTGTGCCATCATATCTACCTCAAGTGGTTAAGCTCTTCTCTAAGGAACCAAAGCTTTGATACCAATTTTTGAAATGGACAAGACAACTAAGAGGGGGTGAATTAGTTGTCACCAATCTCATTCAAAATCTTAAACAATTATTAACTCC
This sequence comes from Sequoiadendron giganteum, assembly GCA_007115665.2. Classification (NCBI taxonomy): domain Eukaryota; kingdom Viridiplantae; phylum Streptophyta; class Pinopsida; order Cupressales; family Cupressaceae; genus Sequoiadendron; species Sequoiadendron giganteum. Next base: position 276,267,124 of record CM021102.1, read on the forward strand.
AAATTCACTTTAGTATGTTATTAAGTATGAGCATGAAATGAAAATAACAGAAAGAAATATCAACACAAGAGACACCAAAATTACGTGGAAAAACTAATAAGTGAAAAACCATGGTGAGGATTAACTCACAATATAATAAAAATGGAAAACTAGATTAAAAGACTGACTACCAAAGGGCTCACCATCTAGATACAAGGATCACTGCATACATATAGGAATCACTATCAAGAAGGGAGACACACTACCTATAGAGATAAAGATAGATATCAAAAAATCCACCACAACATGTTCCACATATTTGTAGCCTGGATCAAAGAATTGAAAACACCATCAACTCACTGCTTTTAGGAGTCAAACACATTAAAGAACTACTACCTTGATTCACTTTCACACACTCTTCTTCTTGCACTTTTCTTGCACTTGTCACACTTTATCACTTCTAATTCACAACATTTTTTAATTACATTTATACCACCTTCAATCTTAGAAACTTTCTCCAAGGTCGGATATGCATTCTTCATTTTAAAAATTCAAATTAGGTCAGTGACTCAACATTCTCATAGTGGATAAGAATGAGAGTGGACCAAATACATACTTAACTAGGACCCAAAATAACATCTTGGATCAATCGCATGCTTCCTTAATTGATACTTACACTTCGTTTAATGTGTAGACACCAGGTCAGCCAAACCTAATGAAAATACTAGTGAACATTGAAGTACGCACATCCTCAACAAGATGAAAATGTGTGGACCACATAACATGCTTCACTATAAATTAGAACAACTCTTAGAAGCCTTTAGATTTTTTTGCAACAACTACAACAACTTCCATATATAGAACTCTTTCCATCTGTCCAACTGAACCATAGGGATACACATAGTAGCTTTTGAACTAGCCTTCTGGAGCACCAAGCTATGCACATATTTTCTAAAACATAGATAGCACCATTATTAACCTTCTTCTAAATCTATAGGATTTGAGATAAACCACTAGGGGACTATGGAGCAGAAACATTTCTCTCAGTCCACCAACACATAATTCTACTCGACTAGTTCACAAACCAATGAACACAACTTTCACTCTTCATCAACCCAAAAGCTATAACCTAGGATATATCACCCAAAGATGACCATAACCAACACTACATATCTGCACCAGCATAGGATAAACCCAAAATAAATGTAGAGAACACTATTGGAGCATATTTAGAACACACACACAACTCTATCTTCATTGTTTATTAATTTTCTCAAAAGCACTTGATAACTCATCATATCAGTACACCTGCAACAACATAAAGATAGTTCCATGTACTCACAACATCTCTACATTATCTCAACCATACATGTACTACCTATAATCACTTGATTCCTTTCACTGCAACAACCTATACTTTGTTGACATCAATGACAACATTAATTACAACACCACCAAACTCATTCATACTTGCAACAACATATTTAAAATATGATTTTCCTCCTGCTAATATCAACATGATAGTCGATTCAACTGTTGGACATACTTTTTTGTTGTTCATAGATGAATTTTATAGATATAACCAAATCTTTATCAACCCTCAAGATCACTACAAAACCACTTTTACAACTTCTTGGGGAGCATTTTTCTTGGTCATGATTCCTTTTGGATTAAAAAATGTAGGTGCAACATATCAACAAGAAATGAAATTAATATTTCATGATTACATACATAAGATTTTGGAAGATTATGTTGATGAAATTCTAGATAAATATTTAACTCGAAAATACCATGTGAATGTTCTTCATAAAATATTTGATTGAATGTCAAAATAAAATAGGAGATTGAACCCAAAAAATGTGCATCTTTGGTGTAGATAGTGGAATACTTTTAGGTTTTATCATATCTCATAGGGGCATTGAGTTGGAAACAAAGAAGATTTATATTATTATCAGCATGCCACCTCCTAGAAACATCTCTCTATTATGTATGTAACAAGGAAGGATTCACGCTATCTGATGTTTTATAGATTCCTTAGTAGATCAAAAATTACCAATCACACAACTCCTTAAAAATGATGCTCAATTTAACTAGAGTGAGTATTGAAAATAGGCCTTTGAGAGTTTGAAATATTATCTTGTTACTTGACCTATTTTACAACCTGCTATGCAACACAAGTCAGCAATCGTTTACATTGCAACATCAACCCATGCTCTTACAACATTGTTGTCCCAACAATATGATAACGATAAAGAAAATCTTGTCTATTACATCAACCAAACTTTGATTGATTATGAAAATTGTTACATGATAATAGAGAAACAATGTTTGGCTGTAGTATTTGTTACTAGTAAACCGAGAAATTATTTATTGAATGTTGAAATCCATGTCATGACAAAGTTTGATCCCTTAAAACATTTTTTACTAATATGAATTTATCAAGATGCCTAGCTAAGTGGGTTATATTGTTAACTGAGTTTGACCTTAAGTTTATCTCACAAAAATAAATTAAAGGACAAGACTTGACTGATCACTTAGTTGACACTCCTTCTCCCCTACCATTTCCTTATATGGACTCATTTCCATATGAGAATGTCTTAGCTATTAAAAAAGACAAAGAAACATGGGAATTGTATTTTGACGGTTCTAAGTGTAGAACAGGCTCTAGAGTAGGAGTTGTATTAATTATGCCTTCAGGTAAGACTATTCCCTTATCTTTCTATTTAAATTTCCCTTGTATGGACCTAAAAATGGTCTCAACAAAATTAATTAAGTACTAGTTATTTAATTAATAAATCTTAATTCCTCTACTTATAAATAAATTGCAAAATTTATTTATATAGTTCATTTCTTAATTATTCCTATCTAAAATTATTTTCCTGACAATTTAATTAAATAAACAAATATAACTAATTTGTTTTATTTTATTAATTCCCTCTCATTAAAATTTAATGTCTAAATTCAATTTTGTCACATTTCTACATAATTCTCTAACCTCCTTCCACCTCATCTGCCACCTCAACATGTGTCTCATGAATTTAAATATTTCTAATTTCTAAATGGGAATTTCCATCAAGAAACTCCTAACAAGATTGGAGACACATGGCTTCTCCATCTATTTGATGCCCTTCAACACTTGGCCATTTGTTCTCTTAAAGGGGACAACCTCCATGATTCCCTCCAACTTCCTCACTTTCTACCATCAATCTCTCTGGATCATAATCTCGACCGTCGAATCCTGACACATCACTTGTTGCCTTAGAAAAATCTATAAATAGAGGCTCATTTAAAAATTTTAAAGGGGGGATTGAGCGTAAAATTACTCTACTAAATTTCCTATAGCATTTGAAAGAATTATCATAACATCTTAGTTTTGCATTTAGCATTTGATTTGAAGTAATGTTAAAATGAAAAATTTCCATTATAGAATCTTAGTGGCTGCATTAGTTTTTTAGTATTTCTCATAGAATTTCATTTTGATTTACACCTTATCATAGCAATCATCTTAGCATCACTTTGAACATAGAAACATATCATCTATCATTCAAATTTGTATATCAAAATCCACAATCATATTAATGTAGGAACATAGTCTTGCATTTCATATATCATCTCATTTCTTAGGTTTCCATTTGATAATTCATGCACACCATATATAAATTTGAGAGCATTCATGAATTAGAAAATCCCTGAGAGTAGAGGGCAATGGAATGCTTTCAAATGAATAGTTTTAGCAACTTTTTTTGTTATTTCAATTTCCTTATTGTAATACATTTTATTGATGTGTGGTTTTGAATTAATGTTTACTTACTCATAATTTATATCACACATAAATTGGCACCACCATTGGACCTAGCCCCTATTTTTTACATTTTTTGGAAATTTTGTCTGCAGGTTTTGATGTGAAATCTTGTAGCACAATTGTGAGTTCTTTCAATGCATACAAAACAACCTCTGGCGCATCTAGGCCCTATTTTGGCACATCCATCTTTTAGCTTAGCACATCTAGATTATCTTTCAACTTATACAGTGGGTCTTTTAGCACATTCAATATTTATTTTAGCATATCCATAGAATGTTCTAGTGCATATAGTAGTTTTTATATCACATATGTGTGATATTCTAGCACATCAAGTCTCTGTTATGGCACATCTAGTTTATTTTGTAGAAATTTAAAATTTTGAGGATTAATCAATGTTTTCTATTTTGCAAGTATTTTAAATGCTATCAAAGACCCTCCTAAAACCATAAGAATAGTTTCAAAGAAAAATAATTTGAAAATACTAAGGGTTGCTTTGTACGGGCTATATTTATTTTTGTTTCTTTTGATTAAATTAGGAACCTAGTTTGATTATAAGGATAATTGAACAAACATGTATGTTGTTCTTGTAGAGTGGTAGGCATATTCTCTCCCCTTACCTAGGTGATCAAAAAGCAAGACCCATTCTTTTCATTTTATTGCAATTTTATCCTTAGAGGGCCTGCTTGGTGGGAAAAAGTAATCACCCTAGGGAACAATCCAATCCGGAACACACTAAAGCCAAGCGACTTCCACCCGATATATAAGTCTGGGTACTTGAGGAAAGTTCAAGTATCACGAGGATTTTTCTGACAAGAAGGGAAACAATGGTCTCTTGTTGTATGGATGATCCCCCATGAACATAATTCCTATACTAGAACCCTTTTGTTATAGTAATCCAAAATCCCATTTCTATTTGCTAGTATAAGAGGTCTAACCTCTAAAGCCATCCCATATTCTTGTGGCTTTTAGTAGAGATGAAAATTTTATCAATGGAGATTCATGAGAACTAAAGCTTGGCTGACTCGAGAAGTGAGTTCCGAGAAAGGGGGAGCCAGTGTGCTGAAGCTTCTAATCATCTGCTAAAAGTAATCACAACTAGACTAAAATCCAAGTGGGAATCCAGTGAATACTATCCTACACAGCCTTAGGAATTGTACTTTTTTGATGTGTTGTACATGTGTGTTCAAAATAAAATTAAAAAAAACATCACACACTTAAATGCACAACCACTTATTTAGAATAACATACACTCAAACAATCATTTTCCTCCTTGGAAAATAGGAAAAATCAATCAGACTATCAAAACAAAGAGCATTTTTCTAGATTAGGGCATTTATTCCCTATTCTGTCGTATTTACTATTTTTTTTTGGAACATTTGAGTCATTGTCCAACACATTTAGTCTTTTTTATAGCGCATTTGAGTCATTTTCCAACGCATCTAACCCCCTTTATAGCGTGTTTTCTCATAGTTTTCGTGCATTCATTCTTTATTGTGGTGCATTTACTGCTTTCTCTGGCGCATCTGAGTTAATGTCTAGTACATGAAACCCATTCTTTAGTGCATTTGAGGAATAGTTTGGTGCATTAGTGCAATATTTTAGCATATCCGTGAAATATTTTAGTGCATATATACCTTGTTTTAGTGCATCCAATTAATCCAAAACCAAAGAGCTAATTTCATCCCTTGTTCATTAGTTGGAGCTACAACTAAGGACTCTTGTCAGCACATAATCATTCCTCATATACCACAGAGTCTTAAACTTGTTGAAACTTTCATTTACAAGTCAAAATTCTTTACCTAAGCCTTGATCAAACATCTAAAAGTGCCTAATCATCACATCTATCTCTAATTAGCAGCTGAGTTTTACCATCAAGATACATCATCCTTTATTAGGATTCATCATCCTTTCATCCCAAAATAAATGTTGTATATGTTGGATGTTGTGGTTATTTTTCTGATATGTAGTTGTCATTGATGTCAACACTATTAGCATTAATTTCTTTAAGACTGTATATGTCGAGGATATTGAGAAAATTATAATAAAAAATGTTGCAGGTTGTCTCTGAAGTAGTGAAGATCAGTATGATGGAAAGTTCAATATGTTGATGGTAAGAAGTTTCAGATTAAAGGGTTTGTTTTTAGGTGTATCTAGTTTATCCACCAAACATTTCAGAGGTTCACATGAAGAGTTGAGAAAGTTATTAGTATTTGTGTTCCGACAATTATTCTATTACTGTAGCTGGTATTCCCGGAAGAAGATAATGTGATTCTAGTAATTTGAGTTGTTGTGAATGCTCTTGTGGTGTTTTTGGATGTTTCTAGATCATTCTCTATCTATGTTGCACATCTGTATTGATCATTGTTCTCCCGATCAATGATTTTCTCTTGCATGTTCATGGCCAACATGGTGATTGTAGCATGTTGTGGATCTTCGAGGAATAATTTTTGAAGGTGTTTTGTATTCGAGATATTATTTTGGGTCTTCACTATGTTGTGGCAGACCTTGGTAGATTCAAATTAATAATCTTTATTGTTTTAGGCCAACAATTTTTATTTATCTTATTATTTTGTTGAAGTCGACATGTAACGATGTAACTCCTTATTGTGGATATATATAAGTGATTGTTTCTTCATTTGAATGTGAAAAAAAAAGTGTGTGTTCATGAATAATGTTATAAATCTTCTAAGGTAGAGTAGAGTGTCAAGAAGAGTGAAGAAAAGTGAAGAAGTGCTCATGTTCTTAACCAGAACTGTAATCAAGCATTAGTAGATGCTACTTTCTCAGTTCAAAATTTAGATGGTTGTAATCTGATTTTTTTTGTAAGATAGTGAGTCTTCCTTTGTATTTGAGCAATGAACTCTAGGAAGTGTGCTTGAATGCATGTACATTCCCCATTTATTCTTCTTATAATTTTAGCAAGGTATAAACTTGTGGACTGACCTCCACCATGGTTTTTCCCTTAACATGGTTTGCACGTAAAAATCTTTGTGTTATGTTTGTTTCTAATTTATTCTTTCATGGTTATTAATAAGATCCAATAATAGGGGTAAATATGTGAAAAATTATTCACCCCCCCTCTCAGTTGTATGCCCTTATGTTACCAATAAGTGGTATCAAAGAAAGTTCCTTGGAAGAAGTTTAACAACTTGAGGTGATCTAGGATGGCAACATATTAGAAAGATAGTTTGAGATTTGATGGAACAAATTATTATCTGTGGAAGACTTGAATGGAGTGTCATATGAGATACATTAGTGAATCATACTAGAGCATTATAAGTAATAGGTATGTTATTCCTCAAAATTTTCCTACTACTACTATTGAGATTAGGGATGCTAAATACAATATCAGGGCTAAGGAAGCATTGTTGAGTGCTTTGATTGATTCTGAGATGACGAATGTTATGGATTTGAAGACTGCTTATGAGATTTGGAAAAAGCTAGAAGCTTTGTATGAAGGTGATGCTAATGTGAATATTTCTAAGCTACAAAGTGTGAAACGGAAATATGAAATGTTGAGAATGGGTGATGATGAGAATATTACTACTTTCATGCAAAGAGTGAATGAACTTGTGTGTGGTATCAAATTTGCTAGTGGACAGTTGGATGAATCAAAGATTTTTGCTAAAGTGCTTAGATCCTCACCTTCTGCATACAAATTCAGAGCTATAACTATTGATGAGCTCCAAACTATGACAAATGTAACCAAAGATATGTTGATTGATTAACTTACTACTTTTGAGCTGAGTGAATTCAGTGATGCCCTTCATAAGATAGAATCCGCATTCAAACCTACTACCTCCAAAAGAGATAAGCATAGATATGATCCGGGTGAAATTTTTTCTAGAAAGGTATTCAAGTGTGAGGAAGAAATGAGACAAATTGAAGAAGAAGAGAGAGAATTGGATGAGCTTGAAGCACTTATTGTCAAAAGGGAAGCTAGAGGAGAAGGTAAGTATAAAGGGAAATCATCTATTAAATATTTTTCTTGCAATAAGATAGGTCATTTTGCATCAAGGTGTCTGAAAAGAGTTCCTAATTCAAGACCTAACAAGCCTAAATTTTAAAGGAAGTATTATTATGCTACTGATGAAGGTGTGACATATAATGAATCTGATAAATGGAATGTAAGTGAAGATGTGTTTGTGTTTATTGCTATCAAGAAAAATAATCTAGTATCTATTGAATCTGCTAGTTGTACAAATGTGGAGAAAGCCCTAGATGCTCGAGTTGAAGAGAAGGATGAATGGGTAATTGATAGTGGATTTTCTCATTACATGAAAAGTGATAAAAGAAAAAATTTAAGCATTGAAAAGTATGATGGTGGTGTTGTAAGGTTTGGTGATAAAAATGGTGGTATAATTTGTGGTAGAGGATGCATTTCTCTTGATGGTAAGCATAATACTAATGATGTCTAAGGTTTGAAGCATAATATTTTATGTCAGAAAGATGGTTGATAAGGGATGTAATCTTAAATTCAAAGTTAGAAAGTGTAGAATATTGGGAAGTTTCAAAAATGTGATTGCTTCAGGTATAAAAATAAAAGCTAACTGATATCATCTGAATGTTGCTAGTAAAATTTGTTTGATTGCTCAAGTTGATGAAAGTTGGTTGTGGCATAGGAGAATGTGTCATTTAAACTTTAATAATATTATAAAGATAAGTTCTACCTAGGCAGTGAAATATATTCCTAATTTGGTAAAACCTTCTAATGCCATATGCTAGGAATGCCAGTTAGGAAAGAAAACTATAATTTTATTTTAGAGAAAACAACATTGTTCAAATGAATTGTTGGAGCTTGTTCATACTGACTTGTGTGGTCCTTCTAAGGTCTGAATTTTACAAGGTTACGGGTATTTCATTTTTCTTATTGATGATTATTATAGGATGATGTGGGTTACTTTCTTAAGGAAGAAATATGAAGCTCTAGAGAAGTTTAAGATATTTAAGGCCATGGTTGAGACAAAGGAAGGTTTGAAGATTAAGTGTTTGAGATTATATAGAGGTGGTGAATTCACTTCCCATGAGCTTAATTATTTTTGTGAAGTGCATGGGATAAAGAGACAATTATCTTCAATGTGGACCCCTCAACAAAATGGAGTTGTGGAAAGGAAGAACAAGATAGTTCAAGATTTTTCTAAGACTACAATGCTAGAAGGAAATGTTCCTGATATCTATTGGAGAGAAGTTGTGAGTATTTTTATTTATATCCTCAACTAGGTACAAATAAAAGGTGATACTAGTAAGACCCCTTTTGAGCCATGGTCTGGTCATACGCCTACTATTAGATATTTTAAAATATTTTGGAGCAAATGCTATACCAGAAGAGATGAAGATATAGGAAAGTTTGATGCTAGCAGTGATGAAGAAATCCTTCTTGGTTATTCTTGGTGATGAAATGTAAATGTTAAGGTTGATGAAGACATTGCTAGACCATCCAGAACTTGTGGATATGATTTTGATTATTAGAATGACAGTAAAAACAAAGGTCAGACTTCAAATCAAGTTTAGATCATTCCAGTGAATCAAGAAGATCAAGAGGAAGGAGAACCTAGTGAAAGTCCAGAAGAGAGATCAAAAGAGCTTGAAGTTCAAGAACATCCTAAGATTCCAAGGTATGTGAGATTAAATAATTCAGAAGATCAAATTATAGGTGATAAGAAAAAAGGTGTCCAAACTAGGAGAAGAGTTGCATAAGAATATTGTTTGATATCAAAGATTAAGCCAAGTAATGTAAATGAATCATGCAAAGATGAAAATTGGATTGAAGGAATGAAATAAGAGCTACTACAAATTGAGAAGAATGAAACATGGACTCTTGTTGCTTGACCTAAGGACAAAAATGTAATTGGAACTAAATGGGTCTTTCAGAATAAACTGAATGAGCAAGGTGAAGTTATCATAAACAAAGAAATCCTATTCTGTAAATGATATTCTTAGATGGAGGGAATTGAATTTAAAGAGAGTTTTTCCCCTATTGCTAGGATTGAAGTTGTGAGACTATTTCTTGCTTATGCTACTTACAAAAACTACAAGGTTTATCTGATGGATGTCAAGTCAACATTTCTAAATGGAAAATTGGAAGAAGAGGTGTATGTTGAGCAACCTGATGGATTTCAATTGACTGATCATGGAGATATTGTTTGTCGGTTGAAGAAAGCATTGTATGGACTCCAACAAGCCCCTAGAGCTTGGTATGTCAGATTGGACAAGTATTTGTTGAAGCTTGGATTTGTAGACACATAAAAATGGCCTAGACCCGCAAACCACATTTTTCTATATCATGCTTCATCTCAACATAATTAAAATATTTATATCCTATAGTCCAATGTCAACTATTAATTAAATAATTCTTAATTATTTTAATTAATTCATGTCTTTCATTCCTCTTGGCTATTTAAATAAATAAATTATATTATTATTTAAATACGTTGCTAATTGCTTAGGTCACTCTATAATTAAATAAATTCCTAAATTTATTTAATTATTATTAGTCCATTACTTCCTCATGATTATTTAAATAAAGAAACTTTATTATTTATTTAATATGTCATCAATTATTTATGTCTGCTCATAATTAAATAAATTCTTATTATTTATTTAATTATTATCCTCTCCAGCTTTCTTTCTAATTTTAAATAAAATCATTTACTTTGTAATTTTCTTCCACAATTAAATAATTTTAATTATTTAATTCTCTTTTTGATTTTTTCCTTCTAAATTTAAATAAAAGCATTTTATTTAAATTGACAATTTCCCTCTTTCAAAGTAAATAATTTTAAATTACTATTATTTACTACCACATGAATTCACCATTTTGGAATTAATTTCAAAATAGATTTTTCTCCACAAAGTAAGTTATTTCTAGAATAACTTGATTTTCTAAATCATCTTTTTTCTACTTGCTAATTCTCATCTCACTATCACAATTATTCTCTTCCCATGATTTAATTTATTTAATTAAATATCATCCACTCAATTTGAATTTCATCTTAGAGTTTCCCTAACCCTAATTAAGGAGTTGTTATTTTGAATCTTGACCATAGATTATAGGGCACTTATCAATCTTTAATCTCATCCATCCATACAAAATTGCAGTTTTTATAAAATGCCAATTTTTTTCTCATCTCTGAATCTTTTCATTTAATCTCTTAATATAATCTTACATCTTAGATTTTGATCTTGTGTCATTTTATTTGCTTGCCTTTAGAATTTAATTTCTTTTGCATAGCTTAATAGGAAATCCTTCAACACTTAGCTTAGTACTAGTCCATAGCATAGAAGTTTTCTCATCACAAATCAGAGGGCATACTTTGCATTTCAAATCTCAGCAAGCTAGAAGGTACAATAGAAATCAGTCATGGAGGATAAAGGAATTGGTGAGGTCATTTCAGCTAATTTTTTTATTTATTCCTATGCATTCTATTGATATTTGTGGATTTGATTAATATGCTTGTATGTTACTAACAATATGATCTTGCAGAATAAATCCTCAATTACATTGGTGAACACGACTATTTTTTGACATTTTTTGTAGGTTTTCTGTAAGTTTTTTTTGTTTTGTAGGTACAAGTATAGAACGATGGATTCAATAGATCTGGCGATGCAAATGCTCATTTGCACTGCATTTGATACGTCACGTGATGCATGTGCTATGTCGTGATGCAATTGGCAATTCACACAACACAAATGACAGACCGAGGTGCATACGATTGACCGAGAGCCACGATCAAAATAAACTGGGCTACATTCGACATTACACGACACATTTGCATACTTGAGTGGCGTATTCACTCTGCTATGATGCAATCGGCTAGTAAAATAATTTTTCCAATGTTATCTTTCAAATTTCTATTTTTTTAGCTCTTTTTTAGATTAAGGTTCTTTTTTATACTAATATTTTTGCTATAGCGTGTGTCAAGTTGGAGGCTAACCAAGGCTATTTTATTTTATTTTTTTGATAATCAATCATGCATTTCACTCATAGTTAAAAATAAACATCACATAATTGCATGAGGTTAAAAAGAACATTCACATTTTTCACGAGTTTAAAATAAACTATTAGTTAGCTCACACTACAAACGGTTAAAATGAACCCTTTGATTTCTAACACTACAAATAGTTAAAATGAACTAGTGTTTGTTATGTCCTATGATTTAGTTAGATATCACACTTTCGCATTTTGATTTGGACTTAAAAAGAACAACATGCGAGTGTGATTCAAATATATTCATGTGCTCTCTCTTTTTTTTTAAACAAAGATTGATTGAACTATGAATATGTTTGCTCACTTTTGTTAACCTAGAAACTGGGTCTGCTTTGGTGGGAAAAAGTACTCACCCCAAAGCGACTCAAACTAGCAATGAATCTCTTTAGCTGAGCTACTCTCGACCAGTATATAAATGTGAATCCTAAGGGACAACCTAGGATTACGCATGTAGATATGTCATATGGACAATTAGTACTCCCCAAAACCTTGTTGAGATTAACCTCTTCAAGTTGGATTTCCTCCTTAATGAAGCTTAATCTTCTGCCCCATGTACGACCACTCGAATGGGTGCTTGAATTAAAACCCTTGTTTTTAGTGGCCAAATACCTTTTATTCTTTGGTGCAGCAATGGTCATTGCCAAGGAACCCACACTTACGTAGTTTTTAGTAGAGATTATTAGCCTACCATGGGAGATTAATGGAGGTTGGAAGCTTGGTTTCCCTGAGAAGTGAGTGCATTGTAAGGGTGATCCAATGGGGCCAAACTTCTAAATTCATCAACTAAGAATATGCAGTTGGAGTAAAATCTGTGTGGGATCCAAAAGACTACTGTCTATGTAGCCATAGGATTTTGTAGATGTTTTCTATGTATTTTTTTTCAATTTTTACATCATGTGTTTGCCAAGTATATTCAGACAACTTGAACAAATGAACATCAACCCCAAAATCTGAAACAACACTACCAAACTAAAACAAAATCTTTGCAATCTACTGAATTTTTGTCAAAACCACTTTTTGCGACGCATCTACAACATTGAACCACAATTGCTTATTCTTGAGCCACATCTCCTTTTTCAAGCCGTAACTGTCATTTATAATGCCACAATTGACTTTCATTCCACGTATTTTCTTGATCAAAAGACGCATTTATAATATTAAACTGCATCTGATTGTTCTTGAGCCGCAACTGCTCTATCGAGCTGCATTAGCAACTTGAAACACAAGAATTGTCTATCATACACCACGTTTTCTAGCTCAAACACTACAACTGATCTATCGAGCCACACTCACCATTTTAAATTCCACAATTTCTCTATCACACTATATTTGCAATCTGAAATGCCACATTTGTTAGTTTGCACAAAATTGGCTAAATTATGCAACACATCTACCATATTGCAACACATTTGCCCGAATCTGAGACACATCTGACTTCTTTGCAATGCATTTCCCTTCCTGTGATGCAATTTTTTCTTGCAGCGATGCATTTGAGACTGTGACGCATTTTCTTGTCAACTGGAAAAATATTTTTACTATCAGAAACCTGCGACCAAACATTTGCTAACAGATTTCTTGACATCTTTTTCCAGGAGTCTCTTTCTGAAACCAAAACACTAGTCCAAGTCATCCATTTTTGCATTTTTAGTTTCCATTTAGCTTGCAATCCACCATCATCTTCAGCATAGGAAAAGTCTCAAGTCCTTAAATTTGCACAATTTGGGATAAGAAACATTTCCTTATTTTATCAAACCTTTGTCTCAAAAGTAAATTGTCATTGGAACAAATTGAAAAAACCCATCCTTGGTCATTGTCTTTTGGTGATATATTTCCAACTCATTAGTCTAGTGTGGAAATCTCACCTTGTCATTTTTTCATCTTGTCCTTCAAACCTGTCCTTTAACAATCCAAATCGAGAGATTGGCCAAACTTTGAATGGTTAGAAAACCTTTCCTAAAAATCATTTGACATAAGACACTCATTACCACTTTTCATTTGACATTATTTTTAGTCTTTTTCTTCACTTTGCATTGTCACCTTGTATCATACATAGTCTTAGTATTAGTCTCATTCCACCCACCATCATGTCTTCAAGCCACTATGACATGCTTGCTTGTAAAATTGAATGCTAATTTCTCAATAATGGTCAGACACAACTAGTTGGGGACTTCAAAACACTATACCTCCAATCTAAGTCCAATTTACAACCCCTAGCCCTCCATCCATCTATCCCTCTTATCGACAACCTTTAAGTCCTAGTCCTTTGTCCATTTCCCCTCCCTGTCATGAATATTTTAACACAAATCCTTCCATTCATCCACAAAAAACATCCACCTATTGTCCCCACCCTAACATTGATAGGGGAAACCAACCATCCACATCATATCCTAGTCCTTCATTCACATCATATCCTAGTCCTCCAATCACGTCATATCCTAGTCCTCCATCCACATCATATCCTAATCCTCCATTCACGTCGTATCCTATTCCTCCATCCACATAATATCATTTTCATGCATTCATGTACTATCCTAGTCCATCATCCCTCAACCAAGTCCAAACCTCCATGTCATATCCTAGTCCATTATACACCAATCTGTTCCAAGACACTGCATTTTTTCATGAAAACATATCTAGTCATGGTATCCAAAGTCCCATCTTCTTACCTACAATTGAGGATACATGTCAAGAGGAAAGTCCAAAGCATGAAATCATAACATCACCATCTTGTCTAGACCAAATTAGTCTATTGGACCCCATCTTTACATCCATTCAAGAAGTCCTCCTAGAAAATCATGGCATACCAAAGACACCTATCCTTGGTCAAGAGTCCATCCAAAACCATGTCATTCAAGACAAACCTATCCTTGGTCAAGACCCTATTTTTTATCATGTCATTCCAACTAAGCCCATCTTTGATCAAGACACTACTTTTGATGAAGTCCTAAATTATCCACTTCTTGACCTTTATGCCCTTCATGATGAAACACTTGAAGATGACACTCTCAAAGCTTCCAACATTGACACTACCAATAGTGAGACACTTGCCTCCATGGGACACATAGATGATCTACCACTAGAACAAGAGTCTCCTAGCATGGACATATTTGCAAGTGATCAAGCTATAACTGAATTTAGTGGGCTCTATAAAAATTACCATGAAGAAAATTTTGACATCAAATTCGAACCACCAACAAAATCATCAAAATCTGATATGTCAGAAAATCAAACCGTAGATGTCAATCAAAAATCTATCCAACATGTTAGTGAAGCTACAACATCCTATCAATTAGGATCATCTATATTTTTTAGAGCAAGCTTTCTTATAGATGACAAGATTTTAAGCATTAATTTTCATAATAAGGATGAGCTAGCATCTTGCCTCCAAAATAACAAGTTCCCCATCACAAACAAAATTTTTCAGAACATGCATTATCAAGGAAAAGGACTAGGCCTACATGAGCAAGGAATTATAGAACCTATACAAGTTCAGACAAATTATAGACATCAAGGTATTGGCTATTTATCAGTTGGAAAATCTAACAATTTTAGTGGTCCCTCCTCAATATTGGGGGCAACTTTATTAGGTACAAACATCAAAATGGGTGTCATGATTAGGCCTTGTCATAAGATTGTTGCCAATACCCCTTCCCTCCACACCCCAAACCCTAATTCCATCATGAATAAACCTTCCATTTGGAACCAAGAAAAGTATTAAAAATCCAAAGTTTAAAATAACATGTCAAAGGCCATGGAATTGGAAAAAAATTCAAGTGGACAAATAAAGCTAAAGTGGATCCCAAAAAAAAATGGATCAAGTGAAGAAAATAATGAATTAGGCAAATAAAATATGCCAAATCTAAAATTCAATCAAAATGTGGAGCCACAGCACAAGAGGACTCCCACATATAATACATGTTTACCCCCTCCAAAATGGCTATCAGGAGAGACATAAATTTTTTGGTTCCAAACAACATCCTAACCTGATACCCAAAGTTTGGAAAATAAAAACCAATACATACAAACATCCAACCAACCCTTCCATGTCCACCATCCTTTATCATAATCCTACATCCTCCTTCAATTCCAAACATCCCATGTCACAAATCTATCGCATCTTGGCAAAAAATCCTTTATCATAAGGAATCTCATGGCACTCTATTGCGATGTGCATATTTTGATAAGGCCAACTCTAGTATCAACAGGGATCACAATGACATCGGTCAACTATATGAAAGAACTATCATCCTGACAAGGAAACTACTTTAGAAAGGTCACTATTGGCATGTCATGGCACCAGTCTCTACATCGACACTGTCAAAGGATTCAACAAAGCCACTAGTCATCTAAAGAAAAAAGGCTATCCGACCAAAATTCCAAAATGCAAAAATACAAAAAAAATGAAAAATAAAAAACTTCGTCACTTTGATGAAAACCTGGCAAACAGGCGTCTTGGTGACACCAAAAAAATAAAAACAATATAAAAATGGAAAAAATAGTAAAGAGAAAAAATTCATCCAATAGTGAAAACCATTCTCATGGCACTTTGGATAAGTACCATGATGAAAACCTTGCAAATAGGCATCATATGTAGAATAAATCATCTATGTGGACTATTACACTTGGAGGAAATTTATCTCATCTCTCTTACCCTCTGCATAACAGATTTCTTATGACATTTCCATCCATCCATCTAAGTCTTATCATGTCCATCCTTTTTCCCACCTATTTTGATCTTGACAAAGACTAAGGCACAAACACAAATCATTCTTTGGAAAAATTTTGACATGTCCATCCTTTGGTCATACACTAGTCACAAAATATAATGTCATTACCTTCATAGCCTCATTTTCACTATGCAACATCATCGTTGGAGACCATATGATAATTCTCCTAGTCCAAGACATCCATGTCTCCTATATTTTACCAAAGTCATCCATTGTCCTTTTATACCTATCACCCATCTTGGTTTCCCTTGTCATCCCATCTAGTCCTAATCAAGTCATTCCAAATGCAACAATATGGAAAACCTGGCCCATCATCCAAAACATTCCTTGACTTTGTCCCTAGCCCTGTTGTAGACTTTTATCCTCTTGTCATATCATTGGCATCTTCAGATTGTTTTGGGATGTGTTCCTTCCCACGTCAAACAACATTGTCATTGTCATCATCACCTATCAATTAGTATTCAACTTGACTAGCAAATAAATCATGGTTGTCCTTAGATTCATGTGCGTCAACATCATTCACATGCATTTTTCACAATATTCATAAAACGTCAAAAAGTCATAAAAATTAGAAAAAGTCATAAAAATTAGAGAAAGTCCTGAAAAAAATGATGTAAAAATCAGAAAATGTCCCGAGGAAAACACAAAACCATCCAAATCAATGTCAAAAACCCAAAAATAGAGTCAAAGTTATTCAGTCTTTTTCATTTGTCTAAACTATGTTGTCTTTGTGCATTTGCTACATAGGCAAGGCTCATCTTTGAGTCCCCGAGACATTAGGTCCATCGTTTTAGGTTTGTCAAAACAAAATCATAAGTCAAACATGGTCGCACTAGTCAAATAAAATAGAAATAGTCGCTCTTGACACAAGACAGTCATTCAAAATGTCAACGCCAAAATTGGTCAAAATTAGACAACATAAGCCAATCAATCAACTTGCCAAAACATTAGTCAGAACGTCAATCTCCTCACTTTTTGGTCCTCTTAAAGATGTGTCCTTCTCAGATTTGGACCTCGTCAAAATCTCATTTTCCTTTTCAAGATGTGTCCTTCTTGACCTTAGGCACCATCAAACCATCAAACCATCAAAACTATCAAGCTATCAAACAATTAATCTTCGACAAACAAATATTGGCAAACATGACCTATTTTATTTTCTTTGACTATTGTCTATGGATTGTCTTGACAAAAAGACTAGAGCAAATTGGCCTCTAGTATGAGTTAGGACATTCCTTGTCTATGAATGTTTGTCTTGCAAGTGGATGACCTTGCACACCTTGGTCTATGTCATACCCTGGTGTTTTTTGTTCATTTGTGTCATTTTTACCGCCCAATGATGATTCAAGCAACACCTATTAGTACCTTGGCAAATATTGAAGGATTCTAACATGCATTTTTTTTTTCGCATTAACTTGCATTTCTTTCTACACAGTAACATCCATGTCTTCCAAGCTAACGTTTCTTCTATTCCTTCATTCTCTAGTCATCTCATCCATTTCGAGTGCACACTCGTGCCCTCCGAATGCAGTTTTCCTCCTGAGGGGGCATACCATAACCCTCATCATCATTCTTCCTCGTCCTATTTTTCATTGGGGCATATTTTTGACTTATTTTCTTTGCCACAATGTGACAAGCTGTATTTTGACAAAGAGGGGCAAATGTAGACACATAAAAATGGCCTAGACCTGTAAACAAAATTTTTCTATATCATGCTTCATCTCAACATAACTAAAATATCTAATTATGTCCTATAGTCCAATGTCAACTATTAATTAAATAATTCTTAATTATTTTAATTAATTCACGTCTTTCATTCCTCTTGGATATTTAAATAAATAAATTATATTTTTATTTAAATACATCACTAATTGCTTATGTCACTCTATAATTGAATAAATTCTTAAATTTATTTAATTATTATTAGTCCATTACTTCCTCATGATTATTTAAATAAATAAACTTTATTTATTTATTTAATACGTCATTAATTATTTATGTCTACTCATAATTAAATAAATTCTTCTTATTTATTTAATTATTATCCTCCCCAACTTTCTTTCTAATTTTAAATAAAATTATTTACTTTCTAATTTTCCTCCACAATTAAATAATTTTAAATATTTAATTATTTAATTTTTATTTTTTCCTTCTAAATTTAAATATAAGCATTTTATTTAAATTGGAAATTTCCCTCTTTCCAAGTAAATAATTTTAAATTATTATTATTTACTGTCACATGAATTCACAATTTTTGAATTAATTTTAAATATTAATTTCAAAATAGCTTTTCTCTCCACAAAGTAAGTTATTTCTAAAATAACTTGATTTTCTAAATTATCATTTTTCTACTTGCTAATTCTCATCTCACTGTCACAATTATTCTCTTCCCTTGATTTAATTTATTAAATTGAATCTCATCCTCTCAATTTTAATTTCATCCTAGAGTTTCCCTAACCCTAATCAAGGGGTTGTTATTTTGAATCTTGACCACAGATTCTAGGGCACTTAGCAATCTTTAATCTCATCCATCCATACAAAATTGCATTTTCTATAAAATGCCAATTTTGTTCTCATCTCTGAATCTTTTAATTTATTCTCTTAATTTAATCTTAAATATTGCATCTCTTAATCTTGCATCTTAGAGTTTGATCTTGTGTCATTTTATGTTCTTGCCTTTAGAATTTAATTTATTTTGCATAGCTTAATAGGAAATCCTTCAACACTTAGCTTAGGACTAGTCCATAGCATAGAATTTTTCTCATGACAAATCTGAGGGAATACTTTGCATTTCATATCTCAGAAATCCTAGAAGGTACAATAGAAATCAGTCATGGAGGATAAAGGAATTGGTGAGCTCGTTTCATCTATTTATTTTATTTAGTCCTGTAGACAAGGAAAATGTACAAGTTTGTTTTGGCACAACTGATCCCGATTACTAACAACATTTCCTCTTAAATCACATTCTCAGCATTTCATCACATTCTATCTCTTGGTTTAATAAATCATTATTTATTGGATTAAGTCTTCCTCTTTCAATGATTATATTAATCAGTTTAATTTAATTAACCTTACATCCCTATTTAATTAAATAAATCATTTTATTTAATTAAAATCTCTAAAGTCTTCTTATTAAATTAAATAAATTAAACCTTATTTGATTTAATCCAACATGTTCCCTCTAGATCAAATAAATTAAATCATTTATTTGATAAATCATTTCCTCTCAATTCTTGACTTAAATCAATTCATAAATCTAAGTCTAAAATTGTCACATCACCTAATTCATCATTAATTTAATCAAAACCATGATTAAGCTAACCCATTTCACTAAAATTCTCTAGAGAATGCAAGTTGCACAATAAATCAAATACTTTGATTTATTAATTCATCCATTTTCCCTCACAAGGCATCAAAAGGGAATATTCCCTCATTTGAATTCAAAAAGCCAAGTGGACTTAGTCCTTCCAACAAGGCATTCAATGCCTCTTACATGTCCTTGACCTTGAGCCAAGTGACATTAGATTCACTTCTCTTCCCTCTTCAACAAGTCAACTCGCAATTTCAAATACAAATCTATGTATTTATCATGCACATTGGCCAAAATGTGCTCATTCCTCATCCAACCACATGTGGACAAGTGTCACAATGCCATTTGATTATCCTTTGTCCCATATTGTTCGATCTTGCTCACTTCTTCCAAATTGAAGTCTATAAATTGAAGACTCCTCTCCTCACTTATCATCCACAATCCTCATGCAAAGTTACTCTCTCCAATTGAGAACTAATTTTGCTCATTTCATCCAAACACTCACCTCATTTTCACATTTTCTCAAAGGTTATACTCAAATCTCTTTGGAGATTTTACCATTTGCTCAAACCAATCAACATTGCTATTTAGGAATTGGGAAAGGGCCAATTGCAACACTCCATTGGCACCAATTCCCCCATAAGATCATCATGCTATTAGCTTAACTAGGATTGAATTTCTTTTGTTTCAAGTTTATTGTGTTCTTCATTTTCCTAGTTTAGTTTAAATAGATGGATTTTATGGGGAATATCTCACTCTTGTATACATGCATTTGATCTAACATCTAACCATGTTTGTTGTCTTTGTGCATTTGCAGGTTTAGGGATTCACAAGTCCTATGCATTAAAATGATATTTGTGGATTTGATTAATATACTTGTATGTTACTAATAATCTGATCTTGTAGAATAAATCCTCAATTACAAGATTTAACAAAGGTATTGCTGATAGTAATTTGTATTTCAAGATTCATGATGATAAAAATTTGATTGTGCAAGTCTTTGTTGATGATATCATTTTTGGAGGAGATGATGGTTTGTGCATGAAGTTTGCTAATGAGATGCAAAATGAGTTTGAGATGTCAATGATTGGAGAGATGAAATTATTTTTGGGATTGCAAATTAGTCAATTAGATAGATGGATCTTTATATCTTAGTCCAAGTATGTGAAAGAATTGCTAAAGAAGTTTGGTATGGAAGATTCAAAGCTAGTTGGTACACTCATGGTGACTAGATGTAAGTTGACAAAAGATGATGATTCTTTGAAGGTAAATAAGACTAGATATAGATCAATGATTGGTGGATTCCCTTATTTGACTCAAAATAGACCTAATATCATGAATGTTGTATGTATTGTTGCAAGATTTCAAGCCAATCATAAGGAATCTCATGTGACTATTGTGAAGAGAATTTTTAGATACTTGAGGGGAACAATTGATTTTGGTTTGTGGTATCCTAAAGATGATCTTAGTTTGAATGGCTTTACTAATGTTGATTGGGAAAGAGATCTGAATGATAGTAAAAGTACTAGTGGTGGCACATTTTTCTTGGGAAATAAGTTGGTTTCATGGTTAAGTAAAAACTAGAATTCCATTTCTTTGTCTACTATAGAGGAAAAATAAATTGTTGCTGCTAACAATTATACTCAATTATTTCAGATGAAGAAGATGTTGAAAGATATCAGAGTTATGTATGATGAGCCTATTGCTATATTCTATGATAATTCAAGTGCAATTAATATTTCTAAGAATCTAGTGCTGCATTCAAAGACCAAGCATATATCTACCAAGTTTCACTTTTTGAGAGAGAAGGTGAGTGGAAAATAAGTCACATTGGAGTATGTGCCTACTAAGGAAAAAATTTCACACATCTTTACCAATCCATTACCTAAGGATACTTTTGAGTATCTCAAAGGGAATTTAGGGGTGATTACCCCTCCTAATCAGAACTAAGATGCATTATCTTGCATCGGTCTATGCATTTCATAGTCATATCTTGATTCAAATTGATGTTGTGGTGGTTGCTACTCAGGGGGAGTATTCAGATGATTTAGATATGTGGTTCAGAGCTTGTGTGTACCTTTGTCATTGATGTCAAAGGGGGAGAAGAGAAATGTGAAAAACTAGGGAGAAGTCATGAGAAAAGAGTCAGAACCTAAGGGGGAGTAAGTGTTGAAGTTAGTTACGTTGATGGTATTTTTCATATCATGTGTTGCCATCAATGCCAAAGGGCGATATTGTTGGATGTTGTGGTTTTTTTTGCTAATATGTGGTTTTCATTGATTTCAACACTATTAGCATTAATATCTTTAAGACTGTATATGTCAAGGATATTGAGAAAATTGTAATAAAATATGTTGCAGGTTGTCTATGAAGCAGTGAAGATCAGTATGATGGAAAGTTCAGTATGTTGATGGTGAGAAGTTGTTGATTAAAGGGTTTGTTTTTAGGTGTATCTAGTTTATCCACCAAAATTTTTAGAGTTTTGCATGAAGATTTGAGCAAGTTATTAGTTTTCGTGTTTCGACAGTTATTTTATTACTGTAGTTGGTGTTCTTGGAAGAAGATAATGTGATTATATTAATCAAAGTTGTTTCAAATTCTCATGTGGTGTTTTTTTATGTTTCTAGATTGTGCTCTATCGATTTTGCACATCCACATTGATTGTTGTGCTCGTGGTTGGTGATTTTCTCTTGTGTGTTCATGTTTTTCATGTTCATGGACGATAGGGTGATTGTAGCGTGTTGTGGATCTTCGAGGAATAATTTTTGAAGGTTTTTTGTGTTCAAGGATATTATTTTGGGTCTTCACTATTTTTTCGCCAACCTTGGTAGATTTTTATTAATAATTTTTATTGTCTTGTGTCAACAGTTTGTATTCATCTTACTATTTTGTTGAAGCCGACATGTAACGATATAGTTCCTTGTTGTGGATATATATAAGTGATTGTTTCTTCATTTGAATTTTAGTGAACAAGTGTGTGTGCATGAATAATGTTCTAAATATTTTGAAGGTAGATAAAAGTGTGAAGAAGAGTGATGAAGAGTGAAGAAGTGTTCATGTTCTTAATCAGAATTATAATCAGGCATTAGTAGAAGCTACTTTCTTAGTTCAAAATCTAGATGGTTGTAGTCCAAATGTTTTTGTAAGATTGTGAGTCTTCCTTTGTATTTGAGCAGTGAACTCTAGGTAGTGTACCTAAATGCATGTGCACTCCCCATTTATTCTTCTAATACTTTTAACAAGGTATAAACTTGTGGACTGACCTACACCATGGTTTTTCCTCTAACAGGATTTCCACATAAAAATCTTGGTGTTATGTGTGTTTCTAATTGATGATTTCATGGTTATTAATCAGATCTGAGAATAGGGGTTAATAAATTTAATAAGTTTGAAATTCTATGACAACTGATTCACTCCCTAGAAAATGATCAAAAGCTTAGCAAAACTTCATCATTTGTATGCCCGTTCAAACAAGAGTACAAAGGAAAAAATCAAATAAAAATAACTTGAAACTCAAGACTCCATGGTTGAACAAGAAGAAATTCATTTCCATAATCTCCACCAATCTTGAGGTGATGAAATAACTGAAGAAGACATCGAACAAGTTCAACAAGATCCAATTTTTCACAAGTTCCTAGAAAATATTTTTGAAAAAGATGGAGAAAAATAAATTTTAATGTTTGCTAAACAAGGTGTCAAATTTCCTGATGACTTTGATGTTAATCAACTAAAAGGAGAACCTAAAAGAAATAAAACTAATCTTCCAAACATAGATCCACTAGTTACATTTACTCATCAAATGAAAAATCAGTAACAACAACTCCAAGATATGCAAATAGGAACCCAAAAACATTACACGTTGTAGGAAATTTGTCGATATCCTTTTGATTAAAGTGTAAACATGGTTCCTTTTCCCAAATATTGTGAATTCCCCAAGTATGACAAATATAATGGAAAAACAGACCCTATAGATCATGTAAGATAATTTTGAACTATGAGCCTTGAGTTTTCACATGAAGACACTTATTTGATGAGATTATTTCCTTGCAGCCTAGGTTGACAATGCATGGAATGGTTCTCCAAGCTTGCACCAGTTATTAAGACCTTTGAAGAGCTAGTTAAAAAATTCATCACCCAATACTCTTACAACATACAACACGAAATTACCATGAAGGACCTTTGCAATATTAAATAGAAAAGGGGTGAATCATTCCATATTTTTCAAAGATGGAGAAGATTGTTGTCAAGATATGCTCATCCCATACCCGAAAAAGAAAAATGGAAATTTTCATTGATAATTTAAATGATGAGATGAGCTACATACCTAAGTTACAATGCCCACCTACCTTTGAGAAAATGATTGAAAATAGAATCAAAATCGAAGAAGCCTTAGTCAAGAGAGGAGTCTTGAAAATTTACAATGAAAAAAACTCAACAAACTCCTCTAATAATTACTAAATCAGTGATAAACCAAACTTTTTCCAAAGAAACAGTAATGCTAGTAATCATGATGCTACAACTAAAACACAAAATATAAAACCAGTATTTAACTTGACTATTGCTGCCACCAAGACTAATCAAAATAATAATCCGAGGAACAACAAAAAAAACACCCAAAATAGTAACCAAAATAGTAACCAAAATAGTGCTCCATCTCGACCATCATCATATCAAACAACAAAAAATCATAGGAAATTCACACCTTTGGGTCAAACACTCGAATCCACATTGAAAGAACTTATTGCTGAAATTTTTATCTCATTACCTAACACTCAAGGTTTTGAGCCAAAATTAAATTTGTCATGGTGGAATGATGCCTATTACCATGAATTTCATCGGTGCAAAGGCCATCAAATGAATAAATGTATGCAATTAAAGCACAACGTGCAAGACTTAATAGACCAAAATATCATACAAATAGAAGGACCCCAAATAAATGTTGATCATGGGGTATTCTAGAATCCCTTACCAAATAATGAAAAAGTGGAATCCTCTACAAAGAACAGGAAAGGAAAAAATATAAACTATGTTCATGATGCTCTCATCCTTCATATTTTAGTAGTTGAGGATCAAAAAAATGACATTAAGATTAATAACACATAGGACATTGTTGCAGCCAACAATCCAATTAATTACATTCCAATTAAACATGGAGAAGACACCACCATAGCTAAAAATAAAATAAATGACGCCAACATCACATCAAATCAAGACATGGTTGTAATGGAAAAATTAAAGGGAAACAAGACAACATACCCATAAATGCAACCACAAGAGCACATTCCAAATATGTATTAAAAGGAAGCACATCTATAATACCTATTGCCCCGTCACATCAATACATTATTGTTGATAAACTAAAAAACATACCAACACAAATATCTATATTGGAACTCCTCAAGATTTCACATGCCCACAAGGAAATTTTGGAAAAGGCCCTAGTGGACACAACCATGTACCAACGGATTTGGAAGTTTGTACATTCCAAGCCATGGTGGGGCATTTGATTGCACCTCATTTCCAATCATTCTCAAAAAGTGATGACGCATCCATCACTCATCCCCATAATGCAACACTCCACATTGAAGTCTCAATACATAAAAGTTGAGTCAAGTGTGTTGTAATAGATGGAGGAGCCGATCTCAATATATGTACTTGAAAGCTCTTCTATGCATTGGGATTCTCAAAGAATGTAATAGATTCAATAAAAAATATCACCATCAAAGCCTATGATGATGAGGAAATATATTCACAGGGACTAATTGTGTTGCGATTTCAAATGGGGCCGATTCAAAAAGACGTAATGTTCCAAGTTCTAGAAAAATACTTGACATACAATATACTCTTTGGTCTTCCTTGGATTCATGAGATGCAAGCAGACCCCTTGACTTACCATCAATGTTTGAAATTCCCTTGCAATGGGCAAGATATCACCATTTTGGCTAATTCTAATAGTCCTCAATATTGCAACACCCTCAAGTTGGTCCAGGATGTCTTTGTGCCCCATAAAAAAAGAAGCTCTTGCATCCACATCCTCCACCCCAAGTAATTCAAGACAATCAAATTCCTTGTCAAAATTGCTTGCCACGTCCTCAAATAAATAAAGCCAACCAATTTCCTCCCCTAAATAGCCTAAGAAAAATGAAGAAGCTATCCCTTCTATCTTCACCAATCATGAAGCCCAACTCAATGCTTTGTCCAAAAAAATTGAGAAAAAAGGTCCAAGTTAAAGAAAAAGGTGTGGGTTAGTATTATATTGAGAAATCCCTATGTCTCTCAAAATAATCTTCCCCAAAGTCCTATGGTCAACAATCAACCTCAATACAACAGTCCTCAAAATCCGTCACACTTTTTGATGGTTGATTTGTGGAAGTAGGCACTATAGTTGATGAAGGAGAAGACAAATATGTTCCAAACTGGCTTTAGAAGGATGAAGTTGAATCTCAAGCAACAAAAACTAATGTAAAAACAATAAAATATGGCGAAGGATTTTCAATCTTGGAGAAAATGAGATACAAAGGACAAGGACCTATTGGCAAGAGAAAGGAAGGCATCATGGAACCAATTCAACCCATCTTAACCAATCTAAAGGACAAGACAAGGTTGGTATATAAAGAGGAAACAAAATAAGAAGCCACCCAAAAGTTTGTTGAATGAATCCTACAACTACAAGCTATTAATGACTATGAAATTGACTCAAATGAATATGAGTGGGATTTGTTACCTAAAGAGTCTTGTCATGACAAGGGAATTTATGCAATACAAAATTATGCAACCATACGCGAGGAGGGAAAAATTTTGGGGTTAAGACCACTTGAATTTGTATCGCAACATATCGATGGATCTGGCAGAGATGATCAGACTTTGAGCGAGAAAAATAATTTAGAGTAGAGTTACATAATAGACCTTGAAATTTCTATCAGAATACTTGAAGACATCACCATCATGACCCTCACTACATTTGAATTAAACCAATCTAATGATTCCCTACCTCTAGTACATCCCAAACTTATCGACTAGGACCAAACCGAGCCTCTTGACATCCCTATCTTTTCAAATGATAATGTCATTGTCAACTTCCTCTATGTTGACAACCCTAAAAATTGTTCCACCATTGAATCTCTGAACAAAGCTTCCAGTCAGGGGAGTGTCAAATATCTCATCTACAAAATGAATAATATAGAAAATCGATATAATGGTGAAAACTATTCTATGGTAGTATTAGATCAGAAAAATGTAAAAATAAAGAGTGCATCCAATGGTGAAAACCTCTCTGACATGTCAAAGGATGAGAGATTTGACACTCTCCCCAATTTATTTCAAGAGAAATCAAAAGTATTAGTTGAGCCCACTCAATCCATCAAAATCGGCACAATAGAAATAGTGAAGACTCTACATTTAGAAGAATTCCTAACAGAACAATAAAAATTGAGCTTTACAGAATTATTTGAAGAGCGAAAAATAAAATTTACTTGGTCCTATGCAGAAATGCCAGAGATAGATCTAGATTTAATCATGCATCATTTATCCTTACCACCAAGAGTGAAACTAGTAAAGAAAAAGTTAACAAAAATGCATCCACATATTTCCCTCTTAGTGAAGGCGAAACTAAAGAAGTTATTGGATGTAAGGTTCATCAAACCTATTGATTATGCCGAGTGGATCTCCAATATTGTACTAGTTTCAAAACTTGACGACATTATCCAAATTTGCGCAGATTTTAGAGATCTCAATAAAGCTTGCTCGAAGGATGATTTTCCTCTACCCAACATAGACATCATTATAGACCTAATAGCTGGACATGCCATATTTTCACTTATGGATGGCTTTTCAGGATATAACCAAATCAAAATCTCACTTGAGGATTAGGATAAAACAACCTTCACATGCCCATGGGGAACATTCTATTGGAACATCATTCCCTTTGGCCTGAAGAATGCGGGAGCTACTTATTAGTGAGCCATGATGACAATTATCAATGATATGATGCACACATTCATGGAAGACTATGTAGATGATCTGTTAGCCAAATCATACACCAAAGAAGGAAACCTAGAGATCCTAGATAAAATCTTCATCATATTGGAAAAATTAAATGTACGACTAAACCCAAAAACATGTGTATTTGGTGTGACATCTGCAAAACTCTTGGGATACATAGTTTCATAATAGGGAACTGAGGTGGATCACGTAAACGTTAATGAAATCATGGAGATGTTGCCTCCTAAAAACATCAATCAGCTAAGAGACTCCAAGGAAGATTTAAGTCTATTCAAATATTCATCTCACAACTAGTAGACAAGACCCACCCTTTCACTCACTTGCTACATAAAAATGTTCCCTTTAGATTGGATGTGAAATGTGAAGCATCTTTCAACCAATTGAAACAATATCTAATAAGTCCATCCATCTTAAAAATAGAAATAGAAAGGAAAACCACTCTTACTATACATAGAAACAATTAAGGCATCATTGGGAGCTTTGCTAGCGCAAGCGGATTCAATAGGAAAAGAAAGGGCAATCAATTATATCAACAAAAAATTAAATAGTTATGAAATTAACTATACATTTTTTAAAAAGGCTTGTTTGGTAGTAGTGTTCACTGCTCAACAATTGCAGCATCATATGATAACTCATACCATCAAGTTAATAGCCAAAATTGATTCATTGAAATATCTACTCAACAAGCAAAATCTAACAGTAAGACTGGCAAAGTGGGTAATGATACTAAGCAAGTTTGGTATCCAGTATGTCAATGGCAAAGCCATCAAGGGACAATCCATCATTGACCAGCTAGCTGAAGAACCATTACATGATGATCATCCTCTACACATTAAGTTTCCAAATATTGATTTCCTTACCATAATAGAAACATTGTGGATATTGTACTTTGATGGATCATACACTCAACATGGATCAGGAGTAGGAATTTTATTTGTCAATCCCCAAGGGCATACTATTCCACAATTATACAGATAGTTGTAGAGTGGAAAATCATAGAGTTGCAAGTCTATGGAGATTCTCAACTGGTCATAAATCAAGTCAATGATGACTATCAGACAAAGGATGACAAACTAATTCCCTATAAAATGATGATTGATGACTTTAAGAAATACTTTGTTACTATCAATTTTGTAAAAATACTAACATACAACAAATTTATTGACACTATGGCCACTATTGCTTCTTTGTTACAAATTCCAAATAAAAGGAGCCATTATGAGTTCATGGTGGAACAATTTTTTACCCCTTCTTATGAAAATCCAGAGTCCCAAGTCATTTTCCATTTACTTGACACCGATACCTGAATCTATGGGAAGATATACACCTACCTAGTAGATAAAACCCTTCCACCTAACTTATCATGAAAAAAAAAATGAGACTTCATCTTTCAAGTTTCCCAACACACCCTTATCGTGGATATACTTTACCAAAGGAGTCTTAATGGAACTCTTCTTCGATGTCTAGAACAAGACGAGTCTGAAATGACCTTACAGGAATGTCATGAGGGTATTTGTGGTACACATTAAAGTGGTATTACCCTCACAAACAAAATCTTAAGTTTGGGGTATTACTAGCCGAATATGGAGAAAGAGTCTTTCCAAATTTTCAA
Source organism: Sequoiadendron giganteum (assembly GCA_007115665.2). NCBI lineage: Eukaryota > Viridiplantae > Streptophyta > Pinopsida > Cupressales > Cupressaceae > Sequoiadendron > Sequoiadendron giganteum. The sequence goes on from CM021102.1 coordinate 276,296,539, forward strand.
GAGATGCAAGAAATGTTAGATCTATGGTAGCCTCATACATGCACTGACACAAGAAATCCAACCAATCGTATTGAATTGTCCCTTTTGTCAATGGGGACTCAACCTTGTGGGGAAAATCCATCCATCTTCTTCCAATGGGCACAAATTCATAATCACAACCAGTCAGTACTTTATAAAGTGGGTTGAAGTTGTTCCTTTAACTACCATCACTGATAAGAAGATTACAACCTTCCTTCTAAATTACATCATCTGTAGGTATGGAATTCCTCAATCCATTATCACCAACAATGGTAGACCTTTCAAGAATCAAGATGTCCAAGAACTTTTTAAAGCATTTCATACCCAACATCGGTTCTCTACACCACACTACCCTCAAGGGAACGACCAAGAAGAGGCCTCAAACAAAACCCTCTTGAAGATCCTAAAGAAAACTATCAACAATGCTGGACATGACTGGCACGTTCAACTGAACCCTACCTTGTGGGTATATCATACCCGTATCCACACCCTGACATGAGCCACACCATATACTCTTGTTTATGGATTAGAGGCTATTATTCCCATAGAGGTTGAATTACCTTCTCTTCGAGTGTCATTGAAAGGAATCATCTTAGATGAAGACTACCGTGTATCTAGATTACAAGAGTTGGAACTATTCGATGAACATCATCAGCTTGTAGTTGATCACCTGAAAGCATATCAATAAAGAATGTTAAGAAGTTATAATCACAAGGTCAAACCAAGAAAATTTTAGTTGAGTGATTTGGTACTGAAGGAAAATTTGTGCAATCAACAAGACAAAAAAAAGAAGGGAAAGTTTGAATCGAATTGGCTAGGACCCTTTGTCATTGTATCAGTCTATGGATCAAGAGCATACTAGTTGTCTATGCCTAAGGATATTTATTTGAGGAACCTATGAACAACCTCCATCTCAAAAATTTCTACACATATTTCATTTATTGCATGGTATAAAACCTAGCAAACAGGCATCTTGGTAATAGAAAAAAATTCATAAAATCTGAAAAAGTGCAATAACAACAAGTAGTGAAAACCTAGCAAATAGATGCTATTTGTGATGAGTTAGCTTCTCTATCTATTGGAAAGCATGTTGGACATCCACTTTCGCTATCATTACACATACATTCTTATCATGAAGTAAGCCTCAAATACATATCTGGATATTTGCGGTCGTGTCCCACTTTGGCTTGGTACACATCCATAATAATTGGTTTTGTTTCTCACTAGGGGAAAAATTCTGAACTCATTGGGGGAAATCTAATTTGAGCTTTGTTGTGCCTATAGCGCACACGCCCCATTCTGAATGGGGACCCTATTTTTGATGTCTTTTTGGGTCACTTTTGTTGTTGTCTCATTTTGTGTGCTTCCTATTTTGAGTCCTACATGGTCAACGAGTCCTAAAGTCATTATCTTAGGTTGAACAAGTTTCACCATCTTGAAAATTTCTAGGTCATTAGCCTTCACAGAGTCCCCTTGGTATTTTTTTTTTGAATAATTTAAAACTTTCATCCTTCACCGACTGCGGGTTCACCCCTATGGGTCACCCTTGGTGGAATTATATCATGTCTTTGTTGTTCACGCGGTGGCCAAGTCGGTCTGGTTGTCTATTCTGTAGGCTTTGCAGTCTCTGTGTTTGTTTCTCTAGCTATTCCAAATAGCGAATGCCTAGCTATTTCCCAATGTGTGAGCTCCACCACTCCCACTGCCTTTTCTTTCAACAACCGTGCTTACCAACTTCACCTACCAACGTACTAGCATTTAATTTCAGCATTAAATGTGCAAAATTATATAAATAGGCAAGTTGAAACATCATTTTCACCAACATTCATTTTTGAAAAGTTGTCAGATCCCTCTAGCTTCTTCCACTTCAGCACTTGCAAGATCCCATTATTGTTCAAGCTTTGATCATTGCCTTCTGATTCATCACCTTTGTATGGGTTGCTAAGGTAGTCTTCCATCACTACCTACCTCATGGTTTTTCTTTTAAATTTACAAATTTGTTAAATTTTTTAAGAATGAAAACCTCAAAATAGGTAGGAAACCCCACGGTGCACAAAACCCATCCCAAAATTTGAAAATCCCTTTGAAATTCCTCCATTGGGTACATGTGGAAACTAAGGCCCCTGCCACTCTTCTTGAAACAAGGAAACTCAGCCCTTACGGCCCACAAGGCCCTCACCATCATTGCCTCAGCACAAAAAATTTAAACCTTGACTAAGCTTCCACCACCCATGTCAGGCCCAATCATGCAGACATATGTTATCTCCCCGTCATCATTTGAACTTAGAATTAAATACAATCTTAAGTCGCGAGAACTCTAATGAACTTTGCGATCCTTGCTTTGTGGAATTATAAATATAGATAGCCCACGCCTCTATCATTTCTAGAGCGGTCATCTCACCCTGCCCTTTCACCTTGTGGGCTCCGTGGGTTCATCTTTCATCATCTTAGGGATCAAACTAAGCACTTGGAAAAAATCTTCTCAGAGGCTATCAGCTATTATGGGTCCGCTCTTACAGGCTACCCCTTGTCGGTGGCTCTTTTAATTCGCTGTTGTCAAACGAATATCATGTGTTTCCCTCCAGCTTTGTAGACCCCATGAAACCTTTCATTGTCAAACCAATGTTTACCCTATCACACACTTGTGGGCCACCTCCTATGGACCGCTATCCATCATTTGCAACATTCGGTCACAAATGACAAACCTTTCCTTTCTATCTGCTAGGCGGGTCCTAAATCCTCCCTCACCATGTGGGTCACATTTGTTAAATTTGACTAAGTTTTGGACCCTTTCGAGTTGACCCTTGCGGGCCACCGTCTGCGGGCCACCCCGTGCTACTTGTTGTTTCTAAACGACTAACTACCCCTGGTCATCTGCTTTGTAGACTCCACATGATATGTATATTTCTGGCCCTTTTGCATGAAACACCAAGTAAAATATGACCATGAGCCAACCTCTATGGCATTCCATCTATGGGTCATCAGACCCTAAACGCCATTCCCTAACAGCAAGGATCAACTTGCTACCTAATATGTAGGGTCTGATCCTCCTACCATAGTTTGGCTTCCCTTAAGCAAGTAATACATTCCAGTGACTTTTTTGAGCTCAAAGGTGTGGACTGCCACCTATGTGCCACTATCTCATCTTCGTCATTTTACAAAGTTCATCACCTAGCTGCCTTGGATGGGTTCCTACCCGCATTCTTTGGTGAACCTTAAAATTTTGAAAATGACTTGATTGTCATCTTGGTGCCTGCAAGTCCTACCTTGCAGAATTCCATCTATGAGATTCCACCTTGGCAAGCCCATTAAAATTGTAGACCCTTGAATGATCGCCAGCCTAGGGAAACTAGTATCCCTGAGCCCACATTGCTCAATCTCTCCTAAACAAAAGGGAAACAATGATTTTCAGGAAATGTTATGATCTTTAAAGGGTGAATTACTTGATCTAACTTCAAATTTGTAGGGTTTTTCTGATGCTCCCCTTGTTTTATCTATGAATATGATTTCTATGTCTATTCCTATAGGATTTATGGAACTAGTTGCAAGACCATCAAGGGCTTCCATAGAGCAAGAAAGAGAAAAGAAACCTGCTAAGGCCGCAAGAGGGAAAGAGGAAAAGAATAAAATAAGGTTCCAATTTATTGTAGTGGAGGTCACCTCTCGAGTCACCACATAATGGGACAAGATTTCAGACATGAACCTTGGTCACCTCAATGTTGATGAATTCAAACAAAGGATCATAGTTAACCCAACTATAGAGAATGTGAAAATAATAAGGAAGAGTGTGTTGGCTTCCCATCAGCTCTTGTGGCCCTAGAGTTGGTAATGGCCTACAAGGAAGCTTACTAGGAGAAGAGTAGGAAAATTTTAGATCAAGATGGTTGGGTGTTAGCTGATCTGTTCACAAAATCTATAGCACAAACATTTTGCATCCCCACTCATGACCCTACAGATTAAACATCAATAAAATATAGAGAATATGTGGAAGGTGGACCCATTAAAGTGAAAAACGTTGATCAACCAACATTGGTTGAAAGATAAGAGGGGAAGTGAAAACAAGATGCCACAAGAATTATTCAGAAGTGACTTCTATGAAGATTATCATGATTCAGTGACTTTGCTAAGTAGGGTCATGGGCATCCTAACTGCAACATTCTTCTTTGATTTGATTTTATACTTCATCAAAGAGATTATCAGAGGCACTACTAAGGTTGATTGGTCTTGGATGATAAGCAAGAATCTGCATGAGAAATTTGTGGTGGTGAAGAAGTCCTATCAATTCTACATGATCTCCTATTGGATCTATCTTCTAGCTAATGCCAGCCCATACAAAGGCCTATTTGTGGCATAAAGCATAATTCTAGGAAGGGAATTCAACGTATATGGAATATTCCCATAGCTCCAATACAAGAACTTCAAGAGGATATATTGCACAGTGAATGATGCATTCATCAAGCACATCATCAAGCTTCTTAGAGGGGACTTTGAGAGAAGAGTCACCCACAACACCTATGCCTTCATCTAGAGGTTCAGATTCCCTTTTATCCAGTTTCCTAAATTTACATATATCCAAACCGAGGGCTTCAACGAAAAACCATAAAAGCTGCCCCGAATTCCAAATGACTAGGTGATTTCGTTAGAAGTATCAAGGAAATTTAAAAATTCCCACACTCTCCTCACAGGAAAGCATCAGATAGTGATGTCTTATCCCTTTACATTCGGGCAAGGAATGTATGCTTTCATAGCTGCCCAAAGCATCAAACATTGTCAAAAGGATCTTGTTGAATACAATTTGATTTAGTACACTTCTCGGCCAAGAATGGTCCCATACAAAATGTTTAAGAGGTTCATGGGGAAGGATTTCACCCATCTACATCATAATGAATACTTTTTGGTCCAATTGCAGGGTTGATAAAGAGGTACGCATGATAAATTATATGTGTATGACAATATACTTTGTTAAGACTGTTAAGCTATTCTCGATACTAGATCATATTGTCAAAGATGAAAGCACAGTCATAGATCCAAGATTTGATGGTGTCACTAATCTACCATTGTCCACCATACACTAGAATGAGGAAGAGAAAAATGACCTCAATATTCTGACAAATTCAGTTGATCATAGAATGAGACAATGGATTGATGCTCAAATCGCTCAATTGAAACTTCAAGGAGGTGAACTTACTTATGGAGAGATCGAAGATGAGCTTGAAAGAGAGATAGATAGTGGAACCTCCATTGCAAATGAAGAAGTTCTTGAGTATCCTCCAGCTACAAGGTCTCAGAAGAGAAAGGAAATATTAGAGCATCAGCTGAAATATAAAGTCTATTCAAGGAAGTTTTCAAAGGCTGAGACCTTGAAGAAAGCCAAAAAAATAGGTGGGTTCTCTAAAATTTCTACCATAGAAAAAGAACCAATGCACAAAGGGGAAGAAGAGGCTGAGAAACCTAAGTCACCACCTACTACCTCTGTCCTTTTAAATTCCACTATTTCCACTACCATCACTCCTCCACTGATGTCTCAATTATTGGCCATCTCTTCCCTGCATGTGGTGGACATCTCAGTCCACCTTCCCTCCACTTCGCCTACTATGCCTATCATGGTAAGAGATTCCTCCTATGCCAAAACTTCTCTACTTTCCTCTTCCTTAATGCCTCCATCAATGACAACTCCTCTAGCCTCAACTGCCGCTATGTCAACCCTCACTACTCTAGAAGAATTTACCAAACATATGCAAAATATTCCTTTAAATCTCTCTGGAATGTTAATAAACCCCATACTATAGGTTTCTCTAGCTCAATAAATTTCTATTCTCCCTGGCCCTCCTCCAATAGAGCCACCCAAGATGGAGGTGACAATGTAAATATCATAAGAATTGGAGAGACGAGAGAGGGAGGCAATTGAAAAAGAAAAGGATGTTGAGATCAATGATCCCTTCAAAGATGAATAACATGCACACCCAGAGTATGCACACATATTCATTGATAAGGTGGTATAGAAAGAGGAAGATAAGTAACAATCCTCATAGGAAGAGGATGTTGAGGACAACAGTGCCAAATATGTGATATAATCTTTCGACCTGGAGCTCGAATAGGAGTTGCCCAAACAACTCAAGAATGTTGGAGAGGAAATGGAGAGGTAGTATTCTAACAAAGAGAAAGAAGATAATAAAGACATAGAAATTTCTAGAGTCTCACAAAACCTATGTCCCAAAATTTGAAAATCCCTTCAAAATTCCTTCATTGGGAACATGCTAAAACTAAGGCCCCCATCATCATTCTTGAACCAAGGCAACCAAACCCTTGTAGCCCGCAAGACCCTCACCGTTGTTGCCTGAACACAAAAAAATTGAACCTTGACCGAGCTACCACCACCCATGTCGGGCTCGCTCGTGTCGATAGACACTATCTCCTCCTCATCATTTGAACTTACAAAGAAAAAAATATTAATTCATGGGAACTCTAATGACCTCAGTAGGACTCACTTTGAAAAATTCCATATATGTATGGCCCATGCCTTTGCCATTTTAAGAGTGGTCATCTCATCCCCACCCTTTCGCCTTGTGGGCTCCACGGGTCCATCTTCCATCATCTTAGGGATCAAACTAAGCACTTGTCTAAAATATTCTCAGAGGTTGTTAGTCATCATGGGTCTAATCTTGCAGGCTGTCCCATGCTAGTGGCTCTTTTCGTTCGTCATTATCAAATGACTATTATGCGCCACCCTTCCACTCTACAAACCCTATGAAATCTTTTACCGTCGGACCGATGTTTACCCTAATAGACCCTTATGGGCTGCCTCTTGTGAACCACCATCTATCATTGGACACCGTTAGGAATGTTTGGTCACAAATGAAAAACCTTGCCGTTCCATCCACCAGCTAGGTCCTAAGCATTCCCTCGTCGTATAGGTCATGCTCCTTAAATTTGACTAAGTGTTAGACCCTTTTGGGCTAACTCTTGTGGGCCACCATCTGTGGGCTGCCCCATGGCACTTGTTGTTTATGAATGAATAACTACCCCCGACCATCTACTTTGCAAACTCAGCACAATCCATATCTTTCTAGACCATTTTCACAAAACACCAAGTAAAATCTGACCATGGTCCAACCTCTATCGGATTCTATCTATTGGCCGCTAAACCCTAAACATTGTTCCCAAACAGGCAAGACCAACCTACTACCTAATATGCAGGGTCTAATCCTCCTACTACCATTTGGATTCGCTTAATTAAGTATTACATGTCAGCAACTTTAGCGGGCCCGGAGGTGTGAAATACTGCCTATGAGCTACCTTATCATCTTCAAATTTTTATAGTGGCCATCACCTAGCTGCCTTCTGTGGGTTCCTACACACATTCTTTGGTGAACCTTAAAATTTTGAGGATGATTCAATGGTCATCTTGGTGCCTATGGGTCTTACCTTGCAAAAATTTTTCTGCGGGATTCCACCTTGGCAATACCATTTCAACGATAGACCCCTAAATGACTGCAACCTAGGGAAACATGCATCCCTAGGCCTGTATTGCTCAATCTCTCCTGAATGAAAGGGAAACAATGATTTCTAGGAAATGTTATGATATTTAAAGGGTGAGCACAAAATGAGACAATGGGTTGATGCTCAAATCACTCAATTGAAACTTCAATGAGCTGAACTTACTTATGGCGAGCTCAAAGATGAGCTTGAAAGCAAGATAGATAGTGGGACTGTCACTACAACTCAAGCAACTCCTAAGTCTCCTCTGTCCACCACGTCTCATAAGAGAATGGAAATATCAAAGTGTCAACCAAAACATAAAGTCTATTAAAGGAAGTCGTCAGAGGTTGAGATCTTGAAGAAAGCCAAGAAATTAGGTGTGTTCTTTGAAATTACTACCATCCAAGAAGACCGAATGCATGAAGGGGAAGAAGAGGAAGAAGAGTTCAAGCAACCTAATTCACCACCTACTTCCTTGATCCTTTCCACTGCCACCATTGCCACTGCCTCACTCCTCCCCTAATGTATGAGGCATTGGTCGTCTCTTCCTTGCCTACGGTGGACATCTCAGTCCACCTTGACTCCAATTCACCTACTATGCCTATCATGGTAAGAGATTCCTCCTCTACCACAACTTCTTTGCTTTCCTCTTCCTCAATGTCTCCATCAATGGTAGCTCCTCTAGCCTCAACTGCCACTATGCTGACCCTCACTCTTCTAGAAGAATTTTCTAAACATATGAAAAATATTACTTTGGAGTTCTCTAGAATGTCAATGAATCCCATAGTGTAGGTTTCTCTAGCTCAATCCATTGTTGGTCTTCCTGCCCCACATCCAATAGAGCCACCCAAGATGGAGATGACAATGCAAATATTAGAAGAATTGGAGAGAGGAGAAAGGGAGGCAGTTGAAAAAGAAAAGGATGTCTAGCTCAATGATCCTTTCAAAGATGACTTCCATGCATACCCAAAGTATGAAACCCTAGTCATTGATAAGGTGGTATATGAAGAGGAAGGGAATTCACAATCCTTAGAGGAAGAGGATGTTGAGGACAACAGTGCCAAATATGTGAGAATATTCTGACCCGGAGCTCAAAGAGGAGTTTCCCATAGAACTCAATAATGTTAGAGAGGAAATGGAGAGGAATTCTTCTAAGGAAGAGAAAGAAGCTGATAAAGACATATAAATGTCTACAACGTCTCCATCAAAAGAACAAGACAAAGACCTTGGTCAGCAAGAATAAGTACATCTCGAGAAGGAAGACCAAGAAAAAGAAGAAGATGAAACTAAAGAAGAAGATAAGCCTGAAGAAGAGGCCAAAACAAGAAAAATCCCTGAGGTAGAATGTCATGAAGAGCCCATGCAAGAAGAAGAAAAGGAAGCTACCAGAGAAGATAGCCCCAAAGAAAAGAAAAATGCCATATTCGTCTATAATTCTGATCAGGAGGATGAGAAGAAAATAGAGGAGGAGGCCTCTGATCATTGAGGAAGAGAAATCCAAAAAATTCAAAGAGAAGAAGGTGATCATGAATCACCAAAAGAATTGTCTCAGAGGCCTGAGTGGCTAGAGATGAAAATACAAAGGAGGACCCTGGCCCCTATGGATCTGAAGGCAAGACTGGAGGAAATCTTGGCATCATCTCAAATAGAAGCCAATAAATAAAAGAAGCCAAAATTAAGATCATATATCACAATGGATGCATCAAGATCCGAGATGGTGCAAATTTCCACCCTGATAATGGATAAAGAAGGGGTGACCTATAATGTCTCCACTATTAATATGGGTACACACACAAGGGAGGAAAAGATAGATCAACTTTAGGATTCCATCACTAAAATCGTTCACCAAATGAATAAGGACCAATCATCCAAGGAGGAATTGAAATCCCAAGTGGCAGACCTCACTGCCTACATACAACAATGGTCCTCTACAGAAGAATTGGAAATGACATAATTGGCCTTGCCACTGCTACTATCAAAGGACCACATGAATAAGCTAGAGAAAAAGGAAAATTGGTCCAAGGCCATTGAAGATTGGTTTTAGTGTGTGATTTATAATCATGATATGGTCATTAGCCATGCCATTCAAACAATAAATAAGTTGTAGGATCTAAAGAAAAAACTAGATTATACCAAGAGGACCTACCATCGCTTCATGGAGCTATAGAGGATCACCTACCCTAAGCTTGAAACCATCCTTAAGGTACCAAAAAAATTATAAGAAAAGGAGCTAGGTATGGCAAAGAATGATCAGTTGTTCGTTGAGACATGGAAATTGATCTTAGATCATAGGAAGGAGGTCTTGGAGCAAGTGCTCCATGAGGTAGAGCTCAATTTGGAAAGGGCCAAGGAACATAAGGCAGACGTTGGGGATTATCTCAAACTTATGACAGACTATGAGATGTTGACCCTCGAGCTTGATGTGGGGAAAATTATGCCACATTTTCATAAGAAAATGGAGCAAGGGACAATAGATTTTCTAACACCATATTTTTTGGACTTCGTTGCCAATGCCTCCATCTAGTTTAAACACATGGCCAAGGTTGCACCTAAATTTAAATGACAGTCCAGTCAAATAGATTGTCATTTCAAATGCTTCAATCAGATATAAAGGAGTGGGATAAGCTTTGGGTAAATTGATAGAAAAATTCATGGAGTATGCCACATTGCAAAAGGAGGTTGGAAAGCCTATCATTGATGATGAGTTCTTCACTATTTAGCTACAACAAAGAGCAATTAGCTGGAAGAAAAATTTCTACAGTGTTGGACACTAGAAGACAAAATAGGCTAAAGTACAAAATGTATTTTAAATTGTAAAATATTTGGGGGCAGGTGAAACCCTAGTTTGTAGTGAATATTGGCCACATAATGAGATTAAATCTTGGCCACTCATTTTTCTTTATGAGCACTATAAATAGGGAGTCTCCTCTCATATTCAAGAGAGAGTTGAGTTGTTGTAAGGACATGCTGCTGAAGTTCTAATAGAAGTTCATTAATTTTGATGGATTCTTGAGTTTCATGCATGTTTCATTATTCTTCTCCTCCTAATTAGTGGATTTGAGTAAATTTACTTTATTGTTCTATGTGTTTTCATGCTTTAGCAGATTAGTAAATTAGTTTCATTCATCCTGAAGAATTCTACTGTGTTGATGCCCTTCCTTTGTTCATGCTTTTTGTTGTTTGTTGATGATAAATAGTAGTGTAAATCTAGTATGAACATAAACCTATTGATGTGCTTAAATTCCATCTTTATTCATGCTCATGGTGAATGAATGGTTAAAAATATGTAGACCTTAAAAGATAGCACTAGTTTCATGATACTATAAGTCAATTTGGTTAAGTGGAACTTAGTTTCAAGAAGGTTGTCCATTGTAGTGTCCTCCATTGTCAGTGTTCAGTGATAGTTGCAGATCCCAAAAATTCCTTCTTTCCCTTCCCTTTTGACCTTTCTTTGAAATAGTAATTTAGGCAAAGTTCACACATCATTGTAAAGCCAAATCTGATGATAAAAGTGGAGTTTAGATTGCTGTTATGAACTTGAGGTAATTGCGCATCAGCTATAATCTCTTAGGAACTCCATTTCAAGAACCAATCTCCCTCCAAATTAACATACATAAGCCTTCCTTGTGACTAATAGAAAATTACACTAAACCAATTGAGATATTCGAAGCAATTCATTCCACCTCCAAGACTTCTAATATTTCCACTTCACCTCCATCTACATCTTCTCCTTCACCTTTGGTAGCCCTTTTCTCTTCTCAGCCTCTTCAAACTACCTTGCAGGCTGCCATCTCCCACAACCAAGGCACCGCTTTCCAACCCAATGTACCTCCTTTTCTAGGCAATGTCCCATTACTGCCCCTCTATAACCTGAAGTGAATCTAGTGCAACCTCCTCCACCTCTGCCTCCTATGACATGGTTGGGAAACAATCCATTTTCTTTGTCCTTCAATTTTTACCATGATATGCCAAAGAACTAAGAGGGATTTTGCACCAAGTTTAATCCTCGGGACTCATAAAGGACATCAAAAGAACACATCAAGATCTTTCAGACAACCTTCAAAGATATGCAGATTCAACACGAGGACATGGCATCAAGCTTTCATCTTATTCCTTAGGGGAGGAGGCCTTTTACTAGTATGTTCATTTGCCAACTGGAAATATGGCCACTTGGGATCTATTGAAAATGCCTTCCTCTAGAAATTTAAAGTCCCAATCAACCATTTCGAGATGTACCAAAAGTTCATGGCCATTCAAAGAGAAGTCAACAATATAATTAGCTCTTTTAATGATATATTTTACCGAGCATACATGAGACTACAAATTCCTTATGTGATCGGTAATCCTTTTTCTTGTCTAGTGTACTATACATCCCTTGAAAACCTCAATTCCACCTTGGTGAAGAGGATGAACCTGCTGCATGCCCAGTTGATGGATGCCTATGCAGAAGCAGTCAAAGCTATTACAGATTTCGGACAATACATTGTTGGTTTGTTACCATCTTTGGGGCCAGTTGCCCATCCATATCAGGTTCAAGGGATTACCCAATAATTATCATAATAGACACCCTTGATGAACCCAATCCCACAGCTTGCTATGCTGCCCCACCTCGGACAACCATTAAATCAGGCACCTCTCGTGCCTTAGTAATTGTAGCCACAATAGTAGCTAGTTCATGCTCAATGGCCCCAAGTCTTGATGTACTTACTAAATTATGAGTTCCCACCTGCTCATCACAATTAACCAACAATGCAACTAGTTTTTCTTCAGAATTTAGCTTCACAACCGAACAATGTAGAGAAGGACCAAATAGATGAGCTGATTGAAATGATCAAGAAGATTTCAATGAAGATGATACACTTAAGGAATTAGAACAGATATTTGTAGGCTTCTCCAAGAAGCATCCAAGCCAACCTCAACCATGATAACTATGACAACCAGCATGTTGGTGCTTCTTCTAGAAAAAACTATGAAAGGAATCAAAATTTGAGGTAGAACTTTGACAAGAGGCCTTTATAGAGACATAATCAAACATGGAACAAAAGGCCAAACAATGGTGGAATTCCCATGCCTCTAGACTAGACCAACAACAATGACAAGACCATGAACAAGGTATACCTAGCTGAGGCTACCTTATCTAGATGGTGCCATATTCACAAGACAAGTAGACATTTCAAATTGGATTGTCCAGAGTTCTAGAAAGCCACAGAGATCTTCCAGATTGAGGTCTATAACATAGTTGATAGTTCAAGATGCTGAGACCTTGTTCCATCTGAGCCATATGATTCCTTGATGTTGGTTTTCAATTAGGTTCCTTTCCCTAGGGGAGAGAGTAACATGCCCGAGAAGGATATTTTTGCTACAAACGATAAAAAAGTGGAAAAGGTAAGTACCAAAATTCCTTTGTCTCAACTCTTTAATTCATTAAAAAATGGTCTAGTAGATGAGGAAGAGCCGAGAGAAGATGAATTCCCAATGTTTCACCAAAGGAAAACCCCATATGACCTAAGGAATAGACAAGTAGATGGACAAGTAGGTGGCCATTTCACGACATCAACTTCGCCTAAAAAATTTAGTAATCTTCCTGACCAAAATGAAAATAACAACCTAGTCTATCCTCATGTACCCACTTAGTACTTTAATAGGAATAGGAAGCAAGGTCAAAACCCAAAACCAGCCTATTGGCTCACCTTAGAACACCCCTTTCAAATCTGAAATTGAACAAATGGGAGAGTATATAGTAGAATAATTTAAGAAAGTTAAGCTCAATTTGTTTGCCTTCAATTTTCTTAAAGTCCCAATAGTTAGGAACACCTTCTTTGGGATGATTAATGGAACTTGTATGACCTATATTTCTGCTTGGAGATTAAATGCTAAAATTGCACAGATTACAATGGTTAATTCTAAATTAACAAAAAATCTAAATAAAAAACAACAAAGAACGAATAAGTAAACATAATGAACTAAACAAATTAATTCAAAAGATTCACCGAATATGTGTTCACTCCTTTGAATTATCTTGATTGTCCTTCTCCATTTTTTCATTTCAGTATTCTTGCCCTCAAATTTTTAGTATTGATGCAAGCATAACCTTGTTGAATGTCTAAGAAAAATATCAAATATAAGTTTCTTCTCAAAAGTGTATTATTTTGGGAGGAGGAATAATGATAATGACATGCCATTTTATAGATTTTGGGTTTTTGAACGATTGGCTCAGATTCAAAGAGAGATCGATGGACAAGATTGATGAATTCCATATGATGTGAGTTATGTGTCAGATAGAACGTGAGTTAGAACATGAGTCAAAAAAGACTACAAGATAAAGATTAAGTTAGAACGATATCTTAATCTTGTGTCAAGAATGTTCAAAAATAGGAAGAACAAGAGTTCTCAATCTTAATCTTCAATTAAGAGTCTTTGAAATTAGAAGAAATAGACTTTGAATGTCAAAGACAAAGTTAGAACTAGTTAATTAATTAAATATAGATATTTAATTAATAAACACATCATGCATATGAGTTAGAACTAGTTAACTAACTAGTTGTGATAGAGAGTCCTCTCACAGAGACAATCAGATGTTGAATCCAAAGATAATTGGAGAACTAAAAATAGATCTTGAGTCAGAAGGTGAGTGAATGATTAGTCAACTGATTGATAGAAGAATGTGACATAAATAATTAAATATGAATTAAATTTTATTTTAATTCAACATTCGAAAATAAAAGATTTAGTTAAATAAATAAAGATAATTTATTTAATTTGACTATTATAAATGTGGAATTGAATAAATTAAATAATAAATATTTAATTATAGATAAAGGGGGTTAAATTAATAATTAAATAATAAATATTTAATTATACTTGAAATATGATAAAGGGGGTAGTTAAATAATAAATCATTTAATTAAGAAGGAAGAATTAATTAGTTAGCGACATAATTAAATAGTTATGATTTATTTAATTAATCAAATTTGAATAAATGAATTAATGAATTAGTGAATTTATTAAAAAGGGGTATTTAATTAATAGAGGAAATATGTGTTAGAAAGGGTAATTAAATAATTAACATTATTTAATCATGACCATGGACATTAAAAAATTATGTCAAAAGTGGTGTTCGTAGGCCTAGACCAATTTTCGGTGTCTACAATTTTCCCCTCTTTGATACAATGTTGTTTTGGTGTTGTGTCAAAGAAAATATGCCTCGATTGTGTCCCAACATGAAATAGGTTAGGGTATGCCCCCTCGGGAAAATTGACAATTTTTTGGAAAATTTCAAAAAAAATTAGGAAATGTTCCCAATAAGTCAATTTGATAATAAAAAATGTTATGGAGTCGATTGAATTGAAATCGGAAGTGATATGGATGTGTATGGGTCATTTGAAATTGAAAGGTTAAGCGACCAATAGATAAGGTTAGAAGAAATGCCACTCAAACCCTAGCTATAAATAAGAATTAGGCTGAAAACCAATTCATTTGCACCTGGAAGAGTTTGGAAAACTAAGATTTTTCTCTTACTAGCGGACGAAGATGGCTCCCATTCCCTATGTTGTGCATCAAGGATATTGGATCCAAACCCTTAGCCAACCAACCAACGCAAGACCACCAGTATGTACCTAAAAATGAACTCTTGAAATCTATTTTTGCATATATTTCTAGGCCTTTAAAATTTAATTAGCATATGTGGTCTTTCAGGATCAATGCATGTGTCGTCGTATTTGCCGCATTTGACTGCGAAACGACACATATGCTAAAACATGCCTAGGTTAGGTTAGGAATTTTTAGGAATAAACACATTTATTTGAAAATGCACCACATATGTATGTATAGACTGCATCTACATTAGTAATAAATGCATGTAGGGTAGTGAACCACATGTGCATTAGTGAAACACAATTGCATTAGAAAGACAAGCTTTACAAAATGCACCACATTTGGTTTTTTGCACCGCATTTGCAGTAGGTAGAAAATGTTTGGGTAATGTGCAATGCATATGTAATATGCAATGCAAATGCTTTATCGTGCAACACATTTGTATGAATGCACCGCATCTGTTCAAGTGAGCCGCATTTGGCTGGCAAAATTTTTTGAAAAAATTTCTCAGGAAAAATTGTGAAAATCTTGACATCATGGTTGAAATGCAGGTTATATTAGATCCTACATACACACGGGAGACACGTCTTGACACTTTTGATCTAAGAGATTGTCTGAGTAGTGCAGAGATACATTCTTGTGGAGACTTGGTCTACATCATTGTCTTTCAATGCCCACTATTCAGGTGAATAGAGGGATGCTCACCACGTTGTGCAAGCGATGGCACTCCAAGAAATCTTCATTTCATATGCCGACGGGGGAGGCGACTGTCATATTGGACGATGTGTATAGGATACTTAGACTTCCGATTTGAGGAGAGTGGGTGATGTATGATACCCAGCGTGGATTGACTGAGCTAGCTAGATTTTATCAGGTTGACGATATCAGTAGGCTTGGCATTGAGCATTATGAGATAAGATGGCTAATTTTGGTAGATAGATATGAGAGGACTGACTATATATTATGTACATTGATAGGTGGGATAGTATTACCAGATCGATGGGGTCATGGTTTTCCTATTGGATGGGGAGAGATGTTGATGGGTATGCTAGAGAGAGAGACCATGTATGCCTAGGGTCCATGTTTATTAGGGATGTTATATTTTCACTTACATGATATTGCATATAGAGACACACAGTCAATGAGTTGTGGGACCACTCTGTTGATGGTTTGGGCATGGGAGAGGATAGTTGTTTTTCATCCTCCGGTTACTGTAGAGTGACGAGAGAGATTTTTGTATGTTTTCTGGTATAGGGGAAACATCACTTAGAGTCATGTGGGAGATAATGGATATTGGAGACATGCACTCAACATTCTAGATCTGTTCACTTGGAGACCATACTTGGACTATGAGTAGTGGTTCGATGAGGATAGACATTTACCATATTGCAGAAAGACACAGTACCTGATTGGGAAGATTGTTTTGATTGTGCACATCATAGAGACACTTACCAGATAGAGTTTTGAGACAGTTTAGCGAGGTTCAAGATGAGCCTCAGAGTAGAGTAGAGTTTTATCATTCTTCTAGGGAGGTTCCATATTGGGGGCCCATGATTCCGGTTGCTACCGTAGAGGCAGAGATACATGCATTACAACCAATATAGTGGGGATGGAGAGAAAAATTAGCACATCCAGGGATGACAGTTGCATATGACGCATGGTGGGTGGATCATCATCTAAATCCATACACTGATCTGGATCAATCGACACCAATTGAGAGACGAGGCATGAGATTGAGAGGATGATGGAGAGGTAGAGGTTGAAGATCTAGAGGGAGGGGTGATGATGGCAGAGGCGATAGGTGAGGATGGAGAGGGAAGAGAGGAGGTCGGTAGGTGGACGTTCACCTATCCGAGAGGTAGTGGTAGAGGATGTCCCGATGCTAGACATCGGAGGTGGAGCTGATGTACTAGGCGGAGATGAGCCTATTGCCGAGGAGTTAGCCAATGTGGATATTGGGGGAGAGGATTCCACAGAGGATGAGGATATGGATATGGATATAGACCCTCTAGGTATTCTGGCAGGATATGGGGAGGATGATGCTGAGGAGGAGGCACCTATGGAGTAGCAGGAGAGAGAGCTCAAAGATCGGATTGTGGAGAGGAGATGGGAGGATGATGCCTCTAGGGATGGTGAAAGGGAGGCCATGGAGGAGAGACTGAGACTGATGACAATAGATCTTGATTCTATATGGATAGGGAGAGATAGTGCCCATGCAGAGAGAAACAGTGCTTGCACAAAGAGAGACAGTGTTCATGCAGAGAGAGATAGTGTCCATGCAGAGAGAGACAATGCACTCATGGAGAGGGATCAGGCCATAGCTCAAAGACAAGAGACCAAGTAGTAGTTTACAAAGGTGAGACACCTCTTTAGCGGGTCTTCATCTGATGGCATGGTACGGGAGTTAGTCAGAGCCATAGAGAGGGCATCATATTACATGGACTTATATGAGTCTATGGTACCAGCAAAGAGACGAGCTCCTAGTTTCTCAGAGGTTCGCAGCCATAGATCACACAGAAGGAGTCATACCAAGACATAGAGTATAGAGGGTGTGGTAGGACCACTAAGGATAGGTCTATATGATAGGCTTTCCACCTCACAGAGAACACCTCTGAGGTAGTTTCCACCACCTTCACCATGTGACAGTAGTGGCAGTGGGACATGATGACAGTTTTATTCATGGAGACATTATATTTTGATCAGAGAGCTTGCGAGCTCATTTTTATTTATGGATACTTTCTAACATTTTAGTGTGACATGTTATTTTGAGATATATATATATATATATATATATGATTTTGGCAGCTTCTATATGATATGTAGTTCTATTTTATGGTGATGTATTTTCTTCTATATGATTATGTTTCCTAGATGATGTATGTATATGTGTTATGAATGAATGCTTCTACATGTGATGATTTTATGTAGTTTATGATGTTATGGATGTCTCTATTTACTTATGATAATGGATGTAATGAATGTTTATGATGTTATGTATATGTGATGGTGAAATGCATGTGTAATGTTTCCATTATGTACCTTACGATGATGAAATGCCTTTTATGCAATGATTTCATAAATATGTTCCTAAATGTTTGAAATGTAATGTGACTATATGAAATGTTTATAAAATATATGCAAATGTAGATTATCTAATGTTTTTTTTGTGTCATAGGACTTTATCATTATGTCAGAAAATAAATGTTAGCATGAATGAATCTAGAATTTTAGTAAGAAATAATGAAGGTTGATTGATTGAAAAACATATGATCCTTGATATTTTGCCAAATATGCTATGCTTTCTTGTTATGATCATTGGGAAAGACATGACACAAATGGATAGTACACACCATGATATGAGATAGACCATAGTGTACAAAGTCATCCACCTATGAAAAAGAGACAGCTGTAGATAAGGAGTATCTTAACTCATACTAAGAACAAGATTGCCCCAGTCGTTTTGTCGAGATAGACCATAGATAACAAACAAATAAAAGATGGGTCATGAGATGTCATTGCTCCTCTAAATCCTTGATAGGACATCCTTGAGAAACCTAGTAACATGACACAAAAACCAAAGTTAAAAAGACAGTTGACAGACAACAGCCAAAGAAAAAGAGTCTTGAGACATCCTTGAGAAAGCTAGTAACGAAACTAAATTCACAAATCGATAAAAAGATATGACAAAATAAGGTATAAAGCCATAAAGCCAAATAAAATTATTTTCCAAAACCTAATCTTGTAGGATTGTTTGATTGTTTGATGTTTGACATAGCATAATGTGAGGGATGAAACATACCAGAATAAGACGTTGAGTCTGGTTTTGACTTGGTGACTATCTGTATAAGGCATGACAAAGCTTGGTTTCAGAAAGACATGCATCGTATAAGATGTTGGAGCTTGATGATGTTGATGTGACAAACTACATGAGACTATGACAGTTTTGACGACGTCTGTTAACAAGAAAGACATATCTTGCTAAGACATAAGTTGATCACTTTGACAATGTGTTTGATATTGACTTAATGACTATTTGATATGTTGCCTTGTTGATGCATGACTTGTTTTAATTCCTTGACCAATTAAAAGTGTGTGTATGTGTATTGATAGTGTATGAAATGAGATGATACCCTAAAGTACTGACCTAATGTGGCTAAAGACATGCATCTAACTAAATGGTATGCAATGTGTGTGATAGTGAATTGTGATAAACCCTATTGGAATGACCTAGTGTGGTCTCAAGAGCTCATCAATTGATTAGCCTTTCCTACGTTGTACACATAGAGACCTCATAGTTCGACACGACCAATGAATTTGAATGTACAAAGCGTCATGATTTTAATTTTTTTGATACATGAAAAACCTAGACAGACAGATCTAATGCCTCGGGGGCACATCCATTGATGGCCTTGCCTACATCCCAGTCACAGAGGCAACATAGTTTGACTATGTCTACGACTAACTTAACATAACTGAATTGACATGACTGACTTGAAATGACTGACTCTGTTTTTTGGATTTTTGACATGTTTTGATTTTTTTTGTGTTTTTGAAGTTTTCTAATGTTTTTGGATTTTTTAGGACATTTTCTAATGGTGTAATGCTATGTACAAGGTCCTCATGGCATAGAACAAGGATTTGCCCCCAATCAGGAATAAGACATTTGATATGGGGTGGGGAGTGTGATGGAATGGACATTAGATGTCAATCATTGCAAGCAATGGATAGGACAACCATTTATTATGAGGGATGGTGAAAAGTCTGATTGGAATGATGGTAGACGGAAGAGTGAGTTTGACTACACCTTACACCTATTTGCCAAGTTTTCACCATGGTACTTATCCATAGCGCCACTGAAGCAGTTTTCACTATTGCACAGATTATTTCTCTTTATTTTTTCTTTTTGTTATTTTTGGTGTTACAAACACACTTGTTTGTTAGGTTTTCATCAAGGTAACCATTTTTTTTGTTTTCTCATTTTTTTGTATTTTTCTTGTTAAGACAAAGACTCTCAAAAGCTATGCATAGAACTTTTCAAATGAAGGTTGTTGATCGGTGAAAAAAGTTGCTCTCCTTCACACGTAGAGAGTTGGTATGCTCCTGATCCAAAAAATTCTATGACAATATAAGGCTCTAACCAGTTAGGTTCAAAATTTCCTAGCTTTTCACGTTCAACTTGATTCTTGGGATTCTCCATTAAGACTAGGTTACCAATGTCAAAGTGTCTATTTATAAATTTCCTATTATAGCTTTGACGAAGATGATTCTGATATGCTTGCAAATGGTCTAGTGCTTTTTGTCTTTGCTCATCCAATAATTCTAGCTCTTATAATTTGGATACATGGTATTATTCATCATCAATGCGACCTTTCAAGGATACCCTCAGCGAAATAATTTCAACCTCAATAAGTAAGATAGCTTCAGATCCAAATACTAGGGAATATGGAGTGGCACCAATGGAGTACGAATGCTTGTGCGATAAGCCCATAAGGTAGGATTTAGCTATAGGTGCCAGTCATGACCAACATCATTGACAGTCTTCTTTAGGATTCTAATAATGGTTTTATTAGATGCCTTGGCTTGGCCATTACCTTTTGGGTAATATGGGGTGGAAAAATGATGTTTGATATGGAACTCTTCACATAGATGGTGTACTTCTTCATTTTTGAATGGTCGACCATTATCTATGATTCTAGATTGGGGTACACCATACCAACAAATGATATATTTTAAGATAAATTTGGATATTTGTGTGTCGGTGATGTAGGTCATGGGAATAGCTTCAATCCATTTGGTGAAGTATTCGATGGTGTTTATGATGAATTTATGGTCGTTGGATGATGGAGGGTGTATCTTACCTATGAGGTCAAGTCCCCATTGGGCAAAAGGCCATGGTGATGTAAACAGACGAAGCTCCTATGCTAGTGCTCTTATCAAATCTCTATGTATCTGACACTGTCTACATTTCTTTACAAAGATATATGAGTCTTTCTCCATTGTAGGCCAATAATAACCTAATCTCATAATCTTATGGGTTAGAGTAGGACCACTCGAATCAGATCCGCATATACCCTCATGCACCACTTGTAAATTTGTTTGTGCTTCTCCAACATTGAGACATCTCATTAGGGCATTATCTAAGGTACATCTATATAGGGTATCTCTGATGATGGTGTATTTAGCTGAATTATGGATAAAGGTTCGAAATTGGTTATTTAACAGGTCTAGAGGTAAGGTTTGGTCAGTTAGATAGTCAAAAATGTCTTAATACCAAGGGGAAGTAGGACTAGAAATTGTACACACCGTCGCAGAATTGGGGAAGTCATAGGCGGGGATAAGTAGTTGTTCAACAAAAAACTCAAACTTAGGCATGGTACTTGGAACATCCAATAAGGAACCCACAGTTTCCATAGCTTCTGCAGCCCTATTCTGAATATGTGGTATTTGTTGAAAATAAATATCATCAAATTATTGCTTGAAATTGTCAGCCATGCACTTGTATTGGGAAAGTTTCTCATCCTTAGTCTCATAATCATCATTTACTTGCCGAACTACTAGCTGAGAATCGCTAAAAACATGTAGACTCTTAATCTTCCACTGTGCTACCATTTTTAATCCTATCACTAAGGCTTCATACTCTTCTATGTTGTTGGTGCAAGGGAAATAAATCTTGAATGATTTAGGAATGGTGTCACCTTGAGGTGTAACAAATAGAATACCTTCTCCTAAACCACATTGTGTATGTGACCCGTCACAGTATAATTTCCATTTTGTTCTAGTGTCAATGTTAAAGGTACCACTAAAGGATGGTCTACCTTTATGGGTGCATTTGCTAACTAATCTGCAATCACTTGTCCCTTTATATCCTTCCTCTCCACATATTGAATGTCATACGTGCTAAGTATCATAACCCATTCAACCAATCGGCCTGTTAATGTTGCCTTACTTAGGAGATATTTGAGGGGATCAATCTTTGCGACCAACATTGTTTGGCAATTGAGCATATAGTGCTAAAGTTTTTGAGTAGAAAAGACTACCGCAAGACAGGAATGTTCTATGTTTCTATAGTTTAATTCATATCCTACCAAGGTACGACTGATGTAGTAGACTACTCTCTCATGACCTTGATCATCATGTTGTGTGAGAAGAGCTCCTAGTGTTGACTGAGTTTTTGAAATGTATAGTATCAATGGTTTTCATCTATAGGTGGCATTAGAATAGGTGGAGTGAGCAAGTAATCCTTGATCTTTTGGAAAGATTCCTAACATTTAGGTGTCCACACAAATGGTAATCCTTTCTTGAGAAAATGTTGAAATGGGTCTATTTTGTCTATCAATTGTACAATGAAATGCCTAATGGGCTATAATCTTCCTTGTAGTGTTCCTAGTTAACCAATGCTGATAGGAGGAGGCATTTCTATGATATCTCTTACCTTCTCTAGATCTACTTCAATGCCTCTTTAGGAAATGATATACCCTAAAAGTTTCCCTAATTTCACTCCAAAGACACACTTCTCTAGATTTAGCCTAACGTTGTAATTCTCTAGCCTCTGGAATATCTTGTCTAGAACCTTCAAATGATCTGCCCTTGTTTTTGATTTAGCTAAAATTTCATCTACATAATCTTCCATGAGAGTGTTTACAAAGTCATAGAAAATCATATTCATTTCCTATTGATATGTAGCTCTTGCGTTCTTAAGCCCAAATGGCATAACATTCCAACAGTATGTGCCCCATGGACACGTGAAATCTGTCTTGTGTTGGTCTTCAATTATGATTTTGATTTGGTTATATATAGAGAAACCATCCATGAGGGATAGCATCTCATATCCTGCTATAAGATCTACGATCATTTCTATGTTCGATAAAGGGAAGTCATCCTTAGGACATGCCTTGTTGATGTCTTTAAAGTTTGTGCAAATACAGATGCCCCCAGTTGGTTTAGTCACTAGCACAAGATTCAAAATCCAGTCTGCATAATCTATAGTTCTTATAAATCCAACATCCAAGAGTTTCTTAAGTTTTGCTTTGACCAGTAGAGCAATATGTGGATGCATTTTCCTTAACTTTTGTTTGACTGGCTTAATACTTGGTTGTAATGGTAGATGGTGCAATATAAGGTATGGATCCAGCCCAGGAATGTCAACATATGACCGGGAAAATTTTATATGTCTTTTAGCAAAGAATTCCTTAAACTCAGGTTGTTTTGCCTCTATCAATAACGCTACAAAGTATATGTGCTGAGGGTTTTCTTTTGTATTTATGTTGACTGCAATAGACTCTTCTACTAGCATTGATGAATTTTCTTGTTCAATGGGGATAATATTTAAACCTCTATCCTTGGGTGCCTTAGAGAGGTTTTTGCCCTCTGATACGTCCTTTATTTTGACTATTTCTTCATCCAAAGGCGCCTTTCAGTTTTCACCTAGGGATGCATCATTTTTCTCATTTTCATCATTTTTCTTTTTATTTTCATTTATGCATCTAGAGGTGTAAATAGACTCCCCAAAATATGCTTTGTCATCCAAGTCTATGGTAAAACCAGTTTTATGATCCCCTCTTGGTATGCCTTCTTGAAGTCCCATGAACTCAGAAATTGCTTCGTTGTTCTCGAATTTATCTATGATGGGTGTACCTTGTTGATCCCAATCGATAAGTTCAAGATATATGAGAGGCATGTCGTCATTGGAGTTATTAAAGGTAGAAGCCGACAAGGTGAATATAGAGTGGTTGACATGATCATAGAAGTTTTAGACTAACTCCCTCTTGTTTTTCTTCCTATAGGTAGGTATACTGTATTGTGGGACTATTGTAAGGGATGAGTTGTTAGAAGATCGTTCGGCAGGTGCCCAAGATGCACAATCAAGGGTTTCCCAATAATAGTGTTTATCTCATTTTTATTTAGACAAGTGCTTCCTATGATGGGGACTAGATGGTTTTGGTATAGGTTTGACCTTTAGTTCCAATTATCCAAAGAGATCATCTATGTTCATGGTACTGGTAGAGGAAAAAGGATCCCATTCACAATCACTTGAGTCAGGAGATTCATCATAAATTGGGGGAAGTGATTCATGAGACTCATCGTAGACTAGGGGAAATGGTTCGTGAGATGTCTTCATGCCTACATAAGCACACTCTTCCTCTTCAAATGATGATGAAGTACTAGGAAACCTGGTTCTAAGCGGTTGAAACCCTAGCCCTAGGTATTTTGGTCATGGTGAGACCATGATCAGTTCTGTCCTTCCATTTTGATGTAGTCCTAACCCACTGTGTCCATCATAGCCCTCCATTTGCATAATATTAAAGCCTTTTCCATATTTGTCCTTAGCTATTTGAATAGACAGTGAGGGGTATTCATTGGCTTCTTGATACAACCAGGAGGTAATATCACCTTGGCACACAATTTCTTTGCTTAACTCTCCCCATTTGGTTAATGTCATTGTAGAGAGAACACGAAATGTGACTACTAACTATCTTCTATCTACCATGGGTAAGCCATATGCCTTAGGTGGAACTAGTTGAATGACATAGTATGATTCCTTTATTTAATATTCACCACAACCCTTTTCTTGGATCTCGACCTTAGGAGTGTTTGATGGTGGTTTGAATGAAATGGGATTAGTAAGATGTGATGGGTCAATGTATAGGGATAAAGTGGATGATGAACCTTCTTGGTTAATCGGTACCTATCATTTTGAAATTTTCCTTAGGCTTGTATAATATTGAAAAGTATTGGGATCACCATCAATCGTGATCTCGGTGCCATTATAAGGGAATTTAAGACATTGGTGATATGTTGAAGGTACAAATTTCATTGTGTGTATCCAAGGTCTACCTAACAACAGGTTGTACGGAAGGGTGAGATCCAAGACTTGGAAGCTGGTGTTCATAATTGTTGGGCCAATTCTAATAGGGAGTGTGGCAACTCCTTTGGATGATATTTCCTCATCATCGTAAGCCTTGATGACTATAATGTTAGAGGTGTCTACACATTCTTCTGAGAATCCTAATGCCTTAACCAATTTTAGGGTACATAGGTTCAAACCTGCTCCTCCATCTACCAAGACTCATCTGACTTTTGTTTGATGGACTAGGACTTCAAGGTGTAATGGGTCATTATGATTAGAATTTTCAGTTGACTAATCTTGTTGGGAAAATGTGGCATGATGTGAGTTGGTCAAATATCCCACCATTTCTTCGAAACAATTGACATCTAAGTCTATATGAATAGTCATGTTCTACAAATCCTTGTCAAGAATGGCTCGATGCTTAGATGATAAAGTCAATAGTTCCAAAATGGATATCTATGCCGGTGTTTTTCTCAATTGATCAAGGAGATTGTATCTAAACTTGGAAGTCTACATAGGTGACTCAGAAGAAGGACTTGGAATAGTAATCTTAGTTCTACATGTCTTCACAACACATTTTAGGTGCTTCTTAATGACGATGGTATTGACGTTTTCATTTGCAGCTCGGAGGTGATTTATGATCGATCCTTTACCATAGTCATCTTGGTATTGGTATAATTGGCTAATGGATTATTCTTGGTTCCCAAATTGGAGGCTTTTCCTTTCGTGTGGTCATGTAATGGGTCAATGAAGACCTTATGATCACTATTCTTAGTATTTTTCTTCCCATTGACCTCTATGGTTCCATTTTCAACAAAGTCTTATATAATATTCTTTAGCTGTCGACATTGTTGTAGGTTGTGTCCTTTTGTGTGATGGTAGTCACAATAGGTGTCATCCCACCATGAAGGTTTAAGCTGTCCAAGATCATATTATTGTGGTTCCAATGGTTTAATGAGATTATGTTTAATCAACTCTTGGAAAATTGTCTCGATTGGCTGCCCTAAATGGGTAAATTCACGCATAGGAAATCTCCTTTTGGTCGTTGTTGTTGTGAATTTTGGACATAATTGGCTTTTTGATTTGGACTATTCATCATGTCTACATTTTGGTTGTAACCTCTAAGTGTGACAATTGGTCCTGTGTGTATGGTTTTAGCATCAACAATGTCGTCATTCGTAACATTTTTGTTTCTAGACCATAATTTGTTTCTATCGTTTAGTGCGTTTTGATGTTGGACAACTTGGTTTCTGCTTGGTACTTTTATTTCTCCTTTGTCAATAAGGCCTTTTTCAAGGATGATGCCCTTTTGTACCAAGTCTAGGAATGAAGTACAACAATGTACCCGTAAGTCACCTCTCCATTTTGGATTCATGTTTTCAAGGAATATTGTGACCTTTTGTTTTTCAAGTATTTCAATTAGACATATGCTAGCTAGACTTCTCCATCTCTAGAAGAAAGTGGTGAAAGTTTCACTATCTTCTTGTGTCGTGTGGCACAAGGTTGCTATTGTTACTTCATTGTCTATGTCAAAAGAAAAGTGTTTGACAAACTTCTCAGCTAATTCACCCCAAGATCGTATGCCATATGGTAATTTAGAACACCATTCCAGTGCTATCACTATGAGGGTTCGTGGAAATAGTCACATCAATTATGTGTGGTCATATGATATGTCCATGCATTTCATTGATAATTATCTAATGTGTTGCAAAGGGTTCTTCCTCCCGTTATACTTTGGCAAATTTGGTATAATGTATCCATGGGGGAAAGGTGTCATATAAAGCACTTTGTCGAATGGACATGGACATAGATCTTGCACTAAGATAGTTCATTTTCCTGACATAGACATGTTGTCCATCTATTGTTGAAGAGTTTGCATTTGGTTTTGGAGGACATCTACTTGTGTCAAGGACATGTTGTTGGTGTTTTTTGGATCAATGTATATATTTTGAAATGCCATGTTCTATGATGGGTTGTGATTTTGTGAGGGAATATATCCTGTTAGAATGTTCTGATTTGGATTGGGGATATTTCCTATTTGAATATTCTGATTTGGTATAGGAATCTTCCCTATTTGAATGTTCTATTTTGGATTGGGGATATATCCTGTCTGTATGTTCTGATTTGCACTGGGGATATATCCTGTCTGTATGTTCTGATTTGGATTAGGAATATATCTTGTTTGTATGTTCTGATTTGGATTGGGAATATTTCCAATTTGCATGTTCTAATTTAGTATAGGAATATTCATGCCAACTTTGGATCTCTTACCGGTCGTGTTGGTGCCAAAGGGGTTTGATGAAGTTTCTCCCATAGTAAATTGAAAACCTTGTGTTATGTTGAAATGGGTTGTGTTCACAATTGATGATGTTTGAGTTGGTATGCAAGTTGGTATTGCTCCGGTGATTTGTGAAATAGAAACACTTGATGTCACTATTTGTGTCGGTTGAATAGATAGTATTTTCACAGTATGAATTTCAAATCGTAGTGGTAGTGTGGCACCTTCTACTAGCAACTTTTCTAGATAGCATTGGGGATCATTTTCCAAACACTCATCCATGAAGGATGCAAATTCAAGATCTTGTACGGTGGCGTCTATGTCTTCAATGTAATTTTTTCCATGTGTGTCCCTAGCGACATGTTTTCAAAGCAAAGGTCTATGTGGTCTTTCTTTCCCTGATAGTTGATTTGCGAAAGGATTGAAAAAATCGCTAGGATCCGACATTGCTTTTTGTTTCTTTTGAGACCTTGTTTTGACCATGAAAAGTTTCTCAAAATGGGGTAATGTAGACTATGTCTAAAAATTGATATGTCCTATGTCTATTTTTTTGGATTTTCTGACAATAAAGGATCTTACTAAAAATGATTTCTAAAATGGCGTATACTAAGATGACGTATAATAGGATGGACAATATGAAAAATTTCGAGTAGACTATGACGAGAAATGATTCTAAAATGGGCATAACCTACCACCTATGGAATAAATGCATGTAAGGATTTGAATCTAACCAAGGAACCTAATTGTAGGACAAAGATAGTTGACAAGGTGAAATTTCCCAAACTAGACTGTTGAGCAAGAAAGATTCACAAATAGGACTAAAGTGACTAGGTTCAATGACTTGTGACAAATCAGAACATGAAAGTATCCAATGACGAGGAAAGTTATCTATTCTATGATATACAATTTCCTAGGAAGTATCTATATGCATGCAACTTAGGATGACTATGACTAATACATTTGACTGTGACTAAGACGTATATGACACCTAATAATGCAAGGTTTTTGAGAAATTTTTTTCTAGTTTCTGTCCAAGGTTGATCTTAAGAAACAAAAGTGAAAATGATTGTTATGTTTCAGACTTGATTTGTAGTTTGCTAAGTTTTCTTTTGACAGTCAAATGCAGTTCACCTATCAGATGCGGTTC
This sequence comes from Sequoiadendron giganteum, assembly GCA_007115665.2. NCBI lineage: Eukaryota > Viridiplantae > Streptophyta > Pinopsida > Cupressales > Cupressaceae > Sequoiadendron > Sequoiadendron giganteum. Next base: position 276,324,901 of record CM021102.1, read on the forward strand.
TAATTTTGATAGATACGGTTTACCAATGTGCATGCGGTGATTTGATTAAAACCTAGTTTCAAATATCGACTAGTGATTTGGACTTTGTGATAGATGCAGTTTATGTTTTGGTAGATGTCGTTCACAGTAATAGTTGCAACTCAAAATAATGGTTGAATCTAAACTTGTTGATAGAAACATGCATTTTTTCCTTTGATAGATGTGGCTTACATATACACATGCGACTCAAATTTTGACAGTCGCGGCTCGTAATACTTAGACTCTAAAAGCAGACTTTCTAAAAGACACATGTGACATTTCCGATGACAATTGCGACTTGCATACACACATGCGACTCAAATTTTGATACTTGTGGCTCATAAACTTGGACTATGTAAAAGAAGACTTTTTTGATAGACACATGTGGCATTTCCCCTAACAATTGTGAGTTTCTAGGACATATGTGGTGTTAAAATTGACAGTTGTGACATATGTTGACAATTGTGTTTTTCTAAAGATTTTTTTTGACTAACTCCATATTTTAGATAAAGTGTTTTGACGAATACAACAAAAACAAGCACATAAATCAATATATTTTCAGTTTGTGATGATAGGACTGTTAAGACCAAAAACATTTACAACCTAGGCTTTGTGGACAATACTTGTTGAATTCTAACTTGGATATCTCTAGCTACACATATTCAAGGTGGATGACTAGTATCTTGACCCCACTGGATCCCCTCCACGAGACTCACTTATATGGGGTAGCCAAGCTACTGTACCCATGAAACTCCCATGGCACACATCTCATCTCCATAGATGAACTGTAAGAATGTAAGATGGTTTCATAGGTCTGAATCTATTGTGCTAGCAAATAGGTAGGATTTTGGAAAATCTACAACATGGTGTTTAGTAAGGGCTTTCCATTCATGGGGCACTATTCAGCTCAGCGAGAGACCATTTCTACCCTTCTTGTAAGAATAGTGAGTGTGATTTCTGGGATTTCTCCATAAATCCATTTTTATCAAATGGAAGTCGCTTGGCTTTAGCGTGTTACCGGTCTGAGTCATTTTGGGGTGAGTACTATTTCCCACCAAGACAAGCCCAAGTTCAAGAGTCAGTAACCCTTTCTCTTACACCCAAGATCGCATGACTGCGCAAGGGGAGAGGATACTCTGATATACCGAATCATGGAGGGTTTACAAAAAATGTGCTTTCGCACCAAACAAGGAAAACAATGGTTCTTTTTAATCCAAATGACAATTATCTAACTACCAAGCAGAAATCTTACAATTTGCAAAATTCATTAGGTTCTGCATGCAAAAATGATTAGTAGTTTGTTTTTTTGGTGTCTTCAACTTTCGTCCTGCAGAAAACAATGGTTTGTGTTTTTATGGTTTTCTATGCTTCATCCTGCAAACAAACATTAGCGAAAATCCAAAATAACTTAAACAGCGAGAATGAAAACATGAATGTATGGAAATGACTAAAAAGTGAAAAATTGATTACCAGGCAGATGTAGCATTTTGAGCTATAGATGCGACTTGATGTTGATAGGTGGATGCGGTTCGTGAATTGTTAACAGGAGGATGTGGTGCTCAGTTTCATGGATATGATGTAGAATGGCAGATGCGTTGTGGAATATGGTAGATGTAGTGCACGAGGATAGATCCATCATTTTTCTGAATAGATGCGGTGTGTCGTACGATAACCTGCAAAAACAAAAAAATGGAAAAACGAAAAAATATTATGCGAATTTGAAGCGTGTTCATGTCAGGTTCACCAAATGTATGACCTAGATTTCTGTTTGGAGATTAAATTCTAAAAGCTACACAGATTAAAATGGTTAATTCTAAACTAACAAACAATCTAAATAAAAAACAACAAAGAACGAATAAGTGAACATAATGAACTAAATAAATTAATTGAAAAGATCTCACCAAATATGCGTTCACTCCTTTGAATTATCTTGATTGTCCTTCTCCATTTTGTCATTTCAGTATTCTTGCCCTTAGATTTTTAGTATTGATGCAAGCATAACCTTGTTGAATTTCTAAGAAAATATCGAAGATAAGTTTCTTATCAAAAGTGTATGATTTTGGGAGGATGAATAATGATAATGACAGGCCATTTTATAAATTTTTGGTTTTCAAACGATCGGCTCAGATTCAAAGAGAGATCGACAAATGAGATTGATGAATGCCATGCAATGTGATTTATGTGTCAGATAGAATGTGAGTTAGAACATGAGTCAGAAAAGACTATAGGATAAAGATTAAGTTAGAACGATAACTTGATCTTGTGTCAAGACTGTTTGAAAATAGGAAGAACAAGAGTTCTCAATCTTAATCTTGAGTTAAGAGTCTTCGAAAATAGAAGAAATAGAATTTGAATGTCAAAGACAAAGTTAGAACTCGAAGAATAATGCATTTGAATGAAAACGTGAATTAATTAATTAAATAAATATATTTAATTAATAAAAACAACATGCATATGAGTTAGAACTAGTTAGCTGACTAGCTGTGACAGAGAGTCCACTTGTAGAGACAATCAGATGTTGAATCCGGAGATAACTGGAGAACTAAAAATAGATCTCGAGTAAGAAGGTGAGTGAATGATTAGTGAACTAATAGATAAAAGAATGTGAAATAAATAATTAAATATGAATTAAATGTTAATTTAATTCAACATTCGAAAATAAAATATTTATTTAATTAAATAAAGATAATTTATTTAATTTGACTATTGTAAAGGTGGAATTAAATAAATTAAATAATAAATATTTAATTATACTTGGAATATGATAAAGGTGGTAATTAAATAATAAATCAATTAATTAAGAAGGAAGAATTAATTAGTTAGCGAGATAATTAAATAATTATGATTTATTTAATTAATCAAAGTTGAATAAATGAATTAATGAATTAGTGAATTAATTAAAAAGGGGTATTTAATTAATAGAGGAAATATGTGTTAGAAAGGGTAATTAGATAATTAACATTATTTAATCATGACCATGGACATTAGAAAATTATGTTGAAAGTGGTGTTCTTAGGTCTAGACCAATTTTTCGGTCTCTATAGAACTCCTTCATCTAAGTCAACCCAAGAAGCACCCACCAAGAGGGTCTCCTTTGAGGATTCACAAAGTGAGCCTGTCATCTAAAAAATCTTCAACAATAAAGCGAACCCACCCTCAAACCAGCAAGCCAACAAAAAATCTACTAAGGAATTAGATCAAGCCAAAGTCAAAAACAAGGGAAATGATAAAGATAAGGGTCAGGTAGCCCAAGTCAAAATTTTAGGGGGGGCTATTTCAAGGAAAGTTGGAGACTCCTCCTTTCCTAACCACCATTAGGGTATTTGGGAAGAATCTTCACAATTTATTTCTTGATTTGGGAGTTGCTACCAATGTCATGCCCTTGGTAGTATGTAAAGCCTTAGGAATAGTCCCAACTCCCTCCCAACACAAGGTGACACAACTAGATAAAATAAAGATCAACATAGTTGGTGAAATTAATAGAATACCCAAGCAAATTAATGTTGATCCAAGGATACAATAGATGATTGACATTCAAGTTGTTGATATCCCTGACACTTATGGTATCATTTTAGGAAGGGATTTGACATGGGAATTGAATGGATATGCTATCACTGACTATTCTTACCTATGGTTGCCATGGAAGGGGCTTCCAAATCAAATCCATATAGATAGGGAACCACACATGAAATTTATGATTATGGAATACAACAACACGAATGAGGTGTTGTTTGTTGAGACAAAACTAGGGAATTATTGCCCTATGGCATATCTAGATGAAAAAGAATGTTATGAAGAAGAAGTAACTGAGGATGTCCTCATTGTGCTATGTAGTATACCTATCATCTTGGCTCACACATATCAGTGCACAAAAGTACTGATTGAATCTGATGATTAAGATTGCTATGAAGATGGTAATCTTGGATTGCTCGACGGTTTCAAATATTTCATGGAGAAATGTGTACAAGATCAACTCAATTTAGGTGCAAGGATAGATTTTCAATAACTCTTGCTACCTAGTTGGTGTAGGATACACAATGCTACCCACTTTGAATTTGAATGTTGCTTATGTCAAAAAAAATTGAGCACATTAAAGGATAGGTCACCTCAAAAGGGGAAACTCAATTGGTACAACTAGATCAAGGTCACATTGAATTTACACCACCTTCTAAGGTTGCTGGAGTAAATGCATCATCAAATATTAAAGTAAACTCTAATGGTTCCAAGACTAAGGATTCTTCCAAGTTTTGGAAGCTACATTTTGATGGGTCAAAATCCAAACAAGGAGCCAAAGCTGGCTATGAATTAATCAGCCCAATAGGTAAATCATACTTTGCTGTTCACAAACTTCAATTTTATTGCGCAAATAATGTAGCAGAGTATGAGGATTTAGTTCTTGGCCTTTTGATTGTATTGAAGAAAAAGGTCAAGATGTTACAAGTCTTTGGTCACTTAGAGTTAGTCGTAAAACAAGTAAGAAAAAATATTCTTGTTATGATAGAAGGCTAATTAATTACAAGAATAGGGTATGGGATCTATTGGAAAGCTTAGATGCATTTAACATTCACTTTATTCCCCGCTCCCAAAATTATAATGCTAATGCCTTGGCTCAAGCAACTAGCACCCTTCAACCTCTATCATTGTCTAGCCTCAAAAGGTTCATTTTTGAGCTCACCTCCACCCCGTCTGTCCCTAACAACATGGCTAATTTAGAAGTGTTCAATGATGATAAACACATCTTGGATTTCATCACCAATTCTGATGTATTTGTAACCGAGATCATTGATGAGGTTGCACCTGAAGAGGCTGAATTAGATATAGAATGGGTCATTAATATCAAAAATAATACCATCCCTCGAGGTATGGTCCAATTTGAATGGATATTCGACTTAGATCAGATCATAGATTAGGATCAACAAGAAAAGAAGGATTCTATCAGTAATTCGTGCGACACCCATAACCTTGGAACAATCGAGGAAGTTAGAAATGTGTTCATTAGTAAGGTGTGAACTCTAGAGGATAAGAAAGGTATCATTGAGGATTTGTGGGAGTATCATGATGTATTTTCTTGGAGTTACAAGGATATAAAGATGCACAATACATCTATCATCACACACACTATTCCTCTTAGGCTGAACATGAGACCATTTTGACAATGGCAATGCCCTGTCAATGCATTGTTGGAACCTGTAGTCTACAAAGAAGTACAAAAGTTGTTATCCACAAGAATCATCTTCCTAGTCAGACACTCCATGTGGTTGGAATATATAGTTCTGGTAAGGAAAAAGAATGGTGAATTTAGGTTGTTTGCTGATCTCCAGAGCTTGAACATAACTTTGGAGAAAGACAATTAACTGGTGCCTTCATTAGATGAGGTACTTCAGATAGTCAATGGCTCTCAAATGATGTATTTCCTAGATGGATATTCTGGGTACAATCAAGTAATGGTGCAATCTGAGGACCAAAACAAGACAACATTCACAGCCAAGTGGAGAACCTTTGCATACAAAAGGATGCCATTTGGGCTCAATAACAGAGGAACAACCTTACAATGTGTCATGGACATTTCCTTCAAGGACATAATTGGTAAGGGTATCATAATTTATATGGATGATATTATAGTATTTTTAAAGAACAGGAGGGACCATGTCTCTGATCTATGTAAGGTATTTCAAAAATGCAGAGTGTTAGTCAGTTCATTGAATCCAAAGAAGTTCATTTTTGGGGTTACCGAGGGCAAGCTAATGGGGCACGTCCTTGCAAAGAAAGGAATTTCAATAGACCTTGAACACATGTAGTTCACAATGAAGATTTAGCTACCAGGTAACAAGAAAGAGCTGAAATATTTCTTTGGAAAGATAAATTTCATCAAGAAATTCATCACAGGCTTTGCTGAGATAGTTAAGCCACTCAATGCCATGTTGAAGCAAGAAATTAAAGTTCAATGGACACCAAAAGTGAAGCAAGCTTTCAAGGAAATCAGAAAGGAAATTGTTGATGCACCTATTATGTGAGTTAAAATATGTAGGTTAATTAAACAGTAAACTAACACACCAATAAGACATTATATTGAAATAAACTAATTTACAAAACATAAATGCAAACTCTAAACAAAAGAAACTCTTTCAAATTTTTCCCATCATCCTGTATCTCCAAGGATTTGACTGAAGTTGCTCGCTCTCAATTATGCAAGCAACAACTTGTTGAAATGATAGCTTAGGAGAATGAGATTAGTTGAAAATGCATGTGTATTGCTATGTGATTTAAGCTATGAAATTGAAATGCTATGATATTGCTAAGATGCTGATATGCTAATTCAAATGCAACTATAGTAACTACGCATGAAATCTAGGATGATATCTACTTACGAGAAGGTTGTATTTATAGATTTTTGAAAGAAAAAATCCAGTTGGTGGAGATCAATGGTTGAGATTCAAACATGTCAGGATGAATGGTGAGAGATGGAGAGGTTGAGGGAAAGGTGGAAGGTTGAGAGGAAAGTGGAAGAATGTTTTCAACCCACAAAACCATCCTCATTCAAAAATGAAGACAACATGGCATTTATCTCCTCATTTATGAAATTTGGTTGAAAGTTGAGGATAATGCTAATTAAATTTATTTAATTATATGTGACAAGTGAAAAAGAAAAGTAATTAAATATTTTACGATATTTAATTGAGGTGAAAAAGATATTTAAATATATAATATTTAAATGTGAAATGAAGGATGAATAATCCATTGTTCTGAAATGAGAATTAAATAAATAAATAAATAAATATTGAAATTTATTTAATTTAATTAAGAGGAAAATAGAAATAATTAAATAAACTTATTTATTTAATTAAACTAGAAGAATTGGAAAAATGAACAATATAAATAAATAATTAAATTTATTTATATGTAGATGACTTTAGAATATTAATTAAATAATTCATATTTAATTAATTAACAGGTTTGAATAACCATGACCATTTTTAGATGTGTACATTTTTCCCCTCTTTGAAGATTTTCGAAGAGATTAGATGATTTAGCTTTCGAAATAGCACTTTGCATAGTAAAAATACCGATAATTTTTCATTTTTACCCCCTTAAAAGGTGGAAAAAGTGAAAAGTTATTATCATTTGAATAGTAACCTTTGGTAATTTTGAGAGCTCTGGGATAAAAAATTGCAATGCCGATCCATTATGAGTGCCACAAATTTGAGCGAGCCCACCATCATCAGAGACCAGTCACATACGGACCTCCGGTAAGTCAACTTGATGCTCGTAATTTTTTGATCAATTTTCGTGCTTTTTTGAATTTTTTTAACTTTTTACGCTTTGTTTTAGCACATACGAGTCATAGTATAGCGCATAGGTTAGATAAAGTTAGGCATACAAAGTAGTGCATAGATGTGAAATAGTCGCGCATAGACTAGATAGATTAGCGCATAGCATAGATTAGCACATAGAATAAATTTTCCCATTGATGAGATTGATTAGTGCGAATGTTTGATAGAATAGCGCATAGGTGCTTTAGTGCATAGAAGGTTTGTATTAGTGCATAGATTAGATAGAATCATGCATAGATGGAGTTGCGCATTGCAGCTCTATTTTAGCGCATCCATGGATTTAAGTATTGCATTCGTGAATTGGCGCATTCAATGTCTGTTTTAGCGCATCCATGGATTTTTACCGAATTTGAATTTTAAAGTGAAATTCGATATGTACTTGATGATTGTTGCTAAATTAGACAACTGATTATATGTTGTTGAATCACATCAAGAATAGATTAGCCTAATTTTATAATTTTGTCTTCGTGTTTGAAGAATAAAAGATAAATTTTCTTTCCTGCTTGAAAGACAAATAGTAGATGATAGATTTCCTTTCTTGATTGAAAGACAAATATATAAATTTTGAGTTGATTGACTGTTAAATTTGTTTCCATGCTATATGAAAAAAATAGTAGAAATGATAGATACATTTTCTTTCCATGCGATATGAAAAACAAATAAGTGTTGATTTAATTAAGTTGATTCTCTGCTAATTGATGTAATTGATGATTTTTCTTGATGTATTGATTTGCATGATGATGTTATAAAGGAGGAATTTAACTTCCTCCAGATCAGAGAGAGATTTCCTCGTATCTCAGAGATGGTTCCACAACTATCTCAAGATGATTTAGAGATTATATACCAATGTGGGTTGAGTCCATTGTTGAGGATCCCGTAGTACCAGGTCAATAGGGCACTGTTGACTGCATTAGCTAAGAAGTGGAACAACGAGCATAACACCTTCCATCTACCCACAGGAGAGATGATCATGATGCCAGAGTACGTATATAGGATTCTAGGTATTCCTGTAGTTGGTGAGCTTGTGATCTATGATCACAAGGAGATTAGGGGGACCGATGCACTAAGACGAGTCTTCTAGGATCCTCATGTCTTCGGATATGAGATTCCTTGGAAGGATATGGTTTAGATATATGTCGCACTACCTTTAGTTTTAGCAGGATTCATTGGTGGTTTCCTTTGTCCTGATCGTAGGTCAAAGGGACTATCAGTTGGGTGGGGTCAGATCTTCGAGGACATGCTTCTCCATTAGACCAGATATGGATGGGGGTCCTGCATGCTTTCCCATCTGTACCATGATCTTTATCAGGTCATGTATACAGATGGGAAGAGTCTCTCATGTGGATTTACTCTTCTTCAGATATGGGCATGGGAGTAAATTGTGATTACTCATCCCATTGTTCGGAGGGATCGTCCTCTTGGATTCCCTTATGTTTATGCCTACACAGGTCCCCTTGTCTAGCCAAGGCTGGGAAAGTTAGAGTACTGGCGGATAGTAATGGATGACATGGATACCATCATCTAAAGACTATATCTTGATTGTGACCCCTAGGAGGCGAATGATATAGAGCTTCCATTTTGCACCAGATCGAGATACCTGATTGGACGCACCCCGTTCATCATCGAGCGGTTTTGGGTTATGCGGCTCCTAAGACAGTTTGGACTTGTACAGATGATGCCACAGGGAGTGGCACACTATGTTAGGCATCGAGAGGATGTAGCAGATTGGGGTCCATTTGTGACCATAGAGGCTAGTAGGGTAGAGTATTTTTATTTACAACCGAATTAATGGGTGATGCACCCAGAGGTGACAGATGTAGGGAAGATAGATGACTACACAACCTTCTTCTACACACATCCTTTCTTGATGTTCACCAACCCAGAGGATCCTACCCCATTATTGGGAGGACTAGTTATACAATGAGGGTGAGGGAAGGCATAGGCACAAACATCAATAGGGGAGCCATAGGTTGCATAGGCAGGGGTACAAGATGCAACAACTGTGGATATTGATGAGGAGGGGGATGAGGGGGAGGACTCTGGAAGCCCTGATGATAGCAATGATGACAAAAATGTGGATGATGGAGGTGGTGGGGGTGGCGGGAAAAGATTTTTCTTTTGTGTACCCTTTAGTACGATGCCATGAACATTGAGAGTGGTGGACCAGTCGAGTACTTCGGCTTCATGAGTTATTATCAGGGCTCCCTCGTAAGGACAACTAGATGTTTTACAGGTAGAGATTTAGACTCTTTGGAGTCAATTAGAATTAGCACAAGTGATGATTAGTTTTCTATAGACATAGGTTGCACAACCACCACCTCCTAACCCACAGATAGCTTAGCTTACGATAGAGTGAGACAACTTCCATTAGATATGTATATAGGCCGAGGGGGTAGCCAGGAGACTCCTCAAATTAGTTGAGAGCACCTCTATTGGAGAAGTTGTAGCAAAGGGATTGGAGACCACTCAGGAGGTCGAGTATTACAAGATGAGATACTTCAAGGCAGTACCACCTGAGAGGAGGATTGCCTTTACACAGTTAGGTACTCGGTCTTAGACTCATTCACACAGTCATTCCTGGAGTGCTAATAGGATTGTGGATCATCCAGCCAGATGAGAGATCAAAGCCTCAAGGAGTAGAGATCCTACAAGACCTACTAGCTCAAGAGATAGTAGTAGCCATGTGCCCTAGCTAGATGCCCATCAGTGATGATCATTTTGACACATTTATTCATTGTATTTGATATATCTTATTGAAAAATTTGATATCCTTACAATCCTAGACATTTTTTTTTATGCGATTTATGAGATGCAATGGTGATTTGATTATGCACGTGTTATGGATGCATGTTTATTTCCATATGCTATGTCATGTATGATGATGCAATGATGATACGATGTATGATGATGGTTTTATTTTATATATGATGATACAATGATGATATGATGTATGATGATGGTTTTATTTTATATATGATGATGCAATGATGATTTTCTTTCATGCAAAATGTAAGATGTAATGATGAATGATTTTAATGAGATGATATGTCCTAAAAATGATATGATGTAATGTGAAAATGATATTATCAATATGAAAAGTGACATAAATGGATGTGAAATGAAATGATAATAATGACCTAAATTATGATGAAATGTAAACGAGATGAATATTTAAAAATGAATAATGATAATGATGATAATAATGATATTGAAATGAATTGGTACTTAATGATAAATAATGATAAATAAATGATACATATGGAATATGATAATGCAATAATACGTAATGATATGATGCAATTGATATGAAAATGATTGAGATGGATGCAATATTTTTATTAATTTTGATTTATGATGTGAAATGAATGCAAATGTAGATGTTGTGAAAATTATATAATATAAAATGAATGATCAATGAATGATATTGTACTTAATGAATGACTATGCATATAAGATCAAAATGATATGTAAAGATGGATAATGATCATGATAAACTAAATAAGATCAATTATAATGAAATGATGTGAAAATAGAAAGTAGTGCAATGAAGGATAAGGATATCCTAAATGAATAGTCATGATAGTATAATATGTAATGAATGACAATGTGATGTGATGCAATAAATGTCCAAGTGTACTCAATTGTTGTCTGAAAAGATATATGAAAGTTTTTCCAACATTCAAAAATCTACTTAAACAACCTTCAAAATGAAAATCTAAATGAATTATGCAGTCCTAAAATTTAATAATGAATCATTCTCCTTTTTTCATTTCATGTTGCGCATGCTTTTCATCATTGAGATTTTTGATATGTTGAAAGTTAGTACAAGCATCAAAGGGTATGTTAGAACCAATGATGACTCGAGTACCACTTTCATGATATTTGATATAGAAAATTAATACAAGCATTGAGGTATAAATGAACCAAGATGACCAAAGTATTGTTTGCATAAACAGACAAAAGTTAACCATTTTCCTATGCAAATTCTGAAATGTCATTGATGGGGAGTCCTATCCCTCAAGAGAACTCTTGCTCTTCCCATGACCTATTCTTTGGTCTTCCTAGGGTATTCCTCTCTACCCTACTCATGGGTCACTCCTAAACCCCTCTCACCACGTAAGACTCTCCACCAACTTCATATTCTTCACCATCACTCCCAATCCACCACTAAGCTTCCTTGGGCTACACACTGACCCAAAGTGTCCTAACCACTCTAGGGATAGGGAAGGGTATTCTAGCTATCCATTTGTTGATGTGGCTCCTCTCTGATCCCTCTTATTGGATTCTTTCACCTTTTACCCATCGCTTCCTTGAAAAACTCAATTTTAGGCCTTGTAGCATTCTGCCCCAATTAAGCCTCCTGGAACCCATTTTCTTGACTTTTCTCACAAATAGTCTAGACAACCCCCAATTTTTTTTCTAGATTATTTCTATTGACCATCAAGGCTCCAATATTTACCAGGTCTTAGGTCCTACAAGTGTCTGTACATATGACTGTCCTCAAACCCCCTATCTTCAAGGGTTTTTAGGGTTTTTGGCCCTTCTTCCTTCTTTGAGGGCTTCAACGACCTCCTCAGCTCTCCTCGTGGAAAAAACATGTCTAAGATACATGTGCCTACATTCCCATACTCTTTATTGGCACAAAAAATACATTAAGAAACTCTCCTAGCTACTGTCCTCTCCAAGCTACTAGCCAGAATGCACTTGCACTCGCCTAGTGCTTGATGATTTCATCACCTTTTCTACAAACCAAGATTCCAAACACCATATTTAAACTATACATAAATTCCCCTACTTGATTCCAAATTTCCATGGTAGCTTTTCCATGGTAATTCAAGTGGGGATCATTATTTACAAAACTGGCCTGAACCGACAATGAGACCAAGAACTCCAAAAAATCACAAAACTATTAACCACTCGAATTAAATGACTAAAATAATGCTAATAAAAGTAGGAAAAGATCACAAATGAAAGACTCAAAGCATCAAATAAGTCCTTTCAATCCATTCTTGACTGGATGAAGGCTCAAACACAAAAATTCAATCAAATTTGCTCTTTTCCAACTCACAACACTTCTTTCCCAAATCTAAAATCATACAATAGCTTTCCCGCATGTCATATTAGGGTTTTTCTAACCTTATATACCTTATGCCAACATGTTAGGACCCTTAGGTCGGGCTTAGAACATTATTAATGCCATTTTCCAACTTTTAGGACAAATCTCCAAGACAACATTGTCTAGTTTTGCCTAATCTCCTCATTTAGACTTTCCCAAGCCTCAAGGCTCTAAAATACCTAGAGTTTCCACTACAAAACATCAATTCAACCTTGGTACTTTATCAATTAGTCCTTATTACCTTTGTGGTTGGCTAGAACCACCTACAAGCCAAAATTTTCAAGATCTCACCAAAAGACTTTAAGGTGCTCCTGCACCATTCTCCCCCTGCAACAAAGAAGTTAAGGAACCTGTGGTGTTAAGTACTTTCTCACTGATTCCATGCTTCTTAAAGTCACTTTTTTCTATCCAATTAGCCTCTAACTCTAGTTGATGTCTCCACTTCACTAGGTGCTCCATGTATGTATTGTGCCTAGTCTTCTTCTTCACCCTTGAGTCTAGAATCTTGTCCACTTGTGGTCTGATCTAATCAGGTACCTTGAGTTCTTCCACATCCTTACTCACCTCAGCACTATAATGTTCCTTAGCCATTTCTGGTCCTTTATACTTTACCAAGTCCTTCACATTGAAGATAGGTGAAATGGACATCTCCTTGGGTAACTCCACCTTTTATGCATTGGATCCATACTTAGCCAACACTTTACATGGCCCTATCCTTTTCGTCTACAACTTACTTGGTATTCCTTTCTATAGTCTTTCCTTGTTCACGTATGCCATCACCAAATCACCTATTTCAAATTGTAGATCTCTCTTCCCTTCATCTCTTTTAGCCTTCAACTTCTAGTTAGCCTCCATTAATGTCTTCTTTACCCACTCATGAACCTCTCTCATTGACTGAGAAAAATCATTAGCATGACCACTGATTCCTTCATAACCTTTTAGATCTCTAAGCTCAAGTACACCCCTTGGATGTAAGCTATATACTATCTTAAATGGACTCTTAGCTGTAGTCCTATTTGTGCTATCATTGTAAGCAAATTTTGCTTGTGGAATCACTTGTTCCCATCCTTGTCCATAATCCTTAGTTAAGCATCTCAATGAGCTACCAAGTACCCTATTTATCACCTCTATTTGTCCATCCGTTTGAAGATGATATGCAGAACTATGAGACAAGTTGGTTCCTAACCTCCTCCAAAGAGTTTTCCAAAAATGTCCCATAAACTTCACATCTCTGTCTGCAACTATGCTCTTTGGCAACCCATGTATCCTCACTACCTCCTTGAAGAATAGGTGTGCAATCTGACTTGCATCATGTGTTGTTTTACATGGGATGAAATGGCTCATCTTGCTGAATCTTCCCACTACCACAAACACGCTGTCAAAACTAGTCGGTGTCCTAGGTAGTCCTACTATGAATTCCATGCTTATGCATTCCCATGGTCTACTTGGGATGGGTAATGGCTGATAAATACCAGCATTTTTTGATGTTCCCTTTGCCTTTTGGCACACTCCACATTGCTCCACATACCTTCTTACATCTCTTTGCATCTTAGGCCACCAATATAACCTCTCCACTAAGTCTAGGGTCTTGTTCAATCCAAAGTGTCCACTCAAACTGCCATTATGCTTTTCTTGGATAAGATTCTCCCTCATGGAACCTCTTGGAACACATAATTGTTTCCCTCTAAACAATAGACCATTTTTCAAAGTATAATCTGCATATTCACTATGAAAATGATTTTCAAAATTAGTACATACCTTGTAGATCTCTGAGAAATCAGAATCTCCTTCATATAGGTCTTTGAATCCTTCAACCCCTATGCTTTGTAGCTGTATCTCCTATATGGTAAGCAATCTCCTAATAAGGGCATCTGCAACCTTGTTGTTAACCCCTTTCTTGTGCTTGATAGTAAAGGTGTATGACTATAAAAAATCCATCCATTTGATGTGCCTCAAACTAAGCTTCTCTTGAGTATTTATGTAGCTTAAGGCCTGATTGTAAGTGTATACCACAAATTCCTTGGGCAATAGGTAGTGCCTCCACTTCTTGAGAGCCTGTACCAAAGCATATAGCTCTAAGTCATAGGATGAGTACCTAGACTTTGCTTCATTCAACCTTTCACTAAATAATGCCACTGGCGTACCTTCTTGGCTTAGGACAACACCTATTGCTATGTTACTTGCATCACATTCCACTATGAATGGTTCGTCAAACCTTGGTAAAACTAGGATAAGTTGGGTAGCTATCTCCCTCTTCAATATTTCAAATCCTCCATTGGCTTCTTTGGCTGACACAAAATTTGTTTTCAGTCCTCCTTTGATGATGTCAAGGACCGGTGCACAGATTTCACTAAACCTTCTAACAAATTTCCTATAGAATTGTGCTAATCCATGGAAACTCCTAACTTCAGTCCCTGTCTGGGGAGTAGGCCAACTAAGAATGGATTCAACCTTGCTTTTTTCCATCTTCAAGTTTGCTTGAGATACTACAAGTACTAGGTAGACTAACTCTTGCTTCATGAACTCACTCTTCTCAAGATTTATGGTGAGCTTCTCCTCTTGAAGTTTCTTCAACACAAGTTCTAGGTGTTTCAAATGTTCTTCTTTGTTTTTTCTAAAGATGAGTATATAATCTAGGTAGACAACCACAAAGAATCCTATATAGTCCTTTAAGACCTCATTCATCACCCTCATAAAATTGCTAGGTGCATTTGTAAGCCCGAATGGCATTAATAACCACTCATATAACCCCTCTGTAGTTTTAAATGCTGATTTCCATTCATCTCCCTCTTTCATCCTAATCTGATAGTAGCCACTTTTCAAATCAATCTTGGAGTAGTACTTAGCACCCCCTAAATAGTCCATTAAGTCTTCTATCCTAGGAATAGGAACCCTATATCTAATGGTTATCCTATTTATTGCCCTAGAATCAGTACACATTCTCCACTTATCTCCTTTTTAAGGTGCCAACACCACTGAAACAATACATGGGCTTATGCTCTTTCTGATCAACCCTTGGTCCAAAAGTTCTTGAACTTGCCTTGCTATCTCCTTGTTTTGCTCCAGTGTCATCTTGTATGCAGCCTTGTTAGGAAATGTTGCTCTTGGTACAAAGTCTATTTTATGACTGATTGCCCTCTAAGGTGGTAGTGTAGCTGGTGTGCCTTCACAAATAATATCCCTGAATTGATCCAATATTTGTTTCACTTCTACTATCATAGGTAGCCGACTAGGTGACTCCTCTTCCTTTGGCTTCAACATAATTGCATAGACAACTCCTTCCTCCTTCATGTCTCTTAGGAATTCCTTTCCACTCATCAAAAGTACACTGGTTTTTGCCTTCTCCACTGTGCCTTCTCCCAACAGAGACTGTATTTTGTAAGTCACTCCATCCTTCTTGAATGAATAATTGTTCTCCTTGCCATGGTGTACTACCTCCCTATCATATTGCCATGGTCTGCCAAGCAGCAAATGGCATGCATCCATTGGTAACACATCACACAGTATCCTATCTTGATACTTCCCTATAGCAAACTCAACCCATACTTGTTCATTGACCAGTATATTTTGCCCCTTATTCAATCAAGTAACCTTGTAAGGACACACATGGGGTATCTTGATAAGGTTTAACTTTTGTATTGCCTCCTCTGATATGACATTATCAATAGATCCTGAGTCAATGATGACCTTGTAGACTTTACCTAGTATCTTGCATTTGACTCTAAAAAGAACTCTCCTCTATTTGTGTTCATCCTCGGTAGGTTCTTTGATCAAGATCCTTCTTAACATGAGATTTTATCCTATCTCTGAATCTAAACTCACCTTTGAATGTCTAGAATAGTCCTCTTCTTAAACATAGGTAATCTTCCTCTCACCTTGTGAAGATGCCGGCTTGTCAGGACACTTATAAGTCGGATGACCCAACTGTCCACAATTGTAAAAATTCATGGAAAAAAAATGAGAACTTCTCCCAAAGCCTCCTGATCTGCCTCTTCCTCCATTGTTAGAGCTCCTACCTCTGTATCCCCTTTTGCTATTTTTTTCATGGGATTGTTCACCAACCTTAGCATATCCTTGGCCTCTATTCTCATTGCTCCTTCCACCAAAACCTCCTCTATGTCCACCTCTAGGATCTCTACCTCTTCCTTTACCCCTGGTATTAGAATCTTGTTTCTTTTTTAGTTTCTCTTCCAGTTTAATAGCCATTTGATAGCAGCTATGGATGTTAGTAAGTGTAAAGAGACTCAACTATTTTTGTATGTTCCATCTAAGGTCGTTTAGATACCTAGCAACCTTAATGATTTCAATTTCTCGCACTCTAGACCTAAGGCTTAGCTTTCAGAACTCTTCTGTGTAGGCAGCTACATCTAGCTCCCTTTATCTGAGATTTTGCCTTTTCTTATCCAATTGGATGTCATAGTCCTCAGGTAGATAGTTTTCCTTTACTTTAGCCACAATTGTTTTCCAATTTCCTATTAGCTTCTTGTCTTCCTTCTCTCTTTCTTCTTGCAAGAACTTCCACCAAGCTAATGCTTGTCCTCTTAACCTTGATTTGGCTATCTTCACCTTTTGTGCATCTGTAATCCCATCACATTCAAAGTGATTCTCCATTCCCTTAATCCATTCCATAACTAACTTTGCATCCATTCTTCCTATGAAAACAAGGATGCCTTCTAGTGCCTTGCCACTTAATGCCTTCAACGCTTTGAGGAAAGGTTCCTCTTTTAATGGAGGGTTAGGTTCTAGTTCTATGTCTTCCTCAACTGGGTCCTTACCCTTGTCTCTAACCACTGCTAACTACACTTTCATCTTGCTTGCAGTCTCTGCAACCACTTCTAGTTTTTGCTTCATTTCTTCCATAATTTCCTCAAGACGTCTATTCTTTTCTTCTTGCTCTATCAGATCTCTTGCCAATTCTGCATTAGTCACCATGGTGTTTTCTCCTATGGATTCACTACTCTCTGACATTCACTTCTTAATTCCCAAGCCTTTTTATGGCTCTGATACCAATTTGATGGGGAGTCCTATCCCTCAAGAGCACTCTTGTTCTTCCCATGACCTATTCTCTAGTCTTCCTAGGGTATTCCTCTCTACCCTACTTAGGGGTCACTCCTAAACCCCTCTCACCACATAAGACTCTCCACCAATTTCATATTCTTCACCATCACTCCCAATCCACCACTAAGCTTCCTTCGGCTACATACTGACCCAAAGTGTCCTAACCAATCCAAGGCTAGGGAAGGGTATTCTATCTTTCCCTTTGTTGATTTGACTCCTCAATAATCCATCTTATTGGATTCTTTCACCTTTTACCCATCACTTCCTTGAAAAACTCAATTTTAGGCCTTGCAGCCTTCTACCCCAATTAGGCCTCCCGGAACCCGTTTTCTTGACTTTTCTCACAAATAGTCTAAACAACCCCCAAATTTTTTTGTAGATTATTTCTATTGACCATCAAGGCTCAAAGATTTACCAGGTCTTAGGTCCTACAAGTGTCCGTACACATGACTTTCCTCAAACCCCCTATTTTTCAAGGGTTTTTAGGGTTTTTGGCCCTTCTTCCTTCTTTGAGGGCTTCAACGACCTCCTCAGCTCTCCTCCTAGAACAAACATGTCTGAGATACATGTTCCTACACTCCCATACTCTTGATTGGAAAAAACCAATCCATTAAGGAACTCTCCCTGCTGCTGTCCCCTCCAAGCTACTAGCCATAATGCACTTGCACTCACCTAATGCTTGGTGATTTCATCACCTTCCCTGCAAACCAAGACTCCAAACACCATATTTACACTGTACATACATTCCCCTACTTGATTCCAAATTTCCATGGTAGATTTTCCATGGGAATTCAAGTGGGGATCATTATTTATAAAACTGGCTTGAACTGGCAATGAGACCAAGAACTCCAAAAACTGACAAAACTATTAACCAGTCAAATTAAATGACTAAACTAATGCTACTCAAAGCAAGAATAGATCACAACTGAAAGATGCAAAGCATCAGATAAGTCCTTTCAATCCATTCTTGACTAGATGACGGCGCAAACACAAAAATTCAATCAAATTTGCTCTTTTCCAACTCACAACACTTCTTTCCCAAATCTCAAATCATGCAATAGCTTTCCCACATGTCATATTAGGGTTTTTCTAACCTTATATACCTTATGCCCACATGTTAAGACCCTTAGGTCAGTCTTAGAACATTATTAATGCCATTTTCCAACTTTTAGGACAAATCTCCAAGACAACATTGTCTAGTTTTGCCTAATCTCCTCATTGAGACTTTCCCAAGCCTCAAGGCTCTAAACTACCTAAATTTGTCACTACACAACATCAATTCAACCTTGGGACTTTATCAATTAGTCCTTATTACCTTGGTGGTTGGATAGAACCACCTACAAGCCAAAATTTGCAAGATCTCACCAAAAGACCTGAAGGTGCTCCTACACCAGTCATTAATGCTACGTTGTAGAGCATTTCCCATGAAAAATTTGCACAATAATAATGATTAGATTACAGACATAAAGCAAAGAAAATCATACTCCTTCCTTATGATTCTAGTTCAGTACATCATTGAACCACTCCAAAGATATGATGTCATCAAATATCAAAAATAGCAATTCAACTCATGTTTTAAGTTTGTATTTCATTTTATTCAAATTAGGATGATCCAATTTGTTTCTGTTATCTGTCAAAATAGTCATATAAACTGAGTTTAATTGAAAAAAAATTTTGTTTCCAATATTCCAATTCTTGACACGTGCTGTCAATTTCCTACTAGAAAGCTCCAAGAAGCGAATTGCCCCTCCCCCAGTGACCCTTTACTTTGACTCCCGTTAGACACAACTACTACTGAGGATAACCCTAATCATCAAGCCATGATGAGATCCTTGTCATTTTAAGGAGATGATGTGATGCATGATACAAATTTGATGGATAGGCATGTCTACGATGCTGATGAAAATATGGATATGTAGAATGTGTCCTAATAGATGAGAGAGCTAAACAAAATCACAAACAATGCCTATTTGCTAGGTTTTCACCATTTATTTTTATTGCACTTTTTCTTGATTTTATGATTTTTTTGTTGTTACCAAGAAGCCTATTTGCTAGGTTTTCATCAAGGCAATGATTTTTCTCTTTCCCTTTTTATTGTTTTTTGTATTTTTGCTCTTTTGATTTTTTTATATTTTTTCAAGACTTTTTATATTGTTTTTGATATTTTCAAGCATAAAACTTCTTTAGATGTATGTTGTTGGTTGGATCTTCAAATAGGTCCCCTTCTAATTTTGACAACTCATATGCCCCCGATCCATATGCCACAATGATAATGAATGGGCCCAACCAATTAGGTTCAAACATGCCTTTCTTTTCCCGATCCTGATGATTTCAAGGGTTTTCTTTGAGAACCAAGTCACCCACTTGAAAATTTTGTGGTTTGACTATGTGATTGTAGCTACGAGACATAACTTGTTGATATCCCTTTAAATGATTAACTACAGTTTGACACTATTCATCAAGCCGTTCCATCTCTTGCAACCTTGATACTCTATAGTCTTCATCATTGATTAACCCCTTGAGTGATACTCGAAGTGAAGGAATCTCAACTTCCATTGGTAGAATAGTTTCCACCCCATAAACCAAAGCATAAGGAGTAGCACTTGTTGGTGCATGAATGCTTGTTCTGTATGCCCATAATGCTGGATTTAATTGGACATGCCAATCACAACCTGCTTCATTTATGGTTTTCTTCAAAATCTTCAGAATTTTTTTGTTTGAAGCTTCAACTTGACCATTCCCTTGCGGATAGTAAGGCATGGAGAACTTGTGTTGGATGAAAAATATTTCACATAGCTCATCAACATCCTGATTTTTAAAGGGTCTTCCATTGTCTGTGATTATGGAGTTGGGAATACCATATCGACAGATGATATAGTTTAAAATGAATGAAGAGATTTTCTTGCTTTAGTGAAATATTCAGTGGTTGTAATGATAGATTTATGTCCATTTGAAGATGATAGTTGTATCTTTCCAACTAGATCCAATCCCCATTGAGTGAAAGGCCATGTTGTGGTGAAGGGTTGTAATTCCTGAGTAGGAGCATGAATGAGATTCCCATGAATCTGACATTTTGAACATTTCTTTATAGGGATGAATGATTCCTTTTCCATGGTTAGCTAGTAGTAACCCAGTCTCACAAGTTTATTTGCTAAGGTTAGTCCATTCGAGTGTGTCCCACAAATACCACCATGTATCTCTTGTAAATATTTTTTGATTCATCACATTCAAGACATCTAAGGATATTACCATCTAGACCACACCGATATAAGACCTCAGCAGTTAAGATGTAACGGGAGGATTGACGGATGGAATTTCTTTTCTGATTTCTAGACAAATCTAAAGGTAAAGTAGTATCCTTTATGTAAGTGTAAAATTTTCCATATAAGGGATAATCAGAACTGGTTAAATGACAAATGATTTGAGTTTCTAGATTATCATAGGTCGGAGAAAATAATTGTTCCACTAGGAAATCATACTGTGTTTGATTCTCTAACAACTGGAGTAGAGATGCTATTGTAGCCATTGCATCAGCCGCTTTATTATCAATATGCAGAATATGTATGAACTTGATATCAACAAAGTATTTCTTGAAATCGTCCACCATTTTTTGTAAGGTATCAACTTGTCATCCTTAGTGTGGTATTCATCATTGATTTCATTTATAACAAGTTGTGAATCACCAAAAACTTGATGTTTTGTGATTTTCCAGTCTATTGCAATTCTCATGCCAATTAATAGTGCCTGATACTCAGCTATGTTGTTTTTGCAAGGAAAATTTAGCAGGTAATATTTTGGAATTGTATGTCCTTGAGGTGCAATAAAAAAATTCCTACTCCTGAACTGTGTTGAGTGTAGGAACCATCAAAGTAGAGTGCCTGTGGCTTCTTAATTGTTGTTGTGAATACATTAGCATCAGGAAAATCAATGTGTATTGAGTGTTCTACTGGCAATGGTGCTTCTGCTAACTAATCCGCAATTACCTGCCCCTTTATAGCTTTGCAATCCACATAATGAATGTCAAATTTGCTCAAGATCATGACCCATTTAGCTAGCATGTAATGTCTTAAGTTTTGAGAAATGAACATTGCTGCTAAGCAAGCCTTTTCAATGAATGTGTAATTTATCCCATGACTTGTCAAAGTTTGAGTGATGTAAGATTACTCGCTCCTTTCATGAGTTGTCTTCTTGTGCCAATAATGCTCCTAGGGACACTTCGATGGCAAAAATATACAATATGAGTGGTGCACCTTGCACTGGTGGAATGAATACTAGTGGATTCATGAGATATTGCTTTATCTAGTCAAATGCTTCTTCACATTTGTCCTTCCATTTAAATGGAACATTTTTGTGTAAGAGATGAGGGAATGGTAAAATTTTATCTGCCATTTGTGTAATGAATCTTCTAATGGATTGTAATCATCCCTGCAAAGAGCTTAGTTGACTAATGTTCCTTGGTGGTGGCATATCAAGAATTTCTTGTACCTTCACCGGATCCACTTCAATTCCCTTTTCTGATACAATGTAACCTAACAACTTTCCAGATTTCACTCCAAAAACACATTTCTTTGGATTAAGTCTTACTTTGAATTGCTCCATTATTTTGAAAATTTTAGATAAGATATCTATGTGTCCTTCTCTGGTGTTAGATTTGGCAAGGAGATCATCGACATAATATTCCATGAATGTATGCATTATATCATGAAAAATTGTTGTAATTGCACGTTGGTATGTAGCTCCTGTGTTCTTAAACCCGAATGGCATTATGTTCCAGCAATAGGTACCCCAAGGACATGTGAATGTTTTTTTATCCTAGTCCTCTGGTGCAATCTTTATCTGGTTGTATCCTAAAAATCCATCCATTAATGAGTACATTGCATTTCCAATAGTCAAATCAACAATCATATCTATGTTCAGTAGAGGGAAATCATCCTTAGGACATGCCTTGTTTAAATCCCTAAAATCTGTAGAAATTTTGATTCTTCCATCTAGCTTTGAAATAGGTATGATATTCGAGATCCATTCTGCATAGTCGATAGACAAAATGAATCCAAAATCTAAAATTTTCTATAACTCTTCTTTAACCAATAATGCAACATGTGGATGCATTTTTCTGAGTTTCTGCTTCATAGGTTTTTCCCTCGGCATAATAGATAGATGATGCATGATGAGATCTAGATCTAATCTAGGCAAATCTGCATAGGACCTTGCAAAACTGATTTGGTTTTTCTTGAGAAATTTTGTGAATCCTGGTATTTCCTCTACTATTAGAGATGCGGCCAATTGCAAGACTTTGGGCTTTTTTGTAGTACCTATATTGAGTGCCTCTATTGGTTCTATTAAGAAAGACCTTTCTTGGTGATTTTTTGGGAGAGTGTCAAGTTTCCCATCCTATAGTGCCTTTGGAAGGTTTTCACCATTGGATACACATTTTATTTTTTCTCTTTTCTTGATCTAATACTGCCTTTGTTAGGTTTTTACCATTAGATCTTTCTTTTATGTTATTTATCTCATAGCTGAGAAACTTGGCACTTTCCTATTGAAAACTTTGATCTTGTAGTTCCCTAGTGGAACTTGTTTCTAGTTGGGATGAACAAATAAATTTTATGATGGTTTCATCATTAGGAAAAGTTGGGACATCAATAGGAGTGATTTGTTCCCAATCAATGAGTTCGGGATGGACCAAAGGAAATGGATCATTAGGTTGAGTAAGGTCACTAGCCATTAGAGTCATGATACTATTGTTAACGTCATTATGGGAGAGGTCTAATATGGTATCCTCTTGTGGATGATTTGTCTCACTTTGAATCGAATCATTTTCACTTGAGTCATGATCTCTTTGTAGAATGTAATCAAGCGGAGACCTTGAGCTTTCCCCTTGTAAGAATGCGGGTGTGAATTTTTGTATGACATCCACCCTTTTCTCAGAGATGAATGTATCATTAGAGAATTCATCCCATTCATACTTGTTGGAGTCAGTGTCAAAATTATTTGCTTGAATTATCAGGATTTTTTCAGTTAATTCCCCTTTGGACAGTATTTGAACTACTTATTTCTTTGTATTTTCACCATATCCTAACCCAGTCTTATCCTTTAGGTTCATTGTTCTCAATTGGGTAGGCTCAATGATACCCTCTTTTCTTTTAACGATAGGGCCATTTCCTTCATAACCCATTTTCTACATGATCACATAACATTCCATACTATTATGTGGGCAACTTGATATGTTGTACTAATTCTTCTTCATCTTTATAGAGCCAATCAAGGGTGGCTCTATCTTCCATTTCATTTTCTTTGATAAACACTCCATTAAACTTGGTGATGGGAACTAAAGTTGAGGCTAAAGCTACTATAGCTTGTTGTATGGATGTTGATGGTTGACCATGGGATATTGGAGACATGGGTAAATTAGAGAGAGATAAATAATATTCTCATGCTTGCTCATTGTATTTGGAGGTAGAGATGGTCAAAGCCTCTCTATTATGTGGGACGAGTGTGTCTTGAGTTGCTCTTAGGTTAGAGAAAGTTTGGCAGCTAATGTGATCAACAGGTATTGTTACTTCTTGTCCATCATATGGAAACTTCAAGCATTGATGATAAGTAGATGAAAAATCTTGCATGTGATAGATCCATGGATAACCCAAGAGTATGTTATAGGTTAGATCCTGATCTAGAACCTAAAAAAAGGTATTCTTCACAATAGGTCCCACTCTAATTGGTAACATGATAAGGCCTTTGGAAGTCCTTTCCTCATCATCATATGCCTTGATTGTAATCTTTCTTCATGGATCTATAGATTCTTCAGAATATCCCAAAGCGAGGACCAATTTCAAAGTACAAATATTTAATCTGGCTCCCCCATCTCTTAGGACATGTCTAATTCAAGCTTTGTGAACCATAACCTCTAAGTAGAGCGATGAATTATGTGGATGGGTTATGGATGAGTCATCCTTCTCAGTAAAGGATAAACATGCGGATGAGGACAAGTGTCCCACAATGGCTTGAAATTTATTGATATCCAGATTAGGAGAGACAGTTGTATCAATAAGTACCTTTTCCAAAATGGCTTTATGCACAAGGGATAACTTTAAGAGCTCCAAGATAGAAATTTGGGATGAATTTTTTTGTAGTTGATCAACCAAATTGTATTGACTTGGAGGGGTAATTCTTGCTTTAGATGAACTTCCTTTGACAACAATTTTAGCTTGTCCCTGTGTCCTAGCACTAACCTCTCGATATTCTTGCTTACCTTTGATTTAGATAGCATTGATTTGTTGATCGTCAGTATAAATATGATTGATAATGGTGTCATGAACATAATTAAAATTCTTTCCCTTGTCACCCAAAGATTCCCCCTTTTGATAATTAGGGAGAGGATCCTTAAATTCTTGATGATCATCATTGACATTATGTCCCTCAACCGTGATGGTGCGGTTATCAATCAAATCGTGAACAATATTCTTTAACCCTTGGCAATTATTTGTCTTATGACCTTTACACCTTTGATAATCACAAAAGTGTCAGTCATTACATGATGGTGGTTTAAATCAAGGCTCATAATCTCTTTGTGGTGGCAATGTAATAGAATTTTGATTCAATAAATCTTTGAGAATGGATTCCAAAGTTTGTCCCAAGGGAGTAAAACTCTGTTGATTTGAGAAATATGAGGCTCTGGGTACATTTGAATTTTTATTATTGCAAAAATTGTTTCCATGATTATTAGTCACATTCCCTTGATTGGAAACATTGCCTTGGGTACTAGAATTTTCAACATTATTGCTACATTGGACACCTGATACATTAAGGATGGTGGGATTCACATTCATGTTGTTAGCATCTACTACCCCATCATTAAAAACATTTTTATTGTGAGTCCAAAATCATGACTTGTCATTGTTGTTACTATTGTTTTTATTTTTGTTGTATGAATTTGAACCCTCTTTATCAATTTTCAGAACTCCACGCTTGACCAAAGCACCTTCAATAGTAATTGCATTTTCAATAAATTTTTCAAATGATTGAGGATAGTGAAGGTTTAGTTTGTAACTCATCTCTACTGGAGTTGAGAGGATACAACTTCATAGGAGCCCAGTGACCTCTACAAGCAAAGAATACCTGTTACAAGGAGAAGCAAAGAGAAGCAACAAAGAGAATGCTCAAGAATGTGGAGCAATGTATTCACCCAAAATGTAAAAATGAATAATAATACAAAAGATAGTTTTCAACCACATATAGGTGAAAACCCTAGGCTTGCACAATAATAATTAATAAAGTAATTAATTATTATGCACCTAATGTTAGCTTAAGTGAAAAAGAGGTAAAAGGGAACTTTAAGTAATTAAACAAATATTGTTTAATTAATAAAGTAAATAACCAATTACTCTAACACCCCCCCTTAAGCTAGACTTAGGTAGAAGCTAAAACCTAGAAGAAGCTACTAAAAGAAAAAGCAATGGGTCCTGGCAACAAGGCCAGATCAGGTACCCAAGTACAAAGAAATCTCTATGAAACAAAGAAAAGGAGAAAACCCAATGGGAAAAAAACTCCTCTCCAAAAAGAGATAAGAGAACATGTTGAAAGAAACATGAAGGAAGGAAGGCCTCATAAAGACCCCTCAAGGACAACTTCCTTCACCCCAAGCATAGAGCGCAACTGAAGATAGCGCATAGATGCAAAAGGTTTCATGAAGATGTCTACAACCTGCTCGGTAGTGGGAATATACTCCAAGATGAGAGAACCATCCTGAATCAACTGTCTGATAAAATGCATATGAAGCTCAATGTGCTTCGTCTGATGATGCTCCATCGGGTTGCGATAAATGTGTATAGCACTCTGATTGTCACACCAAAGAATAGTGGGACTATCAGGAGGAAAACCAAACTCAGTCATCAACTGACGAAGCCATAAAATCTCCTGACTAGCGAGCACATTAGCTCGGTACTTAGCCTCTGTAGATGATAATGCATGAGCAATCTGCTTCTTGGATGACCATGTGATAGGACCAGAGCCAAGACAAAAAACAAAGCTAGAAGTAGACTTCCGATCATTGACATCACCAGCCCAATCTGAGTTAGTGTAGCGAACAATGTGAGGTTCCCCTGATCTGTAGTGAATGCCATATGAAGTGATGCTCTGAATGTACCTCAAAATACACTTGGCAGCTTGCCAATGAATCTCATGAGGATCATGGGAGAATCAAGAGACAAGGCCAACTGCAAAGGAAAGATCGGGATGAGTGTGAGTCAAGTACAACAAACTGCCAACCGACTGCCTATAAAGTGTAGAATCTACTGAAGGAGTGGGGCAAGTAGTAGTCAAAACAACCCTTGACTGAAAAGGTGTGGGGATAGGCTTGCAATCAAGCATGCCAAAGCAATGAAGCATATCAAGAGAATACTTCTTCTGGTAAATGGAGATCCCCTCTGAAGACTGAATCACCTGAAGACCAAGAAAATAATGCAGAAGGCCGAGATCTATCATCTCAAATTGCTCCATCAAAGCTAGCTGAGAATGTTGAATCATAGAGGATGAGCTACCTATGATGAGAAGATCATCAACATATAGAACAACAATCAGGATCTCACCCTCAAGATGCTGAATATAGACCATGGGATCAGAATGACAGTGAGTGAAACCAGTGGAGAGCAAAAAAGAGTCCATCTTCTCATACCGAGTGTGAGGGGCCTGTTTGAGACCATATAATGAAGTCTACAAACCAAAGAAGCATCATGCACAAATCCTTGAGGCTGCTCCATATAGATCTCCTCCTGTAGGTCACCATGCAAGAAGGCACACTTCACATCCATCTAAAAAATGGGCCATCCCCTAGAAGCTACAAGTGATAGTACAAAACAAATAGAATTCATCTTGGCGAAAAGGGCAAATGTTTCAGAGTAATCAATACCCTCAACCTATGAGAAACCCTTCGCAATAAGATGTGCTTTGTACTTATTAATAGAACCATCAGTAGCATACTTGGTGCGATACAACCATCAACACCAAACCATCTTTCTGCCCTTAGGAAGAGGATAGAGATCCCATGTACTATTCCTCATCAAAGAAGAATAATCCTCCTCCATAGCATGATCCCACTCAGGGTGACCTATCACCTCTGAAAACCACTGAGGATCCTCTGAAAGAGCATGACTCAAAAGACTAGAACACATAGTATGAGAATGAGTGCGATGAGTGTCTGAAGGATCACAAGCCATAGATCTTGCTACCTCAATAGTAAAGTGAGCCCATTTGGGCCTCTGAGGTGGAGATGGGGGATCACCAATATCCTCATCAGAATCATCCTCAAAATAATCCTGAAGAGCTGTAGTGGGTGGAGTAGGTAGTGAAGTAGACACTAGAGACAGGGTATCAATTGGAGGAAGGCACTCATCAAACTGAACATCCCGTAGAAGTAGGACCTCTCTGGAATCAGGATCAAACAACCTGTACGCCTTAACATCCTCACAGTAGCCAACAAAAATGAGGGGTCAACTCTTCCACTCCATGGCTCTCCTCTGAGCATCAGGAATAAATGCCCATGCCTCACTACCAAATACTCAAAATGATGAAATATCAGGCTTGTCATGAGACCAGGCCTCCTCAAGAGTCATATGTCAAATCACCTTGTGAGGCATTCGATTTTGAATATAGTTGGCAGAATTGACCGCCTCAGCCTAGAAAAATGAATCCATGGACCTGGATTGAATCATACAATTAGCCATCTCCCGTAAAGTCATGTTCTTTCTCTCAATGATACCATTCTACTGAGGGGTGTAGGGAACAGGAAACTAATGTTGCAAACCATGCTCAGTGCAAAATCTCTGAAATCCTGATTCACATACTCCCCCCCATTATCTGTATATATCCGCTGAATAGAAAGGCCAAACTGCTTCTCTACAAATGTCTTGAAGACTTGAAAGGAATCAAAGACATTGGACTTGTACTTACGAGAGTACACCCATGTGCGTCTAGAGAAGTCATCAATGAATGAGTACATACTTGGCCCCTGAAAAAGAAGGAGTGGGAAATGACATGAGGTCACTATGAATCAACTCCAAGGGTGCCAAAGCATGAGTGGCACTTCCCTTCAGAAAGGGATCCCTGTGATGCTTGCCAAACACACAACCATGACAAACACTGTCAATGCAAGAAATCTATGGAAGACCAAGAACTAGTGCCTACGTACTCATTTGCTAAAGATATCTATAATTGACATGGCCCAAACACTCATGGCAAAGCCTACTCACTGAATCTGCATGTGCTATAAGAGATGAACTTGTACCCTCAGAAGGCTCAAATCCATCAAATCTGTAAAGACAAGATGTAGTATCAACACTCCCAGTAGCCACAACCAAATTAGAGTCATGGAGGTCCCGAATAACCACATCATGTGGTGAGAACTCAACTGTCTTACTAGAGCCAATGTGGCAAATTTGATAAATGGACAAGAGGTTTATCAAGATGTCAGGAACAACCAAAACATCCTGTAGAGTTCCCCCATCCAAAAAGACAAAACCTGAACCCAGGACGGAAAGCTGTGAAGTACCACGAGAGGCAAGAGAAGTGGCCTACTGCTGAGTGTGAGTCATATGGTGAGAAGCACCAGAGTCTAAAATCCAAGTGGACCCATTGGTCGATGCTCTAGCAGTGAGAGCATGACCTTTCCCTATGGAAGAAGTAGATGACTGAGGTGAGGAGATGTGTTGTTGTTGCATGGCTTCCTCTAAAGCCTCTAATTGTTTCCAACACCTGGCAATTGGATGGCCTTGGTTGCCACAGAAGCTGCAAGTGTCTCCTGATTTCTCCTTAGTCTTGGAGGAAGACTCACCAGACTTAAAGATTTCCAATGTTTTGGATTAAATGGTGGTTTAGAATCATACTTAGGAGTAGGTTTGGAGGAATTCTCACTGCCTGCAAAATCTTTCTTGGGCTTCAGTTTCTACTTCTATTTCCCCTTTAGTGAATGAGCAACCAATGATTTGTTCTTTGATCCTGAGAGCATATCCATCTGAGAAAGGTGAGACTGCTCTCAACACAAATGCTCACAAAACAAATCAAAGGTAGGCATGGTAAAACTGACACCCAAACCATCCATGGTGGAATAGAAGGAAGAAGCAAATATCTGAAATGGAACACAAAGCTTTGAAAGAATCAAGTAAATGCACTGTCTCTATCTTATTCTTGCCACAACGCTATAAAATAGTGCGGATCATTTTGAACTTGTTCAAAAAATCCTCAATAGTGGAAAATGATTTAGGTAACAATGAAGTCAGCTCTACCTCAATCTATAATGCTCAAAACTCATTAATGGCCCCAAAAAGTTTCTCAAACTTTAGCCACATGGCTCTAGGAGTGAGCAAAGCATCAAGGTGAAATAAAATACTGTCTGAAACATGCATGCATAGCAAACACATAGCTTCATCCATCTTGTTCCTGTACTGCATAATCTCAAAAGGACGCTGCAACTGAGGCTGAACCTCATATAAACAAGACCACAACCCTCGTGACCTGAGTAGCTTCATCATGCGAGACTTCCAAGTGTGATAGTTATGTGATGTGAGTAGATCAACTAAAAAGTCTACCATGAAACCCTACACCTGTACCTGCTTGTGTTTTTAATTATTATGTGATCTTTCAGAATAGATAGAAGATGCAGAAGGGTTTGATTTTTTTGAGAGTTTTGGTGTTCTAGTTTTCTAATATAAATGATAGAAAGCAAGAAAAAAAACACCCCCCACAAGAGATAAACCCAAACTCTAGTTCAAATAGAGAAGGAGGAAGCAATGCATAAGCAAAAAATACTTCAAAACAAATTCTTGTGTATTTGGTGAAAATTCTGATAAAATAAATCACATATCTGAATAGAGCATGTTGAGAGCTTTTCAACACCTATTCGAGTTTGAAAAATGGAGTCTGTTTGCACCTTCTATGACCCCAAAAGTGAAGAAAGAAGACCTCACGTTGACTGGAAAAATAATATCCAAACTGATAAAATTTGAAAAAAATTCCTGCACCATCAGATCAGTGCCAAAACCAACTTTCCAACGCCTATTTTTGTTTTAAAATCAGAGAAAAAATGACCATTTAATGCCTGATTGAATGAAAGAAGCATAAAAAGCCCTATCACACCCCCTTTAGCACCCTGGAGCTAAAAAAAAAGGCCCCTGGTTGCCTGGGTGGACCAGGGGGCTGGAGCTGTGGTAGAGCCCACAGTCACCATGTGACCACCCATGGGGTTGGGAGACCCGATAGAAGGTCGGTGGGCTCAGTGCCGGCGAGGAGCTCGACGAAGCCAAGCAGTGGCCGGACGGAGCTCAGTGGGGAGCGCAGAACCAGGCGGGGGCGGCCGAGGGCAGTGTGGTGGTCGCAGGTGGCACTATAGACACGGGCGACATGATGGTCGTAGGTGGCACTACGGACATGGATGACACGGGGGTGGCTGAGCAATGGCGGCAGTGTGATCAGTGTGTGTGGGCAGCGCACCAAAAATTAAAAAAACCTTAGTTTTTTTATTTTTTATTTTTTATTTTTTTTTATGATTTTTGCTGCGGATGACCCATCCTGGGGCCGTACGGCTAAAACCCTAATTTTTTTTTGCTTCCCTAGTGAATTCTAACCAAAATTGATGAATTGACAGTTGATTTAGGGGTTTTTGGGTGCTGCAAATCCAATGGCACTGTTTGTTTGGGCCCAAAATGAACCCAAAAATAGGAGTCTGCTGAATCTACCAAAAAAAACCTTAGAACCCTAGATTTGCTTCCAATGCAAAAAACTCAAAACAAGAACAAGCAGCTGCAGATCTGAAGCTTTGATACCATGTTGGAGTTGAGAAGATACAACTTCATAGGAGCCCAGTGACCTCTGTAAGTAAAGAATACCTGTTACAAGGAGAAGCAAAGAGAAGCAACAAAGAGAATGCTCAAGAATGTGGAGCAATGTATTCACCCAAAATGTAAAAATGAATAATAATACAAAAGATAGTTTTCAACCACATATAGGTGAAAACCCTAGGCTTGCACAATAATAATTAATAAAGTAATTAATTATTATGCACCTAATGTTAGCTTAAGTGAAAAAGAGGTAAAAGGGAACTTTAAGTAATTAAACAAATATTGTTTAATTAATAAAGTAAATTACCAATTACTCTAACAATCTCTTGATTCAGACTATCAATAAAGATCTCCATCTTTTCTATTTCGGGAATAGGATGGGAGTATCTAGCAAATACTCTTCTCCATCTTTGTAAAAAAGTGGTGAAATATTCTCCTACCTTTTGTTTCACCTTACAAAGATCAAGCATCGTTATCTCATGTTGGATGTTATAGGAGTATTGTGATACGAATTTATCTATCAACTCCTCAAATTTTCTGATTGGGGGAGTGATCTTTGAAAGCCACTCCATGGATTGTCCACCCAGACTTCATGGGAACAATCACATTAAGTAGGTATCTTCATGAGCGAATTCTAAGCTCATATTTCAGAAATCCCTCACATGCTCAATGGGGTTAGTTCTCCCATTGTACCTATCAAATTTAGGGATTTCACAATTTTTTAGAAAAGGAATCATTTGAAGACTCCTATCAAATGGATAAGGACATATGTCATCCAAAACATAATTCTTTGTTGCACACCCTTGCATTTCTTTTATTTTCCCTTGCAATTATTTTATCTGTTTAATAAGGGCACTAAAATAATCAGGAGGAGTTTCAGGATTCTCTTTAATCCCTTCTGTATCAAAATCGGCAGGTAACTTAGCTCCTTGATTAGCTAATGAAAGGAAATATCTTTCCTTGTTTCATTCTAAAATCCTTTCCATAAAAGTATGGAATTGGGGATCTTGCTTTGCTTCTTGGAGTTTTTCTTCTGTTATCTCTTCAGTATGAAAGGGGTTCTCTTCCCTATCATCGCTATCACCAATTGTTTTTACTATATTTTCTCTTTTGTCCTTTTCTATGTGCTTTTGAGATCTCATGACAACAGGCATAAGCTTTGCCAAATTTCTACTAACTCTGATCAAAGAAATGAAATAGTGCAATTTTGATGGATACGAAAGTCGGGATAGAATGAAGATTCTATGATTTATGAGATTTCTAATCTTTAGCTCATGATTCCCTGATTGAAAGGATGAAAATCATGTTTGCGGGAATTAAACCAAAGATCAGAAATAAAGATGATTTTGCACTTTGTGAAGTTTTGATCATAGCTTTGTAAAAAGATGAATTTGTGATAAAAGCCTAATGTGCTTGAGTTCTCTATTGCAGAATTTTATTAGGATGAGTAGAGTATACAATTGTAGGTTGGGAAATATAAGAAGAATGAATACGCTAAATGTGGTTGTACCTTTTAGAAATGGCTCTTCTTTGAAAGAAGGCTCGTGAGTATAAAGGTTCTACAACATAATCATCAGTGAAACCTCTAACAAAGTCGTGATATCGATGAATAAAGGTCCTATGTTCAAGCAAGACCTTTCGACTTTGGTATAAAAAATTCCTCTTTTTCAATAACTTCTTATAACCAAGATATTTCTTTGGCTTCTTAATCTTCCTCTCTAGGACTTTTTTTGGAAAAAGTTGCAAACTTCCAAACCTTGAGCATAGAAAAAGACTAAACTAAGATGACTGATTTTCTGAATGTTAGAAAATTACCTAGGTTCAAAACACAGATGCACCAAACCAGAGCATAGATGAGCTAAAACAAACTACCTATGTGCCGAAACAGAGCATAGATGCGTCGAAACAAAACATAGATGCGCTAAAACAAATCACAGATGCGCTGAAACAGAGTAGCAATGCACCAAAATAGAGCAGCGATGTGCCGAAATAGAGCAGCAATGTGCCAAAACAAAGCAGCAATATGTCGAACAGAGCAGTGATGTGCCGAAACAGAGCAGCAATGGGCTGAAATAGAGCAGCAATGCACCGAAACAGAGCACATACGTGCTAAAATATTCGTTTAAACTTCTGAGATACACATGTTTGGAAAGTTTGATATTTTCGGATGATCTTAATTTGATTTAAATGTGAAAAACACAACATAGAGGAAAAGTTAGTTGTTTTGTTAATCCTCAAATCTAAACAAAGAGTGTATGTTCTTGAGATTTCCATAGGTTTTTCATAAGGTAAGCAATTCAAATAGACTCACTCTTATTTTTTAAATAGGTCATTATAGGAATCACAACCCATAACTTAAAATCGCATCGACTCACACAACCATGTCACCCCCTAGAGGGTGCCCCTATTTTTGTCTTTTCCAGGTGCATACCCAAGGTTAGATTTCTCGATCCCTTGAACAAAGAATCCATGGCGATTATATGGTGAGTGTCTTGGGGGTAGATTCTTCCCTCCCCTTGCACTATGATTAAAACGATGTTTGGATACTGACACGGTTGGATTTCTACACTATGGTTCATAATCAGGGTTTTTGTTCAGCATGGCAATAGATAAACTCCCTCAAGAGACCTCACAATCTTTAGAACAAAATTTTTGGGGATGGTTATCTTGCTCACTTCCACTGAATATCGGTTTCCCCAAAATTCATTTTTGATTATAGTGGGTTGGAAAACTTGCCTTTGGTTGTTCCCACTTAGGTTGCTCCTATAGGGTGAGTACTTTTTCCTACTACGACAGGCCTTCTAAAGGATTTAATAAAGCTTGAAATGCATAAAATGAAATAGGTAAGTCTAGTGTTCTTATCACCCAGTAAAGGGGAGAGCATATACCTATTAACCCACAATCACAAGAAACAAGTGGTTTCATTTTAAATCCAAATTACAAATTTTTATGCTAAGTGAAGATTTTGCTTCACAACAATCATTGGATTCATTTTAACTAGCATAAAAAACAAGTTTAGTGAATATCCTAGGATTGATAAATTCCAGACTTTAAATTTCTATCCTAGGGTTGCTTCATTTTATTTAAAAACTATGTGAAAAATTATGTCCGCGAATAGCGTCAAAATCAAAATATGTTTTTACAACCCCTGTATATGCTAAAATAGGTCACCAATGTGCCAAAATAGTTGACAAATGTGCTAAAATATAAATCTTGGATGCGTGAAAAAAGGTTGTCTATGTGTTGAAACAGTCCATGGATGCACCGAAACAATCTGGGAATGCACTAAAATAGTCTGTCTATGCACCAAAATAGTCTGTCTATGCGCCGAAACAGTCCGTCTATGCACCGAAATAGTCTGTCTATGCACTGAAATAGTCCAGGGATGTGCTAAATTGAGACTCATATGCACTGAAGGGAAACTCTAGTTTGTCACCTGTATTAAATTTCTACAATAAAAAGATTAAAATGGGGGGATGCCCCATGGTGGGCACCAAAAATGTGTGAGTTAAAATATGTAGGTTAATTAAATAGTAAATTAACACACCAATAAGACATTATATTGAAAGAAACTAATTTATAAAACATAAATGAAAACTCTAAACAAAAGTAGCTCTTTCAAATTTGTCCCATCGTCCTCTATCTCCAAGGATTTGATTGAAGTTGCTAGCTCTTAGTTGTGCAAGTAGCAACTTGTTGAAATGATAGCTTAGGAGAATGAGATTAATTTAAAATGCATGTGTATTGCTAAATGATTTAAGCTATGAAATTTAAATGCTATGATATTTCTAAGATGCTGATATGCTGATTCGAATGCAACTATAGTAACTACGCATGAAATCTAGGATGATATCTACTTATGAGAAGGCTGTATTTATAGATTTTCAAAAAAAAAAATCCAATTGGTAGAGATCAATGGTTTAGATTCAAACATTTCAGGATGAACAGTGAGAGATGGAGAGGTTGAGGGAAAGGTGGAAGGTTTAGAGGAAAGTGGAAGAATTTTTTCAACCCACAAAACCATCCTCATTCAAAAATGGAGACAAACATGGCATTTATCTCCTCATTAGTGAAATTTGGTTGAAAGTTGAGTATAATGCTAATTAAATAAATAAATTTATTTAATTATATGTGACAAGTGAAAAAGAAAAGTAAGTAAATATTTTACAATATTTAATTAAGTGAGGTGAAAAAGATATTTAAATATATAATATTTAAATGTGAAATGAAGGATGAATAATCCATTGTTTTGAAATGATAATTAAATAAATAAATATTGAAATTTATTTAATTTAATTAAGAGGAAAATAGCAATAATTAAATAAACTTATTTATTTAATTAAACTAGAAGATTTGGAAAAATGAACAATATAAATAAATAATTAAATTTATTTATATGTAGATGACTTTAGAATATTAATTAAATAATTCATATTTAATTAATTAACAGGTTTGACTAACCGTGACCATTTTTAGATGTGTACACCTGTGTTAGTCAATCCCGTTTATCTAAAGCCATTCTATATCTACTCACTTTCTTTAGACCATTCCTATGCTAGCATATTGACTGAAAAGGATGATGAAGGAAGTGAGCACCCAATTTCCTTCATGAGTGCTCCATTGAAAGATGCAAAGCTCAAATACTAAAATGTTGAAAAGAAAGCATATGCTCTAGTCAGGGGAGTTAAAAAGTTCAAACATTACATCTTGCATAATAAGGTATTTTTCCTAGTGCTTGACCCAACAGTAAAGATGTTGCTGACACAAAATGAACTAGGGGAAAGAAGAGAAAAATGGGTCACCTTACTACAAGAATATGATATGGAGATTTAGGCAATGAAACTGGTAAGAGGATAGGTCCTTACTCAAATTATAGCTAAAGCAGTAATTGAAGCAAGACCTAAGATTTATGTCCATCAGTATCAACTCAGAGATGTCTCCCTTGGGGAATGGTATGATGACATCCCCTACTATTTATTGCATAATAGGTGCCCACCCCACTTGCAAGGAGTCCAAATATGTTCCCTTAGGCTAAAAGGAAGAAGCTATATGCTACAAGGTTCTATGCTCTAGAAGAAAAATCATGAAGGGATTTACCTTAAATGCCTCGGCAAGGAGGAAGCAGTCCATGTGATGAAAGAATTTTATGATAAATTTGGCACCAGCCATGCATCCAATCTTGCAACTGCTCATCAAATCTTGTGGATTGGGTATTATTGGTCGACCATCTTCAAGGATGCACATCACCATGTCAAAACCTGCCATATCTATCAGACAACTACTGTTAGAGAGAGAAATGTTGCATTCCTGCTCCAAGCAGTCTTGTAGGTAGGGCTGTTTTCATAATAGGGTCTCAACTTCATCAGTTCGATAAGCCCACCATCCTCTATAGGCCATAGGTACATTCAAACTGCCTATGATTATTATACTAGATGGACTAAGGCAATTACATGTAGGAAATGTACCATAGAGGTAGTTATTGATTTTCTTGAAAGTCTTATTCTCAATCATTTTTCTTGCCTGTATGCCCTTGTTTGCGATAATGGCCCCACCTTTTCCTCACTTAAATTTTCTACTTGGGATTTTGATTATCACATTTCCCTGATGTTTTCATCCAATTAATATCCCTAAGGTAATGGCCTAGCTTAATCCACAAAAAAAAACCTATTCACTATGATCAAGAAGTTGCTTGACAAGAATCCCAAAGATTGGCACACCAAATTGTGTTTCGCCCTTTGGGTAGATCACACTTGCCATAAGGATTCCCTGTGTAATTCCCCATTCCATATAGTCTATGGAATGGAACCTATCTTTCCCGTTCACTTAAATATTCCCAACCTCCAATTTATAAACACTTATTATGAAGAGGGAGACCGTAGAGAGGCATGCCTAGCCAAATTGTTACATTTAAAAGAATTATGTGACAAAGGCATTGAAAATTTCACCAAACATTAGGGCATAGTCAAAAGGTGGTTCGACCATTGAGCCAAAGTAAAGGCCTTTAGAATTTCTGATTTGGTCCTATGTTGGGACAAGGCCCATGAAAAGAAAGGGGGATATGGAAAGTTTGACAAGCTCTTGCTTGGCCCCTTTCAAATTTCTGAAATCTTAGGAGATAATGCCTAGCTCCTTAAGACACTCACTAGAGAGGATGTCCTGTTTCCTATCAACAGGCAACATCTCAAGCATTATTTGCTAGCTTGAGCATTCTAAAGCTCGTCTTTTGTAAATACTTGTATATAGGCTAGTTTAGGTTTCCTTTTTTGGTTCATTTTTTCACTTTTCTTTTGCCAATTTCCTCGACTATTTTGTCTCACTGAGCATCCATGTTATTATTGTGGTGGCCATGCCTAGTTTGATGAACAGTTCACATCATTTCCTACTCTTTTTGTTCCTTGGAGAAATACTCACTCCCAACTGTTGGTCTTTGATCACCTCCGTGAAATTGGTTTCCTTACTTGAGCTTTGGGTTTAACCTAAGAAGGGACCCTTATGTGAATCATTTTGCACCTATCTCAGATCATACATGACAATACACTTTAACTATTTGCAAGGATCTATATAGTAGCTATTAGGAGGGTAGGGAAAGAAATTTTTTAAATCTGCTCCAATGATCACTATGATTCCAAACCTGCAATGAGCTTAAGTGCTTATGCTATTGAGCAAGAAGAGAGAAAAGCATCAAAAAGAGAAAATATTAGAAAGAAAAGAAAAAAAATCAAAACATGCAACCATGTGGGTGTGTGAATAACTCTATTGATGCTATGGATGCCTGACTGGAAATAGAGAAATGATCGTGGGATGATATCAATAACTCCATTGACGCTATGGACATCTAAGTGGTAGCGAAACAATGTCCAATTTTCTTTTGGAGTCAGAAAAATTACGTAGCTTGCCTCTACTTTATCAATAATGTTGCTATTTTTTGTACCTATAGAACACATGCCTCATTTTGAACAAGGATACTCTTTTTGATGTCTTGTTGGGTCACTAATATTGTCATCTCATTTTCTGTTCCCCCTGTTTTGATTCCTACATGGTCAATGAGTCTTAAGGTCATTATCTTAGGTTGACCAAGTTTCACCATCCCCAAAATTTCTAGGCCGTTGCCCTTCGTGGATTCCCCTTGGTAGTTTTCCTTGAAGACTTTTAAACTTCCATTCTTCACCAACTATGGGTCCGCCCTTGGCGAAATTATGTCATGTAATTTTTGTTCACGTAGTGGCTGAGTCAGTCTAGACATGCGCTCTATGAGCTATGTGGTATTCATGTCCATTTCTTTGGTTGTTCCAAACAATGAATGTCTAGCTACCACTCGACATGTGGGCTCCTCCACTCCTACCGCCAATTCTTTCAAAAAATGTGCCTACCAACTTCACCTACCAGCATAATGGCATTCAATGCAAGCATTAAATCCACAAAAATCTATAAATAGGAGAGTTGAAACATCATTTTCACCAACATTCCTTTCTAAATTTTTTTCAAAGCCCTCCAACTTTTGCCACCTCTGCGCCCATGAGATCCCATCATCATTTGATATTCAATCATTGCATTTTGATTCATCACCTTCATGTGGATTTCTTAGGTAAGTCTTTCATTTCCACCCACCTCATTGTTTTTATTTAAATTTCACAAAATTGTAAATTTTTTAAGAAAGAAAACCTAAAAATAGGTAGGAAACCTCGCAACACACAAGATCCATGTCCCAAAATTTGAAAATCCCTTCAAAATTACTTCATTGGGCACATGTAGAAACTAAGGCCCCCATTTTCATTCTTGTACCAGGGCAACCAAACCCTTGTGGCCTACAAGACCCTCATCGTTGTTGCCTCAACACAAAAAAATTGAACATTGACCAAGCTACCACCACCCATGTTGAGCCCACTCGTGCAGAGAGACACCATCTCCCCATCATCATTTGAACTTAGAAAGGAAAAAATATTAAGTCATGGGAACTCCAATGACCTTTGTAGACCTCGGTTTGCAGAATTTTGTATATATATGACCATGCCTTTGTTGTTTCCAGAGTGGTCATCTCACCCTGCCCTTCCGCCTTGCGGGCTCCATGATTCCATCTTTCGTCATCTTAGGGATCAAACTAAGAACTTGGCTAAAATATTCTCAGAGGTTGTTCGTCATCATGGGTCTTCTCTTGCAGGCTACCCCATGCAAGTGGCTCTTTTCATTCGTCATTCTCAAATGACTATCATTTGGCACCCTTCCGCTCCATGGACCTCGTGAAACATTTTGTCATCGAACTGATGTTTACCCTGTCAAACCCTTGTGGGTCAGCTCTTATGAACCACCATCTATCATTGGACATCATTTGGAACATCCAGTCACAAACGATAAACCTTTCCTTTTCGTTCATTAGGCAGGTTTTGAGCCCTCCCTTGTCTTACGGGTCACGTTCCTTAAATTTGACTAATTGTTGGACCCTTTTGGGCTTATCCTTGTAGACCACCATCTTTGGGCTGCCCCATGCTACTCATTGTTTATGAATGACTAACTACCCCTAGTCATCCACTTTGCAAACTCCGCATGATCTGTATCTTTCTAGCCCGTTTGCATGAAACACCAAGTAAAATCTAATCGTGGTCCAACCTCTACAGGATTCTGTCTATGGGTCATTGAACCCTAAATTTTATTCCCAAACATCCAAGACCAACCTACTACCCGATATGGAGGGTCTAATCCTCCTACCACCATTTGGATTCCCTTAAGAAATTAATGCATGTCGGTGACTTTGGCGGGCCTAAAGGTGTGAAACACCATCTGCATGCGGTTGTCTCTTCTTCACTGTTTCACAATGGCCATCACCTAGCTGCCTTTCGTGGGTTCCTACCCAAATTATTTAGCAAACCTTAAAATTTTGAAGATGATTCGATGGTCGTCCTAGTGCTTGTGGGTCCTACCTTACATAATTTTGTTTGTGGGATTCCACCTTGGAAGCAGTGTTTCAAATGATAGACTCTCGAATGACCGCTAGCCCAGGGAAACATGCATCCCTAGGCCCTCTTTGCTTAATCTCTCCTGAACAAAAGGGAAATGATAATTTTCAAAAAATGTTATTATCTTTAAAGGGTTAGTTACTTGATCTAACTTCTATTTTGTAGGTTTTTTCTAATGCTCCCCTTGTTTTATCTATTAATATACTTACTACGTCTATTCCTGTAGGATTTATGGAACCAACTACAAGACCATTGGGGGCATCCACAGAGAAAGAAAAGGGAAAGAAACCTACTAAGGCCCCAATAGGGAAAGAGGACAAGGATCAGATGAGGTTTCAATTTCATGGAGTGGAGGTCACCTCCTGATTCAACACAAAATGGAATAAGATTTCAAACACAAACATCGGTCACATCAATATCAAAAAATTCAAACAAAGGGTCAAAGTTAACCCAACTACATAGAACACGAAAAGAATAAGGAAGAGTGAGTTGGTCAAGCCAGTTGGATTCCCACTAGCTCTTGTGGCCCCAAAGTTGGTAATGGCCTATAGGGAATATTACCAAGAGAAGAGCAAGAAAATTTTAGACTGGGATGGTCAAGTGTTAGCTAATCTCTCCACCAAATCTATAGCATAAACATTCCACATCCCCACTCATGACCCTATAAAACAAACATGAATAGAATGCATAGAGAATATGTGTACAGTGAACCCATTAAAGTGCAAAATTTTTATCAACCAACACTGGTTGAAAGATAAGAGGGTAAGTGCAAACAAGGTGCCACAAGAATTATTCAGAATTGACTTGTATGAAGATTATCACGATTTAGTGACTTTGCTAAGGAAGGTAATGTGCATCCTGACTATGACATTCTTCTTTGATTAGATGTTCTACTTCATTGAAGAGATTATCAGAGGCACCACCAAGCTCGATTGGTCTCGGATGATAAGCAATAATCTACATGAGAAATTCTTGGCGGTGAAGAAGTCTCATCAATTCTACGTGACCTCTTATCTTTTATATCTTCTAGCTGATGCCACCCCATATTAAGGCCTATTTGTGGCACAAAGCATGAATTTGAGAAGGGAATTTAAGGTATATGACAGATTCCTACATCTCTAATATAGGAACTTCGAGAGGGATTATTGTAGGGTGAACAATGCATTCATCAGGCACATCATCAGGCTTCTTGGAGGGTACTTTGAGAGAACAGTCACCCAAAATGACCATGCCTTCATCTAGAGGTTTGTATTTCTTTTTATCTAGTTTCCTAAATTTACTTATATCTAAATTGAGGGCTTCAAAAAAAAACCATACAAGCTGCCTTGGTATCCAAATGACTAGATGATTTAGTTAGAAGTATCAAGGCCGTTGCAAATGCTCACACTCTCCTCACAACAAGCACCGGGCAACGATACCTTATCCCCTTACATTTAGGAAATAAATGTACTCTCTCCTAGCCACCCAAAGCACTGAACATTCTAAGAAGGAGCTTGTTGAATACAATTTGAGCCAGTAAATTTCTAAGCTAAGAATGAACCCATACGACAAGTTGAAGAGGTTCATGGGGAAGAAGTATGCCCATTTGCATCATATTGAATATTTTTGGGCCAATTGTAGGGATGATGAAGAGGTATGTATGAGACATTATATACACGTGAATGCATAATTTTTCAAGATTGTTAAGATATTCTCAGTACCAGATCAAATATTCAAAGATGAAAGCACAGTCATAGACTCGATATTTGATGGTGTCACTAATCTACCATTTCCCACCATACACTTGAATGAGGAAGAGATCAGTGACCTCGATATTCTGACAAAGCCAATTAAGCATAGAATGAGACAATGGGTTGATGCTCAAATCGCTCAATTAAAACTTCAAGGAGGTAAACTTACTTATGGCAAGCTCAAAGATGAGATCAAAAGTGAGATAGACAGTGGGTCTTCCATTACAATTGAAGCAACTCCCAAGTCTCCTCTAGCCACCAGGTCTCAGAAGAGAAAGGAAATATCAGAGTGTCAACCAAACCATAAAGTCTATTTGAGGAAGCCGTCATAGGCAAAGAGCTCAAAGAAAGCCAAAAAATCAAGTAGGTTCTCTGAAATGCCTACCATCCAAGAAGACCCAATGCACAAAGGGGAAGAAGAAGAAGAAGAAGAAGATAAGTTCGATCAACCTAAGTCACCACCTGCTGCCTCTATCCTTTCCATTGCCATCACTCCTCCCTCGGTGTCTCAAGCATTGGTCATCTCTTCCCCACCTATGGTGGACATCTCAATCCACCTTGCCTCCACTTCACCTACTATGCCTATCATGGTAAGAGATTCCTCCTCCACCACAACTTCTCCACTTTCCTCTTCATCAATGTCTCCATCAATTGTAGCTCCTCTTGCCTCAACTTAGACTATACCAACCCTCACTCTTCTAGAAGAATTTTTGAAACATATGCAAAATATTCCTTTGGAGCTCTCTAGAATGTTAATGAACCCCATAGTGTAGGGTGATCTAGATCAATCCATTGCTAGTCTCCCTGCCCCTCCTCCAATAGAGCAAACCAAGATGGAGACAATAATGAAAATATTAGAAGAATTGGAGAGATGAGAAAGGGAGGCAACTGAAAAAGAAAATGATGTTGAGCTTGATGACCCTTTCAAAGATGACTACCATGCACACCTAGAGTATGAACGCCTAGTCATCGATAAGGTGGTATATGAAGAGGAAGACAAGTCACAATCCTTAGAGGAAGAGGATGTTGAGGAAAACACTACCAAATATGTGAGAATATTTTGACCTAGAGCTCAAAGAGGAGTGGCCCAAATAACTCAATAATGTTAGAGAGGAAATGGAGAGGAAGTCTTTTAAGGAAGAGAAAGAAGCTTGTAAAGACATAAATTTATACAGAGTCTCCATCGAAAGAAAAAGACAAAGACCATGGACAGTAAGAAGAAGTACCTCCCAAGAGGGAAGAGTAGGAAAAGAAAGAAGATAAGCCTGGAGAAGAGGCTGAAACACCAGAAAAACCCTAAGGTAGAACATCATGAAGAGCCTAGGCAAGAAGAAGAAAAGGAACCCACAAAAGAAGATAGCCCCAAAGAAGAGGAAAATTTTATATTCATCCATGATTTTGATGAGGAGGATGGGGAGAAAATAGAGAAGGAGGCCTCAGATCATGGATGAAGAGAAATCCAACAAATTCAAAGAGAAGAGACTGATCATGAATCACCAAAAGAAGGGTCTTAGATGTGTGATTTAATAGAGAAGAAAATATAGAGGAAGACCCCGACCCCTATGGATCCCAAGGTAAGGCTAGAGGAAATCCTAGCACAAGCTCAAATAGGATCCAAGAAAGAAAATAAGCCAAAATTCAGATCACATATCATAATGGATGCATCAGGATCCCAAATAGTGCAAATTTCCACCCTGATAATGGATAAATAAGAAGGGGTGACCTATAATCTCTCCATTATTAATATGGGTACAACCACAAGGGAGTAAAGGATAAATCAGCTTGAAGATTATGTGGCTACAATCATTCACTAAATGAATAAGGGCCAGTCCTACAAGGAGGAATTGAAAGAAAAAGTGGCCTACATAACATAGTGGTCCTCTATAGAATAATTTCCAATGACATCGTCAGCCTCGATGCTGGTACTATCAAAGGACCACATGGATAAGCTAGAGAAAATAAATAATTGGTCTAAGGACATTGAAGATTGGTTTCGATGTGTGATTTATAATGGTGATATAGTCATTGGCCATGTCATTCGAACAATAAATAAGTTTTGGGAACTGCAAAAATAACTAGAGTCTACCGAGAGGACCTTCCATCACTTTATGGAGCTATACAAGATCACCTACCCTAAGCTTGAAGCCATCCTCAACATACCAAACAAATTATCAGAAAAGAAGCTAGGTCTAGTGAAGAATGATCAATGGTTGGTTGAGACATGGAAAATGAGCTTAGACCACATGAAGAAGGTCTTGGATCAAGTGCTCCATGAGGTAGAGCTTGATCTATAATGGGCCAAGGAACATAGGGCAGATGCTGAGTATTATCTCAAGCTTATGATGGACTACGAGATACCTACCCTCGAGCTTGATACAAGGAAAATTAGGCCACATTTTCATAAGAAAATGGAGCAAGGAACAATAGTTTTGCTAACTTCATATTTTATAGATTTCACTGCAAATTCCTTGGTCT
This sequence comes from Sequoiadendron giganteum, assembly GCA_007115665.2. Lineage (NCBI taxonomy): Eukaryota > Viridiplantae > Streptophyta > Pinopsida > Cupressales > Cupressaceae > Sequoiadendron > Sequoiadendron giganteum. Next base: position 276,369,406 of record CM021102.1, read on the forward strand.
AGTCTGAATAAATAGCCAAGGTTGTGCCTAAATTTCTAAAAAATTGGGAACAAATGACGGGCCGGTCAAAGAAATTATTGTTTCAGATTCTTCAATCAGATATAATGGAGTGGGATAAGCTCTAGATATTGATAGGAAAATTCATGGAGTATGGAACATTGTGAAAGGAGGATGGAAATCTTGTCATTGATGATGAGTTTCTCACTGTCTAGCTACAAAAAAGACCAATCAACTATAAGACAAAGTGCTACAGTTCTAGACACTAGAAGACAAAAAAAGCTAAAGGACAAAATGTATTTTAAATTGTAAAATATTTGGGATTAGGTGAAACCCTAATTTTTTTTTAATCTTGGCCACTCATTTTTCTTTTTGACCACTATAAATAGGGGGTCTCCTCTCATTTTCAAGAGAGATTTGAGTTGTTGTAAGAACATGCTGCTAAAATTCTAATAGAAATTCATTGATTTTGGTGGATTCTTGAGTTTCATGCATGTTTCATGATTCTTCTCCTCCTAATTAGTGGATTTGAGTAAATTTACTTTGTTGTTCTATCTGTTTTCATGCTTTAGCAAATTAGTAAATGCTTTTCATTTATGCTAAAGAATTCCACTATGTTGATGCCCTTTCTTGTTCATGATTTTTGTTGTTTGTTGATGATAAATAGAAGTGTAAAGCTAGTTTGAACATAAACCTATTTCTACACTTAAATTCCATCTTTATTCATGCTCATGGTGAACGAATGGTTAAAAATCTGCAAACCTTAGAAGATAGCACTAGTTTGATGATACTGTAAGTCAATTTGGTTAAGTGGAACTTAGTTTCAGGAAGGTTGTCCACTGTAGTGTCCTTTATTGTCACTGTTCATCGATATTTGGAGATCTTGAAACTTCCTTCTTTCCCTACCCTTTTGACCTTTCTTTGAAATAGTAATTTAGGCAAAGTTTAGGCATCATTGTAAAGCCAAATCTGATGATAAAAGTGGAGTTCAAATCACTATTATGAACTTGAAACAATTGCACATAAGCTCTAATCTCTTAGGAAGTCCATTTCAAGAACCAATCTCCCTCCAACTTAACATATGCCAGGCTTCCTTGTGATTATAAAAAAATCACACTAAACCAATTGAGATATTCTAAGCACGTCATGACCTAACACTCGAGAGACCTTGGCGTAGTAATTTGTAACTTATTTTCACATTTATACCTTTCAAGAGAGGTTATTCAACTATGCACTGCATATGTTGAGAAGTGAAAAAACACCCATCAATAAGCTTAAAATGACAGACAAGTAACAACAAGGTAACTTGAGAAAACAAAAATCACCTTGCATGAAAATCAATCATAATCCATCTTACAATCAGCCATCCAAATCAGCATCAATACTAACAAATCAAATCCCAGTAGATGGTTATCTTATGAATCATGGTTTAATCACTTTAGCACAAATTTTCAATTCATGTACCCTGATTGTTGTTATCATTTCTCTGGAGCAACTCAAGGATTTCATGGATTAGAGAAGCTATGATGGAGAATGATATTTTTCTTGGTCCTCTATCTATGAGTTGATCATTATTACTATGTAAACTCATCATGGGACCTGATCCACAAAGTATCACTAATGAAATTTTGGATTTTCATAGAAAAAGGTTTAAATATTTTCTATATTATGCAAATAGTATTCATGCCATCTCGATTCAAGTATGCCTAGATGATTGTATCAAATTGCAATATCAAAAAAATTCATGGAAGTTGTACTCAGGTGATTATTGTCTAATTATACCATCGATGTTTGTACTAACTTTCAACATAGAAAAATTCTCAATGATGATACCAAGCGCAACAAATCGGCAGACAACCTGAGAGCTTTGCATAGTTAGATTTTGCATGGCTAGGGTAGATTTCATTCATACTATTTTTTCAACTATATTTTAGATTTTTCCAAGGTTGGCAAATTCCAGAATGATGTTCTTTTTCATTAAAAGATTGAGTACATTTGACATTAACCAACACATAAGAATTCACATATGGTTGCATAATTAGTTACATGTAATTTGAGAAGCATTTTAAAGTTACACCATGCAGTAGAAAGGTATTATCATTATCCATTCATTTATACATCCATACATTTGGATTTTACAAAAAAAATAAAATTATAAACCATCCACTCATTTATTTGTACATTAGGAATCATATATTTTTATTAAATTCATTCATTCACACATTTGAAATTATAAACCATCCATTTTATGAATTTATCATACATTTTCACTTGAAAATACAAAACCAAAAAACAAAATATCATACATACATCAATCATGCATTCGCATTTGGAAAAATCCAAAAAAAAAAGAATTATTATGATTCATATATTTGCATTTATCATCATATTCACATTATAAAAATCCTAAATGAAATCATTTCTCATAAATCATAATCCATCCATACATTAGAAATCATAAATAATTCATCCATGCATTAGATCAGATATGTGCATTTTAAAAAATAGAACATTTCTTATTCATCCATCCATCCATATAATAAATCATTCATCCATACATTAGATCATATATACATTCAAAAAATACAAAAATACAGTACACCCATATCATTTTCATAATTGCATCCATCTCTTACATCATAATAAAAGCATCATGCATACACACATAAAACCATATATCATCATATCATTAATGCATCCATACATAAAACATGTCATAATAATATATAACATCACATGACATATAGCACATAAAAGTAAAATGCACTCATCATAGACAACCATCATCAATCACTAATCATCGCTACATCTCATATAACCTCAAAATAATAATATCAAGTGTATAAAGATATCATGAAATGATGAATGATACACCATAAAAAATGGTAGAATAATAATTAGGTCTTGGAACAAATCAATGTATACATCAATATGTTAGTATATCAATCATAAAATACACCAAACACTATATGGTGCTACCCCCAAACATTGTTGGTCTCACTGCACATGCTCCTTCGGCCCCCTCTCCTCATGCATCAAATATACCTACACCTAGGGCTCCACCTAATGGAACCTTGGGAAGTGGTTGTATCACACCCCTACTAGTAGTCCTAGACTAATTCTGACTTGATCACGACTATGCATAACTAACCCACTACTCGATAGGCACTACCTCATAGTATCTCCCTCTATAATACTTTTCCTCTTGGGTAGTACGGTGAATCTCCCAAAGATAGTTTGTTGTGCTTGTACACTCACCCACTCACTAGAGTCTCTCAGCCATAGCATTTTCCTCCTCATACTGATGTCTCGCGGTATCCCTCTCGGCTATCAAAGAAGTAACTTGGGCCTGCACTTGTGCATGTGCTGCACCTATGCCTATGCTTGTGCTAGTTGTTCTTGTACCTATGCTAACTGCCCTTGTAATGTCTACACATGTGTCTATAGTGAGACTATCTAGGTCTACTGCTATTGAGAAGGCATAGTGATCCAGATTTTTGAAGGCCCTACCTGCTGCTATCCTCCCAGGACCATGAACCTCATCCTCCTAGGCACTCTGAGATACAAAACCTGTCAAGCTCCACCATTGTCTCCTCTATATCCTCCAACATCTCCCTCCTCCTCCTCACCATCTCCTCCATCTCTCATCCTCCTTGGAGATCGATGTGGTGATTCCCTCTCAATATCCTCCAATGCTGGCACTGAATCATTAGAGCAAAAATCCTAGGGAAGGGATGCGTATGAAAATACTGTGCATACTCATTAGTCATCATAGCCACAACAATCTCTAGATGATAATACCATACCCACAACTATAAACCAAAATACTCTATGCAAGTTGTATCATAGGAGATCACAGGCCCCCACTCAATAGTATCATATCATCAACATGCATATGTATCCACTCCATAAGGCATACCCTGAATCATGTTGAACTATCATATCATCCTCATAGGTATATATCTCTCAATGATGAATGATGTGTGACCTATCAAGAATTTGGATGTACAAACATATGGTATCTCAAGGCCATCCTTGGCCCACTGCTCACAATCTAGATAGGGTCACCAGATCAGAGTGTCCAAATCATCCAACACCAAGTGCTAGTACTCCAATTTTCCTAGCTTATGCTAGAAAACTGGGCTAGTGTATCAATATACATAGGACCTCCCAATTGGCCAGGTGATAGTTATATGCTCCCACACCCATATCTCTAGCAATGTGACCCCGAATGATAGATTGGATGCTTTGAGATACACAACTTCATGTAAATCATGATATAATCATGAAAGTATGCACAAACCCAAGTGTATCTGGTACCTTGTAGTATCATCTTCTCTAAGATGCAACCCTAGCCAATAGATATTCCCTTCGACCTATGTTCACAACATAGGAAACCACCCATGAATCCAAAAATTACACTAGGCAAAGGCTCATATAAAGCAACCATCTCTTGCTAGGGTATCTCATACTGGCTGATCTCATCATCGTGAAAAATCCTCTATAGGGCATTTTTACCTCCTTGCTTAGTGACATCATATAAAACTAAATCACCAACAACTAGAATATGAAAAAATTGGTAGATGTCCTTGGGCATCATGATCATCTCACTAGTTGGTAAATGGAAGGTGTTGTGGTCAATGTGCCACCTCTCTTCCAATGCTATCAATAATGCCCTATTAATCCTATACTGGTGCATATGAATCAAACAATATAACTCACATCTCTCAATCAAATCTATATCATTATGTACCTGCTATGGGATCATATCCCGCATCTTCGAGAATCAGTCAACCTATCATTGATCATTGTCTATCATGAGGCCAATATATCATCATCTTATCATTGATTCTCACCTATCATAAGATCAATCATCATCTAAACTATTAACAACATCAAGTCATCAGCTGATGCAATAATCAAACATCAAAAATGAGGTTAAAATTCAAAATTTCATCATTCTAGTATGGATGCGCTAAAATAGTCATTCTATGCACTGAAATACTATATGCGCTAGAAAATTTCATCTATGTGCTAGAATAGAGCATCAAAGCACTAAACTCATAAATGTGTGACTAAATTTCATCCACGCGCCATAATAGTCACTCTATGTGCTAATTCACCAAATGCGCTAATCTATGTCATCTATGCACTAATTTCTCTACATGTGCTACATAAAAGTGCTATATGCTACAAAAGTTCGTCAATGCGCTAAAAATCTTCACAGATGTGCTAAAAATTCTATGCGCTAAATTACATCACCTATGCACTATAACTATAATCTGATGTGCTAAAATAGGCTTCACATGCGCTAAAATGTGAAAACCAAAATTCAAACATGAATTTTTTTTGGGAAAAATTAATTTAAATTGAAAATGTGGGTTATCATGGATTCTTACCGGAGGGCCATACCCTGTTAAGCGATTGTGGCATCGCACATGCTCAAATCGGTGAGTTTTCTAGGCGATCACCATCTTGTCTAGGTTGCTTAGCTCTCTCAATTTCTCCAAATTTCAAATTACAAGTGAATGAAAATGAACTATTTTTCAATTTTTACCTATTAATAAGGGTAATTAAAGTGGAAATTAAGTTGGGGTAAATTTAAGTTTTCCAAAGGGGCATTCTTTCACCAATTCATCAAATTATATGATCAGTATTATCGATTAAGAGATATATCATCACAACATTATAATATTTGAAGATCACCATCAAATCATCAAAAATTCCAAAAAAACCCCCGATTTATCTCCCAAGGGGGCATACATCCATCATCACTCAAAAATCAATGTCTAGGGCATGTCAAAAACTTTATCAACACAATCTAGCAATTTTTTTCTTTCAAGAAATGTTTAAACACATCACTTGAAAGAGGGGCAAAATGTATGGACCTAAAAATGGTCTGGAGAAAATTAATTAAACACTAGTTAATTAATTAATAAATCTTAATTCCTCTACTGATAAATAAATTGTAAAATTTATTTATATAGTTCATTTCTTAATTCTTCCTATCTAAAATCATTTTCCTCATGATTTAATTAAATAAACAAATCTAACTAATTTTATTTATTTGATTAATTCCCTCTCATTAAATTTGAATATCTAAATTCAATTTTGTCACATTTTTATGAAATTCTCTAACCTCCTTCCACCTCATCTGCCACCTCAGCATGTGTCTCATGAATTTAAATATTTCAATTTTGTAAATGGGAATTTCCATCAACAAACTCCTAACAAGACTGGAGACACATGGCTTCTCCTTCCATTTGATGCCCTTCAACACTTGGCCATTTATTCTCTTAAAAGGGACAACCTCCATGATTCCCTCCAACTTCCTCACTTTCTACCATCAATCTCTCTGGATCATAATCTCGATTGTCAAATCCTACGACATCACTTGCTGCCTTGGAAAAATCTAAAAATATAGGCTCATTTACAACTTTTAAGGGCGGTATTGAGCATAAACTTAGTCTACGAAATTTACTACAACATTTGAGAGCATTAGCATAGTATCTTAATTTTACATTTAGAATTTGATTTGAAGTAATGTTATAATGGAAAATTTTCTTTATAGAATCTTAGTGGCTGAATTACTTTTATAGTATTTCTCATAGCATTTCATTTAGATTTACACCTTATCATAGCAATCATCTTAACATCACTTTGAACACAACAACATATCATCTATCATCCAACTTTGTATATCAAAATCCACAATAATGTTAATGTAGGCACATAGTCTTGCATTTCATATATCATCTCATTTCTTAGGTTTCCATTTGATAATTCATGTGCAACATATATCAATCTGAGAGCATTCATGAATTAGAAAATCCCTAAGATTAGAGAGCAATGGAACGGTCTTAATGGAATAGGTTTAGTTGCTTTCTTTTTTATTTTGATTCCCTTAATGTAATATGTTTCATTCATGTGTGGTTTCCAATTAATGTTTACTTACTCATAATTTATATCACACAGTATTTATACCACCTTCGATCTTAGAAGCTTTCTCCAAGGTCGGCTATGAATTATTAATTTTACAAATTCAAATTAAGCCAGCGACTCAAAATTCCCATGGTGGATAAGAATGAGATTGGAACAAATAGATACTTAACTAGGACCCAAAACAACATCTTAGATCAATCACATGCTTCCTTAATTGATACTTACCCTTTGTGTAACCCGTAGACACTAGGTCAGCCAAACCTAGTGAAAATATCTATGAACATTGAAGTACGCACATCCTCAACAAGATGAAAATCTGTGAACCACATAACATGCTTCAATATACATTGGAACACCTCTTACAACCCTTCAGATTCATCTACAAAAACTGCAATAACCTCCATATATAGAACTCTTTCCGTTTGTCCAACTGGACCATAGGGACACGCATAGTAGCTTTGGAACTATCCTTCCAAAGCACCAAGCTAAAAACACATTTTCTAGAACACAAATATCACCGTTATTAACCTTTTTCTAGATCTGTAGGATCTGAGATAAACCACTAGGGTACTATGGAGTAGAAACATTTCTCCCAGTCCACAAATAAACGATTCTGCTAGACTAGTTCACAAACCAATGAACACAACTTTCCCTCTTCATCAACCCAAAAGATGTAACTCAAGATATATCACCCAAATATGCCTGTAAATAACACTACAGATCTGCATCAACATAGGATCAACATAGAGTAAATGTAGAGCACATTACTAGATCATATTCATAACACACACACAACTTTGTCTTCACTATTTATTAATTTTCTCAAAATCACTTGATAACTCATCATATCAGTACACATGCAATAACATAAAGATAGCTCCATGTACTCAAAAAATCTCTATATTATCTCAACCATACATGTACTACTTGCAATCACTTAATTCCTTTTACTACAATAACCTATATTGTGTTGAAATCAATGAAAAAATTAATGACAACACTACCAAAATCATTCATACTTGCAACATCTTTAAAATATTATTTTCCTCTTCCTAATATCAACATGATAGTCGATTCGACTGTCGGACATGCTTTTTTGTTTTTCATGGATAAATTTTTTGGATATAACCAAATCTTTATCAACCCTCTAGATCACTACAAAGCTGCTTTTACGACTTCTTGAGGAGCATTTTGCTAGGTCATGATGCCTTTTGGATTGAAAAATGTAGGGGCAACATATCAACAAGAAATGACATTAAAATTTCATGATTACATACATAATATTTTGGAAGATTATGTTGATGACATTCTATCCAAATATTTAACTCAAAAAGATCATGTGAATGTTCTTCATAAAATATTTGATTGAATGAAAAAATACAAGCAGCGATTGAACTCGAAAAAAGTGTGTATTTGGTGTAGATAGCGGATTTTTTTTAGGTTTTATCATATCTCATAGGGGCATTGAGTTGGAAACAAAGAAGGATTTAGGCTAGAAACATCTCTCCATTATGTATGTTACAAGGAAGGATTCAGGCTATCTAATGTTTTGTAGCTTCCTTAGCAGATCGAACATTACCATTCACACAACTCCTTAAGAATGATGTTCAATTTAACCAGAGCGAGGATTGAAAATATGCCTTTGAGATTTTGAAATATTATCTTGTTAATCCACCTATTTTACAACCTTCTTTGCAACACAATTCATTCATCCTTTACATTGCACCATCGGCCCATGCTCTTACAACATTGTCGGCCCAACAAGATGATAATGGTAAAGAACATATTATCTATTATATCAACCAAACTTTGATTGATTATGAAACTTGTTACATGATAATAGAGAAACAATGTTTGGCTCTAGTTTTTTTTACTAGTAAACAGAGATATTATTTATTGAATTTAAAAATCCATGTCATGACAATGTTTGATCCCTAAAAAAATCTTTTACTAATACAAATGTATCAAGATGCCTAGCTAAGTGGGTTATGTTATTAACTGATTTTGACCCTAATTTATCCTCACAAAAATCAATTAAAGGACAAGCCTTAATTGATCACTTAGTTGGCACTCCTTCTCCCCTAGCATTACCTAATATAGACTCAGTTCCAGATGAGAATGTCTTAGCTATTCAAAAAGACAAAGAAACATGAGAATTCTATTTCGATGGTTGTAAGTGTAGAATAGGCTCTAGAGCAGAAGTTGTATTAATTCCTCCTTTGGGTAAGCTTATTCCATTATCTTTCCATCCAAGTTTCCTATGTACAAATAATACTACAAAGTATGAGGCTTTAATATCTTATATACGTTCCAATTAGCAATTAAAGTCAAACATATCTCTATATTTAGGGATTCACTCTTAATTATTAAATATATAAATGGAACATATCAAGAAAAGCATGATAAGCTTGTTTGATATAGAGATTTTACAATATACTATTATAAAAATCTGAATCATACATGGTAGAAAATATCCCATGAAAGGACAATCAGGATGTTGATGCAATGGAAAGAGTCGCTTCCCTTGTATCTTCCAATGATCCTCTAGTTGACTTCACATTTAAAGTTTAAATGATCCTTAAACCATCAATAGACGTTGAGAGAAAAGAGGTGGTATCAATTGATACTTATAGTTCTAGTGAATGGTATACAATGATATTCAACTATCTGAAAGATGGTACCTTTCCTGAGCCTACAACTAAGAATACTCAAGCTCATATGTGAAATATTACATCCAACTACGAAATCTTGGTAGACATTCTATATGGAAGATCATTTAATGTCCTCTTACTTTGGTGTCTTAGAAAATCCAAAATCCCCATAGCACTTGAAGAAGCTCATGTAGGTTCTTTTGGGGGAAATTTTGGAGGAAGATACTTAGTTCAAAAATTAATTCACATAGGCTATTATTGGAGACACATGGAAAAAATAATATTTTAATTATGTAAGGAAATGTCATAAATGTCAAGAGCATAAAAATTTGATTCATGCCCCTACCTCTGAACTTCGTTCTCAAGTTCCTATTTGGCCATTTTTGGTTTGGGGTTTGGACCTTATTGGGAAGATATCACCACCTTCTTCTGTTGGACATACATTTTTTATTAATGCAACCAATTACTTCATGAAATGGGTAGAAGCTATCCCTCTTCATTCCATAATAACTAAGGCAATATGTCGTTTCATATTGGAACATATTATTGCTTGCCTCAGTCTCCCTTCCACATTATTTTCAGATAATGGAAAACTATTGAAAAAAAATTATGTGAATAAATTATTGGATAAATTTAATATTCAACATCTCTTTTCAATACCCTACTATCCGCAATAAAATAGACAAGTAGAATCTACTAACAATACCATCGAACAAATCTTGCAAAAAATAGTAAATAAACATAATAAATATTGGCATACACAATGAACCTATGCATTATGGGCTTACTGTTGAGTGTTAGAACATAAAATGGAAATACTTCGTATAACTTGGTCTATGGTGCTAAAGCAATAATTCCCTTGGAGTTAGAGATTCCTTCCCTAAGAATTTCTCTTAAAGGGCTCATTAATGAAACTACTTACAAAGAACAACAATTGCATCAAGTTGAAATGCTTGAAGATCAACATATAAATTCTCTCGAGCATATACAAGCTTACTCTAAAAAAATGCAATGTGGTTACAATGATAGTGTCATCCCTCATGAATTTCAAACAAGGAAACTTAGTGTTATACAAAAATTAATGACATGTCAATGCACTCTTGAATGAGAAATAAAATTCAGTCCTAACCAGTTAGGACCTTATATTATCTAAGAAAATTATGGATTTGGAGCTTAGACGTGAGAAGAAATGGATGATACACCTCTAAAAGAACCTATAAATTCCATGCATTTGTGTTAGTATTACATCTAGTATTTTCTCTTTTGAATAGTATGTTAGAGAAATGTTGTTAAGATTAAGTAGATAGTTTTATATTTTATCTCACATTGCTTTATTTTTTGATAAATAGTAACATGTGTGTATCTTAGATGCTAGGGTAGTTATTCAAATTCTCTTTTTAATTACTTTAGTTCTTATACTATTCAAAATTTCCATGTTTTGTGTTGATTTAAACCCTTGTATGTATTTAACATCATTAGATCACATGAGTATTCAAGTTAAGATAGCATATTCTAATCGCAATGTAGCATCTAACATAAAATATAAATGTTTTAATTAGATCACATAATGCATGAAATCATGTAGACATTTATGAGATATTCTTAAATAAGATATTTGATCAATCATATTTCTATTTTATTGAATGCAAGATCATGAAAACTAAAGTGCTCATATATATTAATAATAATCCAAATTTTTAGTACATAAGAATCTTTGAATACAAAAAGCTAATAGGGTATTTGACTGCTAGATCCCTTAGGGGCTAGTGATCTCTATGTTCATCATGATATAGTAATATGCTACCAATATGAGTTCCATTGCATCCCCTCCAATTGAATATATGGTCTCGCCTCTCATACAAGTTCCTGGACATTCTCTCAATATTTACGATCCCTCTTTCCTTGTACCCTCGTGAGCTCCTCCCATAGCCTCAAGATCTCCTTTCATAGCTCACTCTTAAATCTATTGTCATTATTCACTCTAGAGGATAGGACTACTATGATCTCATCTTGAATCTACTCAGCAGAGATCCTATCCCTCTCGTATGTTGCACCCAACCTTTCCATGGACTCGAACAGGTTTATGTGTTCTCCCATAGAAGGTGGGGTCATGAACTCCTCGATTACATCATCCTCTATATGTAGTTGAGGTGTCAATATTGTGAGTACTCATTGTTATAGCTTGTTCCACTCTCAAGCTGATCCTATAAAATAGAAACCATAAGAATATCAATAACCATCATAATCATATAAAGTATATATATAAAGCATGCATGCATAAAAAAATAATGTACACATCAAATTATCACTAGGATCTCCAATCTATTTATTTGGTACTGACTATATAATGGTTGCCTCTCTCTGTGCTAGTGGTTTAGATAGCTAGTTGGCCCTAGCCTCCCCATGCTCGCACGTGTGGATATCTGATTTGAATAAGGCATGCAATCCAGTCGATATGATAGGTGGTTCCTCCAATCTATCAAAGGAAACTAGATCCTTGCCAGTCTCAACAACATCCTCACTCATGGACTATGTCTCCTCATCATCATCCTCCTCCTTGTAATCCTCATCCTCGTCTGAACTAGCAAATAAATCAAGCTTGATAGCATCATCATATGTGGGTGCATATATGTGATCATCATCTTTATCCCCTTCATGACCTAGAAGAGGCTCATCAAAACCCATAGGGTGCTGTAGAGGGAACATTAGCACTAGCCTAGCTATAATCCACCACTCCTCATATACTATGGTGGCACCTACATCATCTACCTTAGAGACTGGTGGAAAATCAGGGTCCTCTTCACCTAAATCACTTAAAGATACATCCACTCTAGTAAGATGACCAATGTCCCCAAGACTAGCGGCACTCCATGCAAATCGTCAGTATGTCAGTTTCGAGTGTGGAGGAAATTGCACGTGCCCAAACCATCTCATCACATTGTCTTACCACATAACTATGTTTACCAAAAATTAATCAATCAATCTAAAGTCTATGTATCTCATATCAGTTATATGCCCATTGCATTGTCAACTGGTATGGTCACTATCATATATCATCCCCATCCAACTAGTCGAATTTGATCTTCAAATATAAAAGGTCTCCCTCCTATCATGCCCATCTGAGGGGGTAGCTGAAGACCCTCAACTCATTTAGGGTCAATGTGATACAAAAACCTATGGGCTTTGTGTAGGTAATATGCTCAAAAGACCATCTTTGTTGTAATGTACAATTCATGATGCTATGTAGCACTATGAATACAAACCAGCTCAAATCATAGTATAGGTGGGTGAGAATGTAACAAACCCAAGCATAAACACTTCACTACTCCTCCATCCCTCTGATACTTTAAACTAGGCCACCATCTAAGTGTGTCCCTTGACCATTTGGTACCAATGTCAAAAGCTAGTATCATAATCATGATCCTCTACAACAATGGTGATTATGCATTTAGGAGCCAATAAAGCTCCACACTCGGTCTAATGTGTGAGCACTGATTAGACCTCTCTAGATAGTACTAGATATCATCTCTCATTTACATAAATGATATCTTTCTAGATAAACTAACATGATCCCCATATATAGGTATCCATAGGATGTGGTGCACATCCTTCAATGTAAGGATCATCTCCCTAATTAGAAGATGGAAGGCATAGTAATTGCATTCCACCTCTTAGCCAGGGCTAGAAGAATACCATCATGGTACCTCATAGGTGACATGAGGTACACCCAAACCAAACCAATCTCTGAAAACAACCAAATCTACTCTACTAAAATCCATGTCACTGACTCACAAAGGAAGTAGAACTGCCTCCCTCCTAGATGTTGATGGGCTCATAGGGGAAGCTAAGAGGAAAATTACATAAAATAAGATCTAAATCAAATAATAAGCATGAGTAAAGTTGTTCTAAGATAGTTTTCAGAAAATATGGATATTTAGGCCATCTTTGGATGGGGGTCTTAGACACTTCTGACTATTCCAAGATGCTTTGTGCCAAATTTGAACACTTTATGCCAAAGTGGGGTATTTTGTGCCAAAGTGGGACACTTTATGCCAATATATTATCACATCTTAAAATTACTCAAATTACATAAAAAGTATAGTAAAAACATGAAAAAGAAGAAAAAGAAGAAACAAATGCACTCATTGTCTATAAAAGCACACCCTGGGCTACATAGCTCATCTAATATCAGAGGCTTGTACACTCTCTGGCCCAACATCCTCACTCACTCTACACCAAGGTAAAGTTGCAACAAGGTAAATGCCAAATGAATAGTGAAAAGAGTCATTTTCAATAGTATATGCTAAAAACCAAATAAGTAAAGCTTATTTGTTTAAAAAAGAAATTTATTCAAAAGAGCATATAGGGGGCTAGAGGACTCTATTTTTTACATCATTTGTTGCATTGGATTAATAATTCCACTCTTTTTATCATCAAATGTCTATCATTACATGGTATGGTACTTGGAAATACCCTATTATGTGACCTAGGTGATTTGATGTGGTTTCATTTTCACCCTGATTTCACCTCCATAAAACAAGTAGAATCATAGGGGCATATATTTTCCCTCAAATTAAATTCTCTCTAAAAGTTTGATAAGAGGATTTTTGAACATCTAAGAAATTTGTGTTGTAGGGTACAGTTCGTAATATTGTGGTTTTGCATGTAGCTATAGTGGGGGATTCATTCTCCTTAACAAATCCATATGAGTATCCTTTTCCATAGTAGTTATTTCCTTTAGCTTTCATATATCACGTAGTATCACATGAGAGCTAAAATGGTGGCTAAATGCAGTGTCTAGAAAACTAATTATTTTTCACACTTAACTTGGATAATTGACATAAATTTGAATTAATTGTATCTTGGAATAGTGTTGTAATGTGGTGTACACATTCACATAATTATAGGGTCCTTATTTAATAAAAATTTAGCTTATTTTGTCCTTTTTAAGAGTGTTGTAAAGTGTTTTAACACACTTTCACAATTTTCTAGGGTTTATTTAATGAATTAAGCCAATTGGGCCCCTTTCAATGAAATGTACTTAATGTGTAGCATATTTAAGTGTTGTAAAGTGTTGTAACACACTTTCACATTTATCTGAAATCCTCTTAATTAATTGTGATTAATTGGAGTTAATTATCCCCTTCAATTAGAATTTAAACCTTATTTATGACACCTCCAAAAGATCTATATCGACACCCACAATTCAAATTACATAACAACTAACTCAAAAAATTTAGGTCCTAGAAATTGGTACTAGGACCCATTTTCCCTAGGTAGCGAATGGATCCTCTTTCTATAGGACCCCCCTTTATCAATTGATTCTAAATGGTTTTTTAATGTTCTTTCCATCCCCTAGGGTCAGGTCCTGGAAAACTGAGCCAAGACCCATTCGCCCTAGGTGGCAAATGGGTCGTCCCTTAATGAGGACCCCCTTTTTAAATTTAATCCTCGTGGGAATTTAATAATATTCATTTCCAAATTTGGTGTCGGTCTCAATTGTTTGAATTTCAGGGTTAATTCTCTAATTTAGTATAAATACAAGGTTATTTTACATAATTTCACCTAGAAGAATATTTCAAGCAAGCAAGAGATAAGGAACTGTCATGAGATCAACCACTCATAGTCAAGAAGAAATAAAAAATAATGTTTGGAATAGCATTTCAGGGTCTTCAAGATCATTTTGTGTCTAGTATCAAGCATTATTGAGGGTTGGTGATAGATGCCTATGGATAATCATGAGGGATTCTATGTGTTGGGAGATGCACAAGACATACAACCAAGCCTAAGGACTTGTTTCCTTAGTGATTAAATCTTCTATTATCATCCTATTTGTAGCCTACAAGATGTATTTTTGGATTTATTGCTTATTAGAGGGATTAGACATCTTCTTTAGTGAGTCATTTTCATTGTTCATGTTGCATTCAAGGGTTCTATTCTAACACAACTTGATAGAATTATATTTACATTCTCATAGATCTTAGTCTTAGACACACTTAAGATTAGGATTGCACACACAATTACATGTTTTAGATTCTCATTCATCATCAAAGGTTTAATTACCAACAAGGGGTTTCTTTAAGGAAAACCCCTACCCACCAACAAGATAACGATTTTTTTTTTGTAGATTAGATGTAGATCTAGATCTAGAAATAGGGATTTAAAAGTGAAAAAGATAAGAGAAGACGTGGGAGTTGAAGACCAAATTTATTGATTTATGAAAGGACCTAGCAGGACCCATTCATATTTAGTGGTTAATGAGTCCCTATTAGGGTTTGAAGGGAAACATATTCTATAGTTAACAAGCTTTTGTTTTAGGTGAAGAGCTCCCTAAAGAATCCTACCAGGACCCATTCATCTTTGGTGGTGAATGAGTCCCTATTAGTAATCTTGAAAAGACAGATTTGACCAGGTGCACAATTTCATCTCCTCCCTATTTTGCCAAAAAATTTATAGATTCATATTTTCTTGTGTTAGATTTAGGCATTTAAGGTGTTATACCTAAAACTAGAGTTTTCATATTGTTTGAGTTTATTCTCCATAGGTTTATCTTACCACCATGTCCTTGCATAAACGAAACAGTGCAAGATCCCCCAATCTTGACTTAATTCACCTCTTGGGTTGATAGTTATCTCAAGAGTTTTTGGATCTCATCTTTTCAATGAAAACCCTAACTAGAATAAAGGGGGTTAGACTTCATAGCCTTCTCCCTTTTCTCTATGTTCGATAACATATGAGAAATAACACAATATCTATACCTATGCTCTCTATCACTTTGATTTATTTTCAATCTATGGTCAATCTATGTTTGTGTAAGAGTGGATTTGTCAATCATAGGTTTCTTCTCTTTTTTGGGAGGAATAGAAGAAATATTAGGAGCTTATTCAACTACTTTCTATTTAAATTTGTAAACTTTTTGATTCTAGGATGGGAAACAAGTTTTTTTTGGTTATCTCATAGTCTCTTATTGGAAATGATAGGACTTTCTATAGGTTATTCTTAGATTATAAGAATGGCTTTTAGTTCAATCATTGCTTCATCAAGGATAGTTGTTTCAGTTATAGGTTGAGGCATATTTTGAAGGGATAATTCTAATACTTTGTTGCCTTAAATTTTTTATATAATTTGAAAAATAAGTCCTCACAAGGTTTAATAAGTTCCATAGGTTCAGGAAAAAAGAAATCTAATAAAAAACTTCCTTGGGCTGATGTAGGATTAAATCCACTATGATGCACAATAAATATATAATTTCCAAGTGGAAACTTTAGACATTTATATACAATCGAAGGGACAAAATTCATGGAGTGAAGCAATGGGTAGCCTAAATTCACATGAAATTGGTCCGATTGTGAAATGATGGTGAATGAGATAGTTAATTTTTTTTGTCTGAATTTTAAAGAGAGAGCAACCGAGCCCATCATAGGACAAGAAAAACCATTATGCATCTTGATCCATGCTTTTGGTTTATCATATATATCTTGATATAGTTCATGCACGAATATGACTTCTTTTTTTATCACATTCTCTCCACAAACGAGATCAATTAATATCCCATTAGTGTGCATATCATTAATTTAGACAAATATGTAAAGAGAACCATCACATGCATGTATAAGTATGTTGTTTTGTGAGAAATAAATTTCAAGATGCTTTTTGAAGTCGAGCCCTTATAAGGTCTAGCTTTGATAAATGCTATCGTTTCAATTAGTTTTTCTTCATTGATATCTTATATGTTTTCATCATCCGTGTCAACCTTCATTGCATCATTCTATGTTTTAATAGCTTCAATAAGGTTGACCATGGTATGCATGTTATCATTTTATTATTTGTTCAAGTACTCATGAAAGAAGCAACTAAGGCTATAGAAAATTTGTGTTTCATTTCGAGTTTTAAGAACTTTACTTAGATTTTGTATAATAGAAACCAAGCTAATGCCTATGCCTTCACTAAGGATACAATCTTATAAGATTTCTATTTGTTCATCTAGTTTATCTATACCATCATGTACATTGGTTAAAGGAGGTGAAGTCATAGAAAATGACGTATACAAACTATGAACCATAGAGGGTTGATTATCAACACTATTAGAGAGAGTTGGAAAACCTAAGATCCATGACTAGTGAGATATTGTGGGATGACATGATCCTTGAACTACATCTAATAATAGTATTGCCAATATTACACTAAGTTGTAAATGCAATAAAATAAAAATGGAATGTTGTAAATGTAGACACTACAAATTTTATTAGGCCTACTAATCTCATTTTCTTCATTAATCTTCCATCATTTTCCCTCTCATTCTTCATAATTAAATAATTTTAATTATTTAATTATTTTCTAAGGTCATAAGTCCTCTATTAATTAAATAATTCTAACTATTTATTTAATTCATTTATATATTTATTCCTCCTTGATTAATTAAATAAATTTTATCTATTTAATTATGTCACTAATTAAGTCCTTTCCTTTCTAAAATTAAATAAATTGTTATTTATTTAATTTTTATCCACTTTCCACTATAATTAAATAATTATTTTAAATTACTTAATTATTCATTAGCCTCTTCCATCATAAATTAAATAAATTTAATTTATTTAATTTGGTCTACTCTCTTGAATTTTGAATTAAACTATTATTTAATTCAAAATGTCCTCTTTGTCACATTCTTCTATAATTAAATAATTATTTTAATTATTTAATTATTCATTGGCCACCTAAATTAAATAATTTTTATTATTAAATTTCTCCTCTTTTCTCTTTATCTATGTCGATCCTTATCTATCCATGTCTCAATTAACCTCCACACTTGATTAAATTATTTATAATGTAATCTTGACCATCAATCCTTATCATTTTCCCTAATTTAGCCCTAACCCTATTTCATACCTCATCTTTTTATCTTAGCCTTTCTTTTGAAATTCACTTCCCTATAAAATATCTTGTCATTGTAATTTATAATCAATCCACAAGTTTTCTAGAGTTATCTTGCTATCTTTCTATCAAGTCATTAAATTAAGTTCATCCATAGTCATTTAGAATATTCAATATTTTTCTTTATCATTATCATAGGCCTATTTGCATACTAAAAAATATGAGGGCAATTATTATATTCAAGAAAAATGGAGAAGTGCAATGAAGGTGAATCATAGGTAGCATGAAGATTTGGTAATATTGTTTTATATTTATGTCTTAATGCTTATTTGTGCTTCATTTTTTATTAGGGTTTGATTTATATGAATTATCTCCTAATCTTAAATATTTTAACCCTGATTTACACTAGTGAACATGGTGTTAAAGGACATAATTGCATAGATCACACAATGTTTTTGATTTTGTAGGTTACAGGTATGAATCGACATAGTTGCAGAACCCAAAATGATGCAATCACAAGGCCGAACAACATAATTGATTTTCATTAGGGAATTCTTAGATTTGGTTTAATGTTTGGTTATTACTATTAGATTTAGGTCATTTAGCTTTCTATTTCATTAGTATAACCTTAGTTTCATATCAGAGGCATCATTAGATCATCTATTTTTCATAGATTTTCTGTTGTTTTATAGGTTCAAGTTATTTAGGTGTATCTGACTATGTTTCACCACAATCGTCATTCTAGTTCACTGCAATTTCCATAAACCTAAGCTGCATCTATTCTAGTGAACTACAATCAACATTTTGAGACTCGTAGTCATAGTTCTTGAGACACATTTTCAAACTTATGTGAGTCACAATCACTTTTATTGTGATGCAATTTCCTATCGTTCCAAACTTTTAATTTTCAATTACAATTTCATTTTAGGTCATTGTCATTTAATAACTTAGGGATTTTTTGTTACTAATATTTGATTTCCAACATGTGGCATAGGTGGAAAGAAGATATTTTGATATTAATCATAAAACCAATCTTGTCTTCTTTTCATTCATTCATGGGGATTAAAATTAACCTTGCATTCACATGACATTTGACTTAAATTAACCTAATTTGCATCTCACTCATTGGCTCAAAAGGAACTTGCATCTTTCTCATAGGGTTTAAAATTAATCTTTCATTAAGTGTCTTCTCACATATTACTTTGGAGGCTAAAAATAACAAGTGTGTGCTTTATCTTATGATTTGTATTATGCTTCAAGGTGTGTATGCTCTCCTTGCACATCTTTAGGGATTGTGTAAAATCACCCAAACATTTTTATTTGGGCTTTAAAATGAACACCATGTGAGTGTGAGGCAAAGGAATTTTGTGCATGGTCTCTCCTTGCACTTAGTGTGATCTTGGATGACCAAAAACAAATGTACTTCCTCAATTTTGTTTACCTTTTTTGAGAGGTCCTACCTCGAAAGAGGGAATGACCTGAGTGATAACAAGCTAAGCCCAAGCTCTCCCGAGCCACTATATAAGAAAAGTGCTTCTTGAAAAAATTCATTTAGCAATGGGTGTGGATGTGTCATACTAATAAGTGCCACCCTTAGTATCCCTATGAGCTATGTGAAAATCCTTCCCTAGGGAAAGAACTGGGAGGCCTCTTCACTCACCATAGTCTTGAGATAATCTTGCACCACATGTATGGCCACTTTAAATGGATTCCCTTACTAAGAACCATTTTTTTTTAGTGGCCCAAAACCCTTTTTTATGCACTCATTGATCACAGGAGGTTAGACCTTCAAAGATGCCTCACATTCACACTATTCATGTGTAGAGGCATTAATTCCTCTTTGAGGAATTGGTACTTAGTGAGCTTGAGAAGTGAGTGTCATCGAGGGGAACTAGTTCCACCAAGTCTCTAGTTATCCAACTTGAATAAGAGTGGTTGGAGAAACCCAATTGGGGATATCAACCAGTGGTTTCTTTGCCAACCATAGGAATTTTGAATTTGTTGTCAATGTGTTTTCATGTCAAAATGAAACCTTTGACAATCAGACTAGACAAGAAACAAGTGTCTTTAGAATATCTTTTGTGTTTTCCAAAATTGAACATCATCAAATCACCCCAAAACTTGATTAAATACAAACAAAATCCATTCAAAAGACACAAAAAAGTAGAATTGCCTGCTAAAAACCGTAACTTCTATTCTAGAAAACTGCAATTGTTACACAAAAAAAAAAATTGGTTATCCTAAACTATATATGTCATTCCAAAAAACTACATTTGATTGTGCTAGACCACAAATGATAGTTGAAATGACACAACTGCTTGAGACCATAGATTTTCCATAAAACTAAAACATTGTTGTTTGTCAATTGATCCTAAGAATCATCAGAGTTTTAAACCATATATTTGTAAGAATTTCAACCACCAACTAGAATTACATTCCTTGCATACACCATAGATAAGATATTAGGACATATTTTAGCTTTCATAAACCTTTTTTTGAACCTTAGTTCTGGAAGCATATTAGATATAAGACTAGTCCATAGTGATAAAATCAAAACTTGTCTTGACTTCAAATTTCCATAATCTTTAGTTCTTTTGTCATATAGGTTCTTCCTCAACTCCCAAGGCTAGTTGAAAACCACTTTTGTCAACCTCCTTTTGATATTTTAATGACCATCATCCTCGAAGTCTTGATGAACTAGATTTGAACCTTTGGCTATAGAAACCTTGCTTAGGTCTTACCATAAGGAATTTAGTGTTCATTACCTTAGTTTGCATTACCATTTTCACCTACCATCTTCTTACATTGACATTTAATTTACATGCTTTAGACATAATTCTAGACATTTATATCCCAAATATCAAAAAACCAAAAAAATAGACATCTTGCATAGACATTTCGATAGTTTACACTTCATTGTGGCATTATTCTATTGGCCTTTTGACATCGTGTAAGATTTAATTGATAACTTGGAATTCTCCTTAGATGCATCCTAGGCATCATTCATAGTCACCCTCATCATCAATCCCTCTTAAAAATCTTATATGAGTGAAACTATGTCGAAAAGGAAACAGAGAGATGATAAGGAAACAAAGAGATAGACTTAATAAAAATCCCTTCAGTGCATGCCACGAGAAATGCAATGTTCACAACTTTCAAAATTTTTGACCTTCTCAGCTTCACTTACTGCCTACAATTATATTTATTACTATTTTCTCAATCTCCTCGACATATGCAGCCTTCAAAAACACCAATGCTAATAGTGTCAAGATCAATGAAAACCACATATCAGAAATGCAACCAAAACATCCAATAATATCCCCCTTTTTCATTGATGGAAACACATGATGTGAAAAATAATGCCATCAACCCAACTAGCTCTTCTCCAACAATCTTCTCTTTAGATTGTGCACTCTTTTCCTGTTTCCTTCTTCTCCCATGTTTTTTGCATTGTTCTTTTCCCCCTTTGACATCAATGGAAAAGTTACACTTTCTCTAATCACATATTTGAATCATCTCACTACTTCCCCCAAGTAGCAACCACCACAACATCAATCCAGAATAAGATATGGCTATAAATTCACAGACTGATGCAAAGACCTACATCTCTTAGTTCTCATCAACAAGGGAAATCACCCCTAACTTGCCTTTGAGATACTCAAACATATCCTTAGGCAATGGCTTAGTAAATATTTCTACAATTTTCTCCTTGGTAGGTATATACTCCAATTTAACTTCTTTGTCACTTACTTTATCACTCAAAAAGTGATATTTTATGGGTATATGCTTTGTCTTTGAATGCAACACATGATTCTTGGAAATTTTTATGGCACTTGAATTGTCACAAAATATGGCAATGGGTTCTTCATACTCAATTCTAACATCTGTCAACATTTTCTTCATCCACAATACTTGAGTACAAATATTTGCAGCAATAATATATTATGCCTCAGTAGTAGATAATGAAACGGAATTCTTCTTTTTTCTTAGCCAAGATACCAAATTCTTCCCTAAGAAGAATGCACCGCCACTAGTACTCTTCCTATCATCCATATCTCCTACCCAATCAACATCAGTGAAAGCACTCAGGATAAGATCATCATCCCTAGGATGTACCAAAGACCAAGATCAACTATCCCTTCCAGGCATCTAAAAATTATTTTCATAGAATTCACATGAGAATCTTTAGGTTTAGCTTGATATCTAGCAACCATGCATACAACATTCATTATATCTGGCCTACTCTGAGTCAAATAGAGTAATCCACCAATCATTAATCTGTATCTTGTTTGATTTTATTTATGAGAATCATCATTCTATGTAAGTTTGCATCTGGTTACCATAGGTGTACCAATTGGCTTTGAATCTTCTATGCAAAAAATTTCAATAGCTCTTTCACATACTTAGAGTGAGATATGAAAATTACATCATCTAACTGAGTGATTTGTAGTCCTAAAAACAATTTCAGCTCTCCTATCATTGACATTTCAAACTCACTTTTCATTTCCTTAGAAAAATAAAAACACAAATCATCAGCACCTTCAAAAATAATGTCATCAACAAAGACTTCAATGATCAATTATTTATTCTGATCCAACTTGAAATATAGATTGGTGTCAGTAGTACCTTTATTGAATCCAAGTTTCAAAAAGTATTTATCTAATCTAGCATACCAAGCTCTAGGAGCTTGCTTTATTCCATATAGAGATTTCTTCAATCGGCATACCATATTTTCTTTGTTAGTCAGTTGAAATCCATTTTTTTAACATAGAATTCTTCTTCTAGTTCACCATTTAGAAATGCTGAATTTACATCCATCTGATAGACTTTGTAATTATTGAAAGTAGCATAAGCAAGAAATAATCTTACAAATTCAAGTCTAGCAATAGGGGATATGTTTTCTTCAAAATCAATACCTTCCATCTATGAGTACCCTTTACAAACTAGTCTTGCTTTGTTTCTAACCACTTCACCTTGCTCATTCAGCTTATTCTGAAACACCCATTTGGTTCCAATCACATTTTTGTTCTGAGGTCTAGGAAAAAGATCCCATCTAGCATTCTTCTCTATTTTTATTAGTTCTTCTTTCATGGTTTCCATCAAATATTCATATTTGCATGCTTCATTGATATTTCTAGGCTCAACTTTTGAAATTAGACAGTATTATTCCAAAATTCTTTTTCTAGTTTGCACACCTTTTCTCTTATCTCCACTGATCTGACTGTCAAAGTTTTTTTACCTTACATACTTGGGAGTTATAGGATTTTCTCTAACTTATTGTTCTTATGTTCTTTCTTCTGTACTTCTGCTAGTTTCTTCTTCCCAATTCTCTTGGTTCATTGTAACAATCTGAAGTTGATTGTCTGTCTGAACATTATTTCCATTTTTAGTATTATCATTTTGATCATCTAAATCATATCCACTACATCTGGATGGTCTAACAATATATTCATCAACTTTGATATTTACACTTTCAACCATTTTCTTTAACCTTTTATTAAAGCATCGATAAGCTTTTCTTTTAGTAGAGTAACCCAAAAATATTCCTTCATCACTTCTAGCATCAAAATTTCCTATATCATCATCTCTCTTGAAGTAACATTTTCTTCCAAATGTTTTGAAATATTTGAGAGTAGGCTTATAAACATAACCATAGCTCAAAATGTGTCTTACCAGAATTACGGTTGGCATTCACCTTGTTAATGGTGTATATAATAGTACTTATAGCTTCTCTCCAGTAGAAATGAGGAACATTTTCTTCCAACATCATGGTTCTAGCAATGTCTAGAACAGTTTTTTTCTTTTTTCAACAACTCCATTTTGTTGAGGGGTTTGGGGAGAAGATAGATGTCTTTGGATTCCATATTCTTCACATAAACAATTGAATTCCCAAAAAGTGAATTCACCACCTTTGTTTGACCTTAGGCATTTTATCTTTTGACCTATCTCATTTTCTGCCATAGCTTTGAAGATTTTGAATTTTTCTAATGCTTCATGTTTTTCTCTTAAGAAAGCAACCCATCTCATTCTAGAACAATCATCAATGAGCAACATAAAATACATTTCACCTTGTAGACTTTTGATTCTAGATGGACCACATAAATTAGTATGCATCAAATCCAGTACTCCATTAGAGCTATATTGTTTGCTCCAAAAATAATTTCTTGTCTTCTTTCCCATTTGAAATTCCTTGCACATAGTGTTAGTAGGCTTCACTAACTTAGGAAGGTCTCCGAGTACTTGAGTATATATTATCTTGATAATGTTATCAAATTTCACATGGCACAACCTCATATGCCATAACCAGCTTACATGAATTTGAGCAGTTAAACAACTTTCACTAGCAACACTAAAATGAAAGATATTACCTTTTTTCTTTGTACCTAAAGCAATCATATTTCTAGAACTTCCACTTATTCTACACTTGCCATCCTTGAATTGAAGATTGTAACCCTTGTCTACCATTTTTCCAACACTTAACAAGCTATGCTTTAAGCCTTCTGCATAAAGAACATCATCAGTATTGTGCTTACCACCAAAATAAATAGTGCCTCTGCTATGAATAACACCAGAAGTGTTGTCCCCAAATCTTACAACACCACCATGATAGTATTCCAAGCTTTCAAACTTTCTTTTGTCACCAGTCATATGATGTGAGCATCCTATATCAATTACCCACTCATCCATTTCTTCAATTTTTGCTGAAAGATCTTTATCAACATTCACATTACTAGTAGATTCAGTGGACACCTAACCATTTTATTTGATAGAAATGAATACCCATTCATCTTCATTTCTAGTTTCTTTATCATATTCTTCATCAGTTACACCTTCTTGAGCATAATAGAATTTCCTTTGAAATCTAGTCTTCTCAGGTTTATAATTAGAAACTCTGTCAGGACATCTAGATGCAAAATGACCTATTTTACTGTAAGAAAAATATTTGATAGGTAGCTTTCCTTTGTACTTAACATGACCTCTAGCTTCTCTTTTCATAATCAATGCTTCCAGTTCTTCTAATTCTTTTTCATCTTCATATTTGAATGTCCTTTTAGAAATCTCTCTTGGATTTTATCTTTGTTGTATTTTTCTAGATACAATAGCTTTGAATGCATACTCAATCTTAGGAGTAGATTCACCAAACTCACTTAACTCAAAGGCAACAAGTTTTCCAATCAGCATGTCCCTTGTAAAATTTGTTAATGTTCTAAGTTCATCAATAGCATGAGATCTTGTTTTGTAGGAGGGAGGCACATATCTAAGTATCTTAGCCACAATTTCTTCTTCATCCAAGGTTCCACCAACACATCTAATGCTCATCACCAGTTCATTTATACTTTTGAGAAAAATAGAGGATGTTCTCATCTTCATTCATCTTCATGTCTTCCCACTTGCCTTTTAAAATTTAGCTTAGCACTTTTCACTAGTGCATCTCCTTCATACAATGTCTCCAAATTTTTCCAAATCTCATGTTCAGTCTTCAATCCTATCACATTTTTCATCTTTGAATCTATCAAAGCACTAAAAAATGCTTCAATATCCCTAGTATTAGATTCTTCTTGCTTGATCTTGTCTTCAGAGGATAGACTATTCTGAGGAATAGTATATGCACTCTATGTGATCTTCCAGAAAGGTTCTCCAATGCACTTCAAATGACACTCCATTCTGAATTTCCATAAAGAGTAGTTTGTACCATCAAATCTAGGAATATCATTATTGTATGATGTCATCTCAGATGACCTCAAGTTGTTAGGCTTCTTCAGAGGAACTAGCTCTGATACCAATTGTTGGAAAAACAAGGATAGACAACTGAGAGGGGGGGTGAATTAGTTGTTACAAAAATCAAACTTATTCAACTTTAATCAACCTTTAATATTAGATTTGATAATTAACAGTGTAAGCATAAATCAATAACACATCAGAGACACATGAACACCAAGATTTTATATGTGGAAACCCTATTAGGGGAAAAACCATAGTGGATGTTAGTCCACAATATTATACCTTGTTAGAAGTATACTAAAGAATGAAAAGGGAATGTACTTGAATTTAGGAACACTACCTAGAGCTTACTTCTTAGAGGAAGGCTCACTCCCTTACATACAATAATCAGATTAAATCCATCTGATGAGTTTGAACTGAGCAAATAGCTTCTACAAAATCTTGATTATAGTTTTGGTTAGGCACATAAAAACTTCTACACACTCTTCCACACTTTTATTTTCTCTTGAATGATTTGAAATTTATTTATACATGTACATCACCTGCACACACTGAGCATACCTTGAGAACACTTCAAAATGAGTAAAAAATTTATCTTATATATCCACCACACAGATTTGAATCAACTACTCTGTCGGCCACAAATAAATAATGAATTACAATTGTTGGCCTCAATACATGAATAAATCTTAATGCACACCAACACAATTCGGTCACAACATAGTGATGACCCAAAAAAACACATTAGAATATGTCAAACAGTAAAATATTAATCCTCATGGATCCGCAACAGGCTCTGACCATCATGTCGGCCAAGAACATGAAAACTCGAGAACACATCAGAAAAATATTCGATCACAAACACTTTGATCAATGCAGATGTACAAAAGGGATAGAGCGCAATCTAGAATCATCCATGAATGTCATAGGTGCATGTGCAACAACTGAAATTACCCTAATTTTATCCTCTTCTTCCAAAAACACCAGTTACAAACATAGAATGACTGTAGGAACATAGAACTTCATAAATTCCTCAAATCTTGATGTGTACCACTAAAAATTTCGAAAAACATACTAGATAGACACAAGAACAATCCTTTTAGTGTGCACCACCACAAAATTAACATTCAAAAATTTCAAACATTCTGACCTTCTCAACTTCACTAACTACCAAGAATTATATTTATTACAATTTTCTCAATCTCCTCGACATATGCAACCTTCAAAAACACGAATGCTAATAGTGTTGACATCAATGAAAACCACATATTAGCAATTAAACCACAAAATAAAATAAAAGGTGCCACATTACCTCTTGGATTTTATGTCCATACGTTAATAGCTTCATATACATAATAAAACAACACAATGGTCTCTAGTGGCTCTATCCCACAAGTAAACACATTTGTACCATTAGGAGGATCTACCTAAGACATGACAATAGTCCACAAATCACACTTCGGTACACCAAGCATGACACAAGGAATTGCATTCACCATAGGAGCATCATAATCAGGTCTATTTAGCACCAATAACACAACCAAAAGGCCCAAAGTTAACACAAGCATGACAAATGCCACATCAAACATC
Organism: Sequoiadendron giganteum; assembly: GCA_007115665.2. Lineage (NCBI taxonomy): Eukaryota > Viridiplantae > Streptophyta > Pinopsida > Cupressales > Cupressaceae > Sequoiadendron > Sequoiadendron giganteum. The sequence continues at coordinate 276,397,179 of CM021102.1, forward strand.
AACACTACTAGTACCATACCACAAATAGGGGTTTCACAAATGGGATATATACCTTTCATGAATATTGGAAACCAAAAAACTCCTTTGCATTACATTCACATTCCCATCCAACAAACATTAAACCAAAACACATCTTACATGTACACCTCCCATATTCCAAATGAAAAATCAATCCTACACTCATACACTAAACCAAAATTTGTCACATAACACTGGATCGCAAAACACTTACATAGACCCAAACAACACACCAAGAACATCATTAACACAAGTGGATGTTTTGGAAACAAAAATGAAATCCCTAAAAAACAAATGGATAATATGCAAATGTCTACCAAGAAGACCTATTCAATAAAAGACTTATTTCCATTCCCCTTTGACAAGATTTTACACATGCCACCCTTCCCACATGGATATGTCATACCAAACTTGCCTAAGTATAATCAGAAGTGTAATCGTATTGAACACATAAGGGAACTTTCCAAAATGTGTATAGACATTGCATATGACCACACATATCTCATGAGAATTTTTCCGTGAAGCCTTACTAGAATAACACTTGAATGGTTTTCTCAACTTCCACATGGCATAAGTTCATGGAGTGAACTTGTTGAGTTTTTTTGAACATTTAGCATTTAACATTGACAATGAAATCACAATAGCCACCTTATTCCACACTACACAAGATGAAGAAGAGACCTTTATAACCTTCTAGATATGGATAAGTCTAGCTAGCCAATGTCTAGTTGAAATACCTGAAAAGTAAAAGGTCACCATATTCCTAAAAAATATTAATCCAAAATTGAGAAGTGACCTAAGAGTACAATGTTGCACCTTCTTTGTTGAACTAGTGAAAATGGGTATCATACTTGAAAAATATCTCATTGAAATAGGTGAAATCAAAATTCCAAACAAAAGTACAAATGTCCAAAGTGCGCCTAATGACAAGAACAAGTATTGGCCCTAAAAAAATAATATAACCAATGATGGCATTGTCAATGCTAAAACTATACACATAGGCCAAGTCATTACACTTAGAGGACACAACCCATCTAAAAACATACCAAGAAATGTTGATCAAAATTCAAATGATGTCCAAAATGCACAAAAAACAAGAACACAAAGGAAGTTCCATAAATATGAATAAACGCCCTTAGGGGAACCAATTGAATCGGTCTTTAAACAACTTATGGACCAGAATTTCATACAAATTCCTGAGCCAAAATAATATGATCTAGGATAGTTTAAACCCTCTTGGTGGGATGACAACACATTTATGTGATTTCCACAAAACGAAGGGACACACTCTATCACAATGTCGACAGTTGAAAAAAATTATACAAGATCTTGTGGAAAATGGGACTATTGAAGTCAATGGGAAGAAACAACCATCCTCAAACAATGATCAAAAAATATTTTTTGGTCCTCTACATGACCATGGAAAAGGAAAATCCTCCAATTCAAGAACTAAGACCAATAACAATTCAACCAACTACATGAATTCCAAATATGACTACAATCATAAAACCATTACAAATCATATGTGATCCATTCATGAACATGTCAACACTATTACCATAAAGAAGCCACCTGAGTGTGCAGTCAATACTCGTCACACAAAACTAACTATCCAAGGTTTCCTCGACAAAAATAACATTCCTCTAACTCCCAATATAATTTTCTTGAACAACTAGGGAAGACTGTCACCCAAATCTCTATCTTGGAATTATTGTGTATCTCCCTTAAACATCGAGTTTTCCTAGACAAAGCTTTGCAATAAATGAATGTACCCATTGATCTTGATTTCAATCATTTTTAGGAGATGGTAGGTCACCTAACCAATTCCAATAATGCTACTTTCTCTAAAGAATATTACTCAAATAATAAGATCGACCAAAATGACTTTTGCACCTTGAAGTTCTAGTCCATAAAGAAAAAGTTAGATGAGTCATGGTAGATAGAGGAGTAGGGTTGAACATTTGTACCTTAAAATGGTTAATATGTTGGGTTTATTGGAAGCATTTGTAGACACCACCAAGAGAACTTTCACCAAGACATATGGCAATGGAGTTATAACATTACCTATCAGAGTTGGTCCTATAGTCATAGATACCACTTTTCAAGGCTTTGAAATTGACCTTCAATACAACTTTATCCTACACCAACCATGGATTCATGCCATAAAGGATGTTCCAACCACATACCATCAATACCTCAAATTACCACACAATGACACTGAAATCACAATAGCTGGAAATCCTGAACCATTCCAATATTGCAGTAACTAAAGTGGATTACACAATTCAAAGTGCTAGTTAATGATGAAGCTTCATCCCCCACTTTGTCACATTACATTGACCCATCTTAATTGACTAAAGCATCTGCTTCATCTACCACACCATCGAACCAAGGTCCAAGTCCATGATATGGGTTACGGTGAGTATCATATGGATAAGTTATAGACAAATGAAAATGTCAATGCTACTATGAAGACCTTGATTTCCAACAATGATGTCAAGACTACTTAGAAAGCTACACAAATAGATGGCCATGAATGTATTGAAACCTCTTGGGATCTTGATGATACCTCTACCTTTACCTTATCTGCTTTTGCACAAACTTTTCATGTCCATGACAACTGCATGTTTGACCAAGATATATATTATCATTCACTCTTTGATCCTGACCCCACTAAGGAGATCCAAACATTATTTTGCCCTATCACCTGTATTGAGTTACGGTATGTTGCCCCTATTGAATCCTCTACTAAGTTAAGAATGAGAAATAATTTCAAAACAAATACTCTATCCAACATAAGAATCTATTGTATGAATCAAAAAAAAAAAGTGAAAAAAAAAAAGAATTGGTCTCCAAGAATGCTCCTCCATTAAAAATCACTGGAGGCATCTACTAGTACAAAAGGTCAAATAAAGAACTTGTTGATCTGAGTTCTTCATTTCCATCACTTTCAGTCATTTCATACATTCCACTCAATCCATCCATATTCATTTATCATTCCACTTCCATTGGCAATGTCTTTCAATGTAGCTTTGATGATGACCCCTTGACGTACTCTACCTCATCGGTCCCTCAAACTCCTTGTCATATGAAGCTTGGTGGCCCATGTAGTGTGCACATTAGGGATCATATTGTAGCCTTTTTCATCCACCATTTCTATCACCCTTCATATTTTCCACTTACATTTTGCATCCAAATCAGGTCCTTTTGTCCAGCACGATCATTGAACAAGGTCAATGCATCATCATGACATATCAATTCTAAACATAGCTTCCAAGAATCTTGTCTTAATCATGAAAAATCCTTAAAAAAATAAAAATAAAAAATAAAAACGTTACCTCGATGAAAACTTGGCAAACAAGTATCTTGGTAACACCAATTTTTTTTCAAGAAATTAGTAAAGAGAAATAATTCATGCAATAGTGAAAACCACTTTGGTGGCACTTTAGATAAGTACTATAGTGAAAACCTGGCAAACAAGTGTCATGTGTAGTTGAATTTTCTCATTTGTCTACCATCATTCCAATCTGACCTCCCCTTCACATCATTCATCTTTCTCACTATCCACGTGCTTCATCATTTATCCCTTTTTGTGTCACCCATAATAAATGGTTCTCCTTTCCATAACTTAGAACAATTGACATCAAACACACTTTTGCATCCCATTCCATTCTACTCCTAATAAGTTAGTCTTATACTCAACTAAGGGAAAATAATTGACCTATGTCATTTGGATCTTACACTTGTTGTTCAGAGGTCATTAAAACCATCAAAAAAACAAAAAAAAAACATAAAACCATCAAAAAGATAAAAAAATTATAAAACCTCAAAAATCCAAAAAAATGAAATAAGAACATGTCAAAAACACAGAAACATTGAAATAACTTGCAAAAATCCTAAAAATAGAGTCGGTATTGAGTCTTGTAAGTCCATGTCATTGTCAAACTACGTTGCCTCTATGACTAAACATAGGAAAGGCCACCTGTGAATGTTCCCCAAAGGCATTAGCCCAGTCCTTTTAGGTTTATCAAATAAAATCATGACTTAGTCCTTTGTTAGTAAAACAAGGTCATATCATCTTGAGCTATGAGGTCTCTATGCATTGTAATGTAGGAAAGGACATCTATTGATGAGACCCCAAGGCCACCTAGTTCAGTCCTTTAGGTTTCATCACATCATTCAAAGAAGTCCAAAATTTTTGTAAAACACACAAATAGTCGTCAAAACATCAAGACAAGTCACATATCAACAAGATAGCAAGCCAAAAAATTCACTTAGTCAAATCATCAAAACAATAAAACATATGTCCTATATAGGATGTGTCCTTCTTGAACCAAATATTGTCATTTAATCAAACCTCATCATTCACCCTATACATGTGGTCACATGATCGAAACTAGACTTGACGACTTATACAACATGAATCTTTCCTGAAACTAGGCTTTGTCAATTGCATAACCATCAAACAAATTAAATTTTGGCAAAAACTCTTACTAGTTGTTGACATTGTCAAATTTTTTGTCTTATCTTTTCTTTTGTCTTTGTCTTTGAGTCATGTTACTAGCTCCTCAAGGATTTCCCATGAAGGATTTAGAGGAGCAAGGTTGTCTCATGTCTCTTTTATTTGACTATTGTTTGTGTATTTCCTTGGAAAAAATACCAGGACAACTTGGCCCTTAGTATAAGTTAGGAAATTCCTTCTCTGCTACTATCTGTCTTGCAAATGGATGACCTTGCACATCTTGGTTTATCTCATATCATGGTGTTTTCTGTCCATTTTTATCATTTTAATGCCCAATGATGATTAATACAAGGACTATTATGTATTTGGCAAAATATTGTAGCTCTTTTTGTATACTAACATCCATGTTTTATGTGCTAACATTTCTTCTATCCTTCATCCTCTAGTCTTCTCATCCATTTCGAGAGCACACTCATTCTCTTTGAGCCCTCCTATCCTCCTGAAGGGGCATACCACAACTCTCCTGGTCACTCTTCCTTGCCCTATCCTACATAAACACAACAAACAAACACATAGTTAGGTTCATATGCAAGATAAAACAAGGATTCCGCATGAAATCCATTTACTATGCTCAAAATAGGAAAAAACAAGATCAAAACATGAAAATCTAAGAAATCCTAATTAAGCATGCAAAATCTTCATTCCATGGGGGAATTGGTGCCAACTGGTGTGTCAAAATTGGCCCTTTCCCAAAAGCTTTGTAAACTTTCTAATAATTTGGAGATTGATCCACTTTTTCATGAGGAACAAGATGAGTTCTTGAGAAAACCTGCAATAACCTAGCTATGGTGATGGCAATGGATAAAATTAGCTCTCAATGTGAGCAGAGTAACTTTTCTCTAGATTGTGGATGAGGATGAAGTTGAGTATAGTAAGTTTACTCAAATTTTGGATGCTATAATGAGAGGAAGAGTCTCTCATTTATATATTTCAAAAATGGAAGAGAGAGTGGAATTGAGTAATGTGGGATCATTCAACATCCAATGGCCAAGTGTCATTTGTCAAAATTTGAATGGTTAAAGGTTGCACACATTTTTGTCAATGTGCATGATAAATTCCATGAGATTCAAATTTGAAATTTGAATGTGACATGTTGGAGGAAGAGAATAATGGAGTTAATGTAACTTGGCTCAATGCACAATGAAATGTAAGAGGAGTGAATGCTTTGTTAGATGTACACATCCACTTGGATTTTGAATTCAAATTTGAAGGAATATTCCTCCTTTTATTCCATGTTTGGATTTTGGATTTATTGTACAAGTTGCATTCTCTAGAGGATTTTAGTGATTGAGATTAAATTAATCAAGATTTGATCAATTTAATGAAAGATTAGATGATTTGACAATTTTGACTCAAATTTATGAGTTGATTTAAATTAGAATTAAGAGGAAAGTGATTAATTAAATAAATATTTTTGATTTATTTAACTAAAGGGGATAATGTTAGATTAAATCAAATAAGGTTTAATTTATTCAATTTAATGGGAAGACTTTAGGGATTTAATTAAATAAGATGAATTATTTAATTAAAGAGGGATTTAGGGTTAATTGAATTAACTTGATTAATTTAATCAACATAGGAGAAAAGACCTAATTAAATATATAATGATTTATCTAATTAAGAGATAGAAGGTGATGATAGGTTGAGAGTGTGATTTAGGAATAAATGACGTTAGTAATTGGGATCAAGTGTGCTGGAAAAAATTGTACATTTTCCATGTCTACAATTTGCCCCTCTTTGAAGCAATATAATTGTTGCATTGATTCAAAGAAAAATCTGTTGTGATCAAAGTTCAAAATTTCTCAATTTTTTAGATGCCCCATTGTTGCCCCAACAAAAGTATTATGCTGGTATATTTCCCCCTCAAGAGATCAAATGGAAATGTTCAATTTTCCGATTGAGATCATGATAAAATGTGAGAGGAGTGGTTCTATTATTCAGAGGATGAAAGATAATTTTTTGGAAAGATCGGATATTTGACGTAGACAACTTTGATGATGTATAGACAGGCATCCTCCATGGTTAGCCTCGTGTATATTTTGATACAACACACCAATTTTAGATAGAAATGTTAGTAAAGATAGAAGAGTAAGAAGAATAAGATGGATGGAAGGAGGATTCAACAAGCCTATGTTATGATGATGATGATGATGATTTGATTACCAGGAGTTGATATTTTCAAAGGGCCAATTACTTTATGTTTGATAACACACGTAGGTACGATGCATCAAGGTATAAAGAACGAGGATGGTGTTATATCTAGTGTGATTGAATTTGACTCAAAAATTAGATAGGAGTACTCTTATTCACACTTGACATACAAAAAATTGCTAGGACGGACCTAACAAAGCAAGTATTCACCAAGTTATTTTACAAAAATATCCAACAAGCACATCAGATAAAAAAGATAATGATTATTGCCCCATGCCTTTATCTTTCAACCTATTTTATTTAGGCATCATTGAGAGGTCCTTGGAATGGGTGCAAAATAAGATAAGTCAAAAAGACCAAGATAAAGTAAACAAACAAGCTAATTCTCTTCATACCGCTAGCCAAGACTAAACTACTATGAGATACATGATGCTTATGTCCATCGTGGGAAGGATACATCCTAGGGCATTTTGTGATCAGGGTTTTGGTGACACTGATTGGGTGATAAGCTATTGATACTCCGAGTTGATCAACTTTCCTCCTTATTGACCTAGACTTGAGACTTCTGACAATTAGGGTGTTCACTTTAGAACCTACTAGATTTGTTTCTGATTGTTTCACTAAAGTATGAAGATGAAGATTATTTATTAGGAATGATGATTATCACGAGTGAAAGTGAGATGAGATGGATGCAACATTTTGGATTTTTCAAATGTTTTGAGGTTGTTTTAATTTTTTAATTTTTCATTTTTTTGGATATTTTGACATGTTTTATAAATGTTTTGGTATATTTGAGATTTATGATGAAGAGACTAACCTAAAGACTTATCCTAGGGTTATTGAGAGCTGATCCATAGACTAGATTTGCCTACGTTATACACATAGAGACCATGCAGTTCAACTAGTGATAGACTTGACTCATTGATGAGGATGATTAGGCAAACAGATTGCCAAATTTACGACAGACACCTAAAGGACTAACCTAGGGTGTGAAATAGATTGGAAAATGGATTGTCATTGCGATAGATGCTTAAAGGAATGACCTGAATGTGAAATAGATGGGAAAATGGATTTCCATTGCGATGGACACCTAAAGGACTGACCTAAATGTCTCAAGCAATGATGATAGATCCTTTCCTACGTTCAAGCTCAGAGATGACGTAGTTTAGATAAATGACTCTATTTTTGTTTTTTTGGATTTTCACATGATTTTGATGATTTTGATACATATATGATATCAGTGTTGTGTTTTGGAATTTTTTTTTGAAAACCAAGATGAGGATTTATTGATCAGATCAATGGATTGATGATGATAACATTATTGAGGATACACAACAATGCAAGGATTTGCGTTAATCAACACAAGGATTTCAAGATTGATGAAGATAACATTGTTGAGGATACACAACAATGCAAGGATAGTGTTAAGAAACATAAAGATTATAAGATTGATGATGATAACATTGTTGAGGATACACAACAATGAAAGGATAGTGTTAAGAAACACATAGATTGGGAAGGATATCCCAAGATGATGATTGGATTGATTGGATTTGACTAATCAGGATTGTGAAGCTTGGTTTGGAATAATTTTTTTTTTACGATTTGATGCGATGCTGAAGTACACATTAGATTCTATTGATACTTGTTGTTTGAATCGATGTTCGATTAAAGATAAATCTTGATGAGGAATGCCTTTTTATCAAAATATTTAATGGGCTATTTATTTGGATTCGTGCGCACAAATGCTTTGATCAATTTGATTTTATGTTTGAAAATGTTTGAATCACCAAATAAGTTGGAGGACATATATCAATATTTATTCCCAAATAAAAATGTAAATGTTTTCCCCCAGTGTCTAGCAATGTATGAAATGCCATGGGTGGATGCTTGAATAGGTCTATGGATGGATGGATATGGTAAGAATGCAAAGGATGCCAAGGATTATCTTGTAATAAGATGTTCGAATAGAGGATGCTCATTTGGATAATGCTTCATGGTTCAAATAACATTGGGTAGGATAGGATCAATGAAAATGACCCATGTCAAGATGTTTACCACAAGCAAGTGTAAAGTGTGTACCAAACCTTCATCAAGATCAAGATAAGGTAGATAGATGGTAATGGATTGGATAAATAGTTCATGGATGAACAAATGATATTATGGATGTGATAAGATTCTTCCTCCTGAAATGACGCACATAGATGCTTGATTCTACACATGATGCCTATTTTCTAGGTTTTCATCATGGTACTTTCCCAAAGCGCCACCATAGTGGTTTTCACTAGATGAAGATTTTATTTTCTTTACTATTTTCAATCCTTTTTTATTTTTGGATTTTTGTATTTTTTATTTTTTTTTGCATTATTTGCTGAAAGATTTCAAGATCATGTTGAACCACCTAATGTCGTTGATGTAGATGATTCTTTCATAATGTGTCATCAATATCCTACTTGAAGAAGCTTCCTTGCCAAGATACATGTATTTGAATACAATTTTTGAGATTCCTGATCTACTTTTCAAATACCGGAGTTAACGTTGTCTTTGTGCACACATCGTGATAGAGTGCCTTTTGAATCCTTATGATGAAGGGTCATTGCCAACACATGGTCAATGTGAGAATTGTATATCATGTGTGGAGGTGTGTATGGAGTGTGTTTAGGAATAAAATATGGATTGGTTGATCGTTTGGAATCTTTGACTCTCCAAACATGGGAAGATGAGCAATGATGGGTGGATACAAAAGTGTGCATGGAATTAGGACCAACTGCTTGATATACTCTGTATGTTGCTTGAGAAGCATGATTTTTCCTTTGTGGACATTTTTGATGGATAATTTTCTCTTTTTTATTTTTCCCCATAGTTTCTTTGACTAATGGAGTTTGATATGGATATTTTTTTTGTATTCTTTGGTATCCATATGTATTTGATTTGTCTGATATGCTTCTTAGCTTCTTTTTCTTTGATAATATTATTTGTGCTTTGATTCAAAACCTTCTTTTGATGTTGGTCCCAATTTGTGGATGTGGTGATGGGTGGATGAAGATTAATGATGTGGATGGTTGTAGTATGCCATGGTTTCATCATAAGGATCCTTCGTGCCCCCTATGTTGACATTTCCTTGAGATGAAGTTGCCCCTAGTTTTATAGAGTTATCACTAATATGTTTATATCGCTTGATTGTCTAATAACCAAGGCCTTGATGCTTCGGATTGCCAATCATTTTCACTGCTTCTAGGATACCCTATTCATGTAGGCCTAATCTTGTGCCTTGATAATTCATCCATTGAAACATTTTATTTGCAATAGGATATGATTTACCCTAGAAACAAGGTGCTACTCCTTTGCTCTATGGTGGATCTTCAAAAGTGACAACTTCCTTATTGATGAGGTAGCTTTCCCTAAGAAAGGAAAGTGATCCAATTTTATAAGTGATAGGATCCTCCATATGTGGGATAAATTCTTGATTGATACCTTTGACTTGATCTTGTGAGATATCAGATTTTAATGCTTCCTCAAGAGGGATTGATGATTCAGTGTCCTTGGAAAAGTCTTCCTCATAATTCATTCCATAAGATGTTTTTGATTTACCACTTTTGTATGAGCCTTTTACATGGAACACTTTTCGTATGTCTCTAGATTTTTCTATACCTTGATTATGTGTACAAATGTTAAGAGTAGGAGACTCTTGTACCATGGTAATGATGTCAAGAGTATGAGACTCTTGTTTTGAATGAATATTATCTACGTGTCCATCTAAAGAAAGCATCTCATGGGTAGATGAAGGAGTATGTGCTATATGGATATGATTATCTTGTATAGAGAGGAGAGTGCCCATTAGATCATTGTAGTAAATTGGAGATACAAATTCTCAATCTTGAGTGATTTTAGAATCTCTTTCGACATGCTTTGGATCAGGTTCTTGACATGGTTCGATTTCAAAGGATGGATTGCTTACAAAGGGTTGTTGGACACCGTCCTAAGGCATGGGAAGTGGATCAATATCCTCTTGATCTTTGAGTGGATTTGGATCAAATGTTGGGTTGAGGACTCCTTTAGTATCTGTAACCATGAGGTCAAAGGATGTCAATGTGTCTTGGGAAGGACCATTTCTAGACCTTGGTGATAGATGTTGATCATGCTTTGAAATAAATTCTTGAGATATGTCCTCTAACTCATTAGGTGATGTAGAGACATTGTCAACACGATCATTGGTTGATAGATCTTGGATTATCTCAATAGGATTAAATAACATCAACACTCTTTGAAATAGATATTTGTGGGAGGGGTCTTGATCATGACTAAAAAATGGCTCTTGATGCATGTTTATTTGATCATTGGATGAGGTGGAAACATCTTCAAGGTGTTCATCGATGGATAGATCTTGATCATTTTTTTCAACAATTGTGGTGGGAATCTATTGCAAGCTTTGTTGAGTGAGTAATGCCTACATTTGTTGTTGAGCCAACAATGCTTGTTGTTGAGCAAACAACGCCTGTTGTTGAGCCAACAACGCTTGTTGTTGGTCATGTTGTTTTTGTGCCAACAATGCTTGTTGTTGGGCTTGTTGTTGAGCTAATTTTTGATACACTTGTTGATAGATTGCTCACAATTGTGTCTAGTATTGTTCTTGTGCCTATCAAGCTTGGTGTTGGGCTTGAGCTTGAGGCTATGCTTGTTGGGTTGCTTGCAACATGATGGAGAATTAATTTTCCATATTGTGTTTTGGCGATGGTGGTGGTGAATTGGGAATGGTGCTGACCATTGGGGTTGCTTGGATGGTTGTCATCTGTTGCTGTGAAATCAATGGAAAAATGGGAGGATTGGATATGATGCTTTGCTTCATGATTGGATTATTTCTTGGATTCGATAGATTGGCGGTTGGTAAATGGGGAAGGATCATGCCTTGATTGTTTGGTTGATAGATTTGTAAGTTTTGACTTTGATTTAAATCTACCATAGGAAAAGATGTTCCAAATTTTAGATTGGGAAAAATCACATTTGTTGTACCATTGAGGTTTGGAGGAGATAATGATCCCATGTATAGATTGTATAAATGCAAGTTTTAAAAATCAATTGACATCATGGGAATTGGATAGTTTGGTTGAATTGGATTACTCATGATGGATGAATCAAGTTTATATTCTATTTTTTTCTTGTGTTTTGACCTTGCTGATCTTCGAGAGTTAAGGACCAATGACGAGATGAAGGATGAAAGGGGTGAATGATATGGGTGTTTCAAATTTTATGAACTTTGGATCAATGTTAGACTTTAGGACTTGGTTTGATTTGATTTTGATTGAGGATATTTTGACTAAGTGTGTTAATTCAAACAAAGTGAATTTGGATTGGATAATTTGACTAAGTGTGTTAAGACAAAAAAAGTTATAATGAGCTTGTAAACCCTAGGAAGTTGTGTTATCATGAGTAAACTCGTACACAAAAGGATAATTTGGCTAGGTGTGTTAAGCCAAACAAGGTGATGTTGAAAATATAAACCTTAGGAAGTTGTGTTATCCTAGAGGTAAATTCACTCAAGAGGATTGATAATTTGACTAAGTGTGTTAAGTCAAACAAGATGATGATGATTTTTCCTTTAAGTTTAACATAAATTATGTTTCAAAGTTCTCAAGAGTTTGTTGGTGAGATGAGATTTTATTTTGATGAGGGTGGATGAGAGTGATGATTTTGATCCTATACTTGACCTAGACACGACTCTTTCTTACAAGACCTCGATATTGAAGAACATGCCATACATGTCATGTGAGAAAAGAAAACCTTTCAAAAAGCTCAGGATTTTTTTGATAATAGAATTCATACAAACTTGGGTTGTTCTTTGAATCCTTCTTGTAGAAATTGTATACCAATATTTCTCTAACTTCAAAAATACTTTCAAAACACTCCTCATGATCTTTTAGACTAAGTTTCTTGAACTTTGGTTTTTGGATTTTGATTTTATGGGAAATCATTTTTGAAAACACATGTGAGGTCCAATTGTCCTTATCTTTGCTTAGTGAGTTCCTTTTACCAAAAGAACTTTCTTGATTATGATTTCAAACTAAATGTCTATGTCTTAATTCCTTTTCATTCCATAAGGTCCATTATGTGAAAATCAAGGTTTCAAGAGCATAGTTTCCTAGGTTGAATTTAGTGGAAACAAATAATGATTAAACCCAAGTACTTAGAAACCTCTAAGGTAGAATCCCAAGGGAAAGAAAGAGCACTTGGATTCATCAAGGGTATTTGTTTCCTCCAAAGGGTTTGAAATTTCAAAGCTTTTTTGAATGTTTGTTTCTCAATGTTTTAGATTCAAGCATGGTGTTTTGATTTCTAGAACATGTAAAATCCCTAGGTTGAAAAGATAATATTTGTTGGGTTTCCACTTGGATAAATATAGTTGCACATATTCAGTGCGGATGATTAGATGCTTGACCACACAGGCTCCCCCTTACAATCCACTCACTTCTCAGGTCAATCAAGCATCAATAGCCATGAATCTCTCATGGCATACTTTTCATCTCTACAACAAAACCACATGTATACGTGGGATGGCTTCAAAGGACATGAACTTTTGCACCAAAAAAATAGATTATGATTTTTTCCTTTTCTAAACAAGGGGTTTTAATGTGGGCATTCCATTCATGTGGAACTATCCATGCAGCGAGAGACCATTGTTTCCCTTCTCACCATAATAATCCTTGTGATATTTCCCTTTGCTCCAATATCCACACTTATATCCCAGGTGGAAGTTGCTTGGCTTTAGCGTGTTCCTAGTTGGTTTGTTCCCTTGGGTGACTAATTTTCCCCAAAAGGCAGGCTTGCTAAAATAAACAAAAGCAAGCTAGCATATCCTATAGTTCAATCGACCTTTGTTGAAAAACAAAGGTAGAACACTCGTAATATACCATGCTCATACTCACATGATTGGTTCAATTTTAGTCCCAAAATTAAATGTGGAGGCAATTATTTTACTCAACTTAAGATCACCAAAAGAGATTTTGATTCTCAAGATTGTTGTGAGGCACAAGAGAAGCACTTATGTCCTTCTGATGATATTATTTTGAATAACTAATTACAAAACAAAGCAACACTTGTTCATTTTAAGTCCACAAAGAAAAAAGTGAATTATTTTTAAAGCAACAAATCAAATATGAAGTTTTTTTTGTTCAATTGTTAATCCTTAAACCAAATCTAGTAAGTTGATCTAAAATTCTTTTTAAGCCTTTTTTTTGCAAACTTTGAAAGAAAATTTGTATTGTTCTTTTTAGAGCCCAAAAGAAATTTAATGTGTCCTAAGAGAATGAAAGTAGTCAAATCCTTAGAAAGGGATTATAAGTTTTCCAGAAAGTGTTTGAAAAAAATTAATAGAATGAGATGATAACATCATAAAGAACCCTTGGCCTTCGTTTTCCTTCACTTTTTATCAAGAAAATTCCTTTTTTTGCAGATTTCAACAATTGTTAGATTTTTCCATTTTTTGTAATTTTACATGCATAACTTTGAGAGTCCTATTTTTTTCCAAAAAAAATCTAAAACTAAGATAGGATGAATTTCCAACTAACATCCTAAATTTGAAACATGAACTTCAAGTTATTAACAAAAAGAACTCTTAAAAAACTAGAAAAAAACACTAAATTATCATCTTGAGGGTCAAGATGACCTTAGGAAGTTCCTGAATCACAAAAAAATGTTAAAAAAAAAAATAAAATTAGAAATCTATCTTTTACCCAACTCCAGCGACGCAATTAGCAAATATGGTGGAGTTTAGAAATACAACAGTGCAATATAGTGTCGCATCTCAATTGAGTGTGATACTCTACAATAGACAGAGAGCACAAATACGACGTTGTTTTAGCATGTGATGTATTTTGGAGAGCAATGCAGTTTGTAATTTTTAAATTTGTAGGCGGGAAAGTAGATGCTGTGGAGTTTAGAATTTTGCATGGTGCAATATAGCGTTGCATGTCTGACAATGGTGCAATAGAGCGCCGTGGGAATCTGAGCAATGCAATTTCCTGTAGGCACAAAAAAATGTTAAAAACCATGGATTTTTGGTAAACGTAATGAATTTTTCCAATCAGTTCCTCCTTCTAGCCCCAAAATGTGAACCCCAATCCTATTCTTGCATAAACACAACAAAAAAACACATAGTTAGGTTCATATTCAAGATAAAACAAGGATTCCCCATGAAATCCATTTACTATGCTCAAAATAGGAAAAAACAAGAACAAAACATGAAAAGCTAAAGAAAATCCTAATTAAGCATGAAAACTCTTGATCCCATGGGGAATTGGTGCCAATTGGTGTGTTGAAATTGGCCCTTTCCCAACTCCTTTGTAAGATTTGTGATTATTTGGAGATTGATCCACTTTTTTGATGAAGAACAAGATGAGTTCTTGAGGGAAACTTGCAATAAACTAGCTATGGTGATGGCAATGGATAAAATTACCTCTGAATGTGAGGAGAGTAACTTTTATCTAGATTGTGAATGAGGATGAAGTTGAGTATAGTAAGTTTACTCAAAATTTGGATGCTATAATGAGAGGAAGAGTCTCTCATTTATATATTTCAAAAATGGAAGAGAGAGTGGAATTGAGTAATGTGGGATCATTCAACATGGCCAAGTGCCATTTGTCAAAATGTGAATGGTTGAAGGTTGTGCACATTTTGGTCAATGTGCATGATAAATTCCATGAGATTCAAATTTGAAATTTGAATGTGACATGTTGGAGGGAGAGAATAATGGAGTTAATGTCACTTGGCTCAATGCACAATGACATGTAAGAGGAGTGAATTCTTTGTTGGATGTACACATCCACTTGGATTTTGAATTCAAATTTGAAGGAATATTCCTCCTTTTATTCCATGTTTGGATTTTGGATTTATTGTGCAAGTTGCATTCTTTAGAGGATTTTAGTGATTGAGATTAAATTAATCAAGATTTGATCAATTTAATGAGAGATTAGATGATTTGACAATTTTGACTCAAATTTATGAGTTGATTTAAATCAAAATTGAGAGGAAAGTGATTAATTAAATAATTTTTTTTGATTTATTTAACTAAAGGGGATAATGTTAGATTAAATCAAATAAGGTTTAATTTATTCAATTTAATGGGAAGACTTTAGGGATTTAATTAAATAAGATGAATTATTTAAGTAAAGAGGAATTTAGGGTTAATTGAATTAACTTGATTAATTTAATCAACATAGGAGAAAAGACCTAATTAAATAGATAATGATTTATCTAATTAAGAGACAGAAGGTGATGATAAACTGATAGTGTGATTCAGGAAGAAATGACGTTAGTAATCAGGACCAAGTGTGTTGGATCTAATTTTACATTTTCCATGTCTACACTGACATGTGGTGGCCATGAAGAATGTAGAAATTGATCTCAAATAAGATGTGTAATAATTCTTGCTAGTGGATCTTAAATGCTACATCCATAATCTTAGCTCAACAACATGTATGAATGCACTATGCCTTTGACATGATGAAATGATCTTAAATTACTACAATAAATTCTTGATAGTATATCTTTGAATACCTTTTAAAATGCTCTTGAAGTGACCTATAATTTTCTTCTAAAGTATTAGGATGCTCTCTCAAATTTTATAGGTGAAACAATATGAATTAACCCCATATTTATACTAAATCTAGAGATTAACCCTGAAATTCAAATAATTTAAATCGACAAAGATCTAGGATTAAAAATAATTAGAATCTAGCCAAAATTAAATTCAAAAAGAGGTGTCGTATGTGAGGAAGGCACATTTACCACTAAAGGCAAATGGTTCCTAGTATAGGTTTCTAGAACCTTGCTTCAGGGGGTGGAAATAAGATTAAAAAACCACCTCAAAAATGCATAAAAATGGGGGTCCTATATAGAGAGGAACCATTCACCGCTAAAGGTGAATGGCTCCTAGCACCATTTTCTATGACCTTGACTTTTCCAAATTAAATGTTATACAATTTGATTATTGAGTGTTGGGATAGATAATTTGGAAGGTATCATTAGTAAGGCTTAAATTTCAATTAAAGGGGATAATTAAGCTCAATTAACCATAATTAATTAATGAAACCCTAGATAAGTGTTAAATTTTATTACAACACTTTACAACACCATAAATAAGTTACAATTTATGTACATTTTGTTAAAATGGGGCCCTAGATAAATGTGAATGTTTACAACACATTACAACACTAAACCAAGGCACAATTAGGTTAATTCATTATTGTATATTCCCAAGTTAGGTAAGGAAAAGGGATAATTTTTTTTGTTACTATAATTGGTTATAGAGAATATTGATTCAACTACCTCTTAGTATTCTATGTATTCAACAGTTTCCACTCCTAATAAATAAAAGTCACCACTCTAGTAAAATACTAATGGTAAATAATAATTATCATTTTTTATTAAGCTGCCATCTCATATGAGCAATTTAAAAATAATATAAGGAGTAGTTAAATACATATGATTTACAAAGTTTATGGTACGTTATGCCATTTATTCTTCATTTACAATTTTTTTTAGATTTTATATTCATTAATTTTATTTTGATAGGTTCCAATATGGAGTTGTCACTATAATAAGGATATGTGAGTGATCTTCCATATCAATATCTATTTTTATATGTGGTTATCATTTGATTTTACATGATTTATTGATGCAACACACAAGAGAGGATCAATTTCACCTTTGAAAATTTTAAATGCATAATGGAAAACACAACAATAAGAAATCTGAAATTTTATTTTAATCAATAATGTCTATAGAAAAATTCACATACAATAGCTTCCACATATGTTAAACTATGTCAATATCGCAACACAAATCCTCAAAACAATTACCATTTTCACAAATTCTTCTCATTATTTTCCTATTAGAAACCTCTTTAATTCATATGAAACAAAAAATACTCTCATATTCAACACATCGTTACTCCCAAATTACAACTACTTTTCTAGAATAGCTTCTAGGTTTTAGAATATTTTGAATTTCTTGGTTTTTTTATGAAATGAAAAATTTATTTCCTTTTTATTGAGATGGTTCTTTGAGATATGACTTCAAGCCATCTTCCTCTACCATGCTAGTCAAACTTCTAGAATGCTCATTACTCATTCTTGGACGTGGGTTTTCCTCTATCAGATATGTGCATTTAACTCTAATTCAAAATTGGTCTTCTCGCCTCACAACCTATCATGCCTAATTAAATAGTTTGAAAAAAAAACCAACATTTTTTTAATTGTTAAAGACAATAATTAAGCTAGTTAACTCTCTAAGGGATTGAGATATAATGCTAATATGAGCATAAGATGCACACCTATGAGAAGTTGCTTCTATCCTAAGTGTAGTAGATATCTATATAAATTTATTAATTTTAAATCACTCAAGATGATAGCATTCTTAATTAATCTCACTTCAATCATAATCATAATATTATTATTCTTTTATAATAACTTAATAACCAAATTTAGAGGAAGACATAAGAGTGACATCATAACTAAATCATTAAGCCCAAAATAAAATTATTATTGAACCACATTATCAACACTAATGATGATATTATAATTGACCATTAATCCTCGACAACTTTGTGATTAAAAACAACCCATGAATTAATCCTCATTACATATTGTTATCACCATTCATTTATTGATAATAATATTAACCTCTTTATTGATAATACCAATAATGATTCCTTAATGATAAAGGCATTATTGTTTCATCCTTTACATATAAATATAATTATTTTTATTTTTATACATTTTTATTTATGCTTAAGTTTTGATAATAATATTATTACTCAAATAGTACCAATAATAAATTTATATTATATCACGGTAAATGTTAACATACAATTTTCTTTTTACTCTCCACTTAGTTACTTTTGTTTAACCATTATTATTGTTGTATTGTTGTGATTTTAATCTCTATTAAAAACCTCATCCTCACATAATAATAATAATTATAATGTGACTATTATTATTGCTTCCCAATATATATATATATACCCAATATTTATTTATATTCATATTTCTATTATTATTATCAATGTGATCTCACTCTTTCAATAATAATAAAATTTAATTTACAAGTAACTATATTAACCTTATGATAAATCTAACACTTTTATAAATTTCATTAACACCACTCACTCCACTATTAATTTACTTATGTCATTATTCAAAAACATAAAATATTAGTTTACCTTTAAATTAATATTCTTATAAATCAATTTATTAATATAAAGCTGAATATTTATTGCTACTAATACTACTATATCCGCACTCTAACTATCTCTGCAAAATACATCCCTTCCCATCAAATTGATTTGAGATGTCTTGAGCATTTATGTTCGAGGGGAAATTTAATAGTGACATTGTTTTATTACAATTTCACCCAACACTATAAATAATAATCACATAAGTATTTAAGATCAGATTTATTAAAGGAGCCAGCTAACTGCTAGACAAAATTCACCTATGTACACCGAAAAAAACATGAAAAACATACACATGAACATACATGGATGCATACATAACATGAAGATACTGTCGTAGTGTAGGGCCTGCCAGACGCATGAAACCGGAGGAGGGGACGAAACGTCCGATCTACGGTCAGGCAAGAGTTAATGACACCGTTAGGTGCATTATCCCACTGGTTGCCAAGCACAGAAAGTGGTCGAGTTAGCTTCGTCAACAAGTTTCTTGTACAGCGCGGGAAAAGTAGAAGGGAATGATGTGGGCCTTTTCTGTTTCGAGAAAGCAAGGCGAAAATACTATTTGTTTCTTGTTTCTTGTCTGCACGTTGAAAAGGAAAGCTGAAGGTCTAAGAGCACGCGCACGAATTTGAGGAGAATACCGACCAAATTAGCTGAATTGTGGAGTGCACGTGGAGGATTTGGAGGAGAATACACATGAAATCGAGGTGAGGGGTAATTTTATTGCAAGCAGAGGGTTTTACAAGTTCTTTGTGTTTAAAATTTAGGAAATAGAATTTGGAGTATTTTAGTTGTTCGTATGTCTTCAAAATAACACATTCCATTGTTGCATTTCAATTTCGCACCATTGAAAAAAAAATTGCAAAAAATAATTCTGAATGGGAAACGTAGTGTTGGGTTTCAATAAAAAAACTACAAAAAACAACTCTGAATGGGAAACACAATGCTAGGTTTCATTTTTTTGAATCTCCTTGTTTTAATGTAGAGGGTTTTACAAGTTCTTTGTTATTGAAATTTGGGAAACAAAACGTGGAGTATTTCGGTTGCTCGAATGTCTTCAAAATCACACATTCCATTGTTGTGTTTCAATTTAACACCATTGAAAAAAGAAACTGCAAAAAATAATTTTGAATGGGAAACGCAATGCTGGGTTTCAATAAAGAAAACTGTCCAAAATTATTCTCAATGGGAAACACAGTGTTGGGTTTCATTTTTTTGAATCTCCTTGTTTTAATGTAGAGGGTTTTACAAGTTCTTTGTCTTTGAAATTTGAGAAACAGAATATGGAGTATTTTCATTGCTCGAATGTCTTCAATATCACACATTCCATTATTGTGTTTCAATTTCGCACCATTGAAAAAATAAACTGCAAAAAATAATTTTGAATGGGAAACGCAGTGCTGGGTTTCAATAAAAAAAACTATCCAAAACTATTCTCAATGGGAAACATAGTGCTAGGTTTCATTTTTTTCAATCTCCTTGTTTTAATGTAGAGGGTTTTACAAGTTCTTTGTTTTTGAAAATTGGGAAACAAAATGTGGCATATTTCAGTTGCTCGAATGTCTTCAAAATCACACATTCCATTGTTGTGTTTCAATTTCGCACCATTGAAAAAAGACACTATAAAAAATAATTTTGTATGGGAAACGCAGTGCTAGGTCTCAATAAAAAAACAGTACAAAATTATTCTCAATGGGAAACACAGTGCTGGGTTTCATTTTTTTGAATCTCCTTGTTTTAATGTAGAGGGTTTTACAAGTTCTTTGTCTTTGAAATTTTGGAAACAGAATGTAGAGTATGTTAGTTGTTCGAATGTCTTCAAAATCACACATTCCATTGTTGTGTTTCAATTTCACATCATTGAAAAAAGAAACTGCAAAAATAATTCTGAATGGGAAATGCAGTGCTGGGTCTCAATAAAAAAACTGTACAAAATTATTCTCAATGGGAAACACAGTGCTGGGTTTCATTTTTTTGAATCTCATTGTTTTAATGTAGAGGGTTTTACAAGTTCTTTGTCTTTAAAATTTGGAAAACAGAATATGGAGTATTTCAGTTGCTCAAATGTCTTAAAAATCACACATTCCATTGTTATGTTTTAAAAACGCACCATTGAAAAAAGAAACTACAAAACAAATTTATGAATGGGAAACACAGTAATGGGTTTCAATAAAAAAAATGTCCAAAATTATTCTCAATGGAGAACATAGTGTTGGGTTTCATTTTTTGTAATCTCCTTGTTTTAATGTAGAGGGTTTTACAAGTTCTTTGTCTTTGAAATTTTGGAAACAGAATGTGGAGTACTTTGGTTGCTCGAATGTCTTCAAAATCACACATTCCATTTTTGTGTTTCAATTTCGCACCATTGAAAAAAGAAACTACAAAAATAATTCTGAATGGGAAACACAATGCTGGGTCTGAATAAAAAAACTATACAAAATTATTCTCAATTGGAAACACAGTGCTAGGTTTCATTTTTTTGAATCTCCTTGTTGCAAAAATAATTATGAATGGGAAACGCAGTGTTGGGTCTCAATAAAAAAATTGTACAAAATTATTCTCAATGGGAAACATACTGTTGGATTTCATTTATTTCAATCTCATTGTTTTAATGTAGAGGGTTTTACAAATTCTTTGTCTTCGAAATTTTGGAAATAGAATGTGGAGTGTTTTGGTTTCTCGAATGTCTTCAAAATCACACATTCCATTGTTGTGTTTCAATTTTGCACCATTGAAAAGAGAAACTGCAAAAATAATTCTGAATGGGAAACGCAGTGTTGGGTCTCAATAAAAAACCTGTACAAAATTATTCTCAATGGGAAACACAATGCTGGGTTTCATTTTTTTGAATCTCCTTGTTTTAATGTAGAGGGTTTTACAAGTTCTTTTTCTTTGAAATTTGGGAAATAGAATGCGGAGTATTTCAGTTGTTCGAATGTATTCAAAATCACACATTCCATTGTTGTGTTTGAATTTCACACCATTGAGAAAAAAAACTACAAAAATAATTCTGAATGGGAAACACAGTGCTGGGTCTCAATAAAAGAACTATACAAAATTATTTTCAATGGGAAACACAGTGTTGGGTTTCATTTTTTAGTATCTCCTTGTTTTAATGTGAGTGTTTTACAAGTTATTTGTTTTTGAAATTTGGGAAACAAAATGCGGAGCATTTTCATTTCTCGAATGTCTTCAAAATCACACATTCCATTGTTGTGTTTCAATTTCGCACCAATGAAAAAAGAAACTGCAAAAAATAATTCTTAATGGGAAACGCAGTGGTGGGTTTCAATAAAAAAACTATCCAAAATTATTCTCAATGGAAAACACAGTGTTGGGTTTCATTTTTTTTAATCTTAATGTTTTAATGTAGAGCGGTTTACAAGTTCTTTGTCTTTGAAATTTAGGAAACAGAATGTGAAGTATTTTGGTTGCTCAAATGTCTTCAAAATCACACATTCCATTGTTGTGTTTCAATTTCACACCATTGAAAAAAGAAAGTGCAAAAAATAATTCTGAATGAGAAACGCAGTGCTGGGTTTCAATAAAAAAACTGTCCAAAATTATTCTCAATGGGAAACACAGTGTTGGGTTTCATTTTTTGTAATCTCCTTGTTTTAATGTAGAGGGTTTTACAAGTTCTTTGTCTTTGAAATTTAGGAAACAAAATGTGGAGTATTTCGGTTGCTCAAATGTCTTCAAAATCACACATTCCATTGTTGTGTTTCAATTTCATACCATTGAAAAAAGAAACTGCAAAAAATAATTCTGTATAGGAAACGTAGTGCTAGGTTTCAATAAAAGAACTATCCAAAATTATTTTCAATGGGAAACATAGTGTTGCGTTTCTTTTTTTTTAATCTTCTTGTTTTAATGTAGAGGGTTTTACAAGTTCTTTGTCTTTGAAATTTAGGAAACAGAATGTAGAGTATTTCGCTTGCTCAAATATCTTCAAAATCACACATTCCATTGTTGTGTTTCAATTTTGCACCATTGAAAAATGAAACTACAAAAAATAATTCTGAATGGGAAATGCAGTGCTGGGTTTCAGTAAAAAAAATGTCCAAAATTATTCTCAATGGGAAACACAGTGCTGGGTTTCATTTTTTTAATCTCCTTGTTTTAATGTAAAGGGTTTTACAAGTTTTTTGTCTTTGAAATTTAGGAAATAGAATGTGGAGTATTTCGATTGCCCGAATGTCTTCAAAAATCACACATTCTATTGTTGTGTGTCAATTTCACACCATTGAAAAAAGAAACTGCAAAAAATAATTCTGAATGGGAAACACAGTGTTGGGTTTTAGTTATTTTAATCATCCACTTGAAATGTAAAGGGTTTTGTTATGGTTAGGTTCTTGCTTCTTAACACCCATGTTTTTCTTAAGGCGGTAGAATTTTGATCCCAGGTTTTTCTTCGACATGGTGCTTCCTACTAAAGTTACTAAATGCAAAGACGAGCCAATACCATTCATTCAGCCTAGTTTATTGTCGCTTGAGGGGGAAGAACTCGACATTTTTTATGAGCTATGTTCGCTTGCATGGAAGGAAAATTCCAGCTACACTGAATATTCGAGGGTGATCTCTGTCTTAGATAGAGAGGAAGAGCGAGCCAAATTTAATAATTTGCTTAATGAAATGCTTGCGGAGATTTTACGGGGTCTGACTCCTCTGGTTGTTTAGCAAACTTGGTTTCTATCAACAAAAACTGGATCTTTAGTTTACATGAATGAAAATTTTGTAATTATGAATAGTGACCAAATTCATAGGGTGTAATGGAAACAATGTTCATTTATTATTGAATTAAAAAGACGAAAAGGGGGGAGAAGGGCATTTTTTATTTTTAGACAATTTTGTTATGTAGTCATGGAGCCTTTGAACCCATATTTTGTATTTAGAAAAAAGGAAATAAGATTGAGTCCTTTAGTTTTTTAATATTTTCTTGATCACAAATGTCTTTGTGCTTCTGTGATCATTCTTCAATATGATATTTGTTGAGTCGAATAGTGTTGATTTTATATTTGTTGAATTTGTGAATTCTAAAAGAAATCATCTTGTCAAATTAGTTTGTTGTTTTTATCTTTCCTTGTCTCAATATGGAATGTTACAATATAGTATGACTATCTTCCAAATCACACATTCCATTGTTGTGTATAAATTTCAGTCGATTGATAAGAAAACTTCACAAAATAATTATGAATGGGAAACACGGTGCTTGGTTCCAGTTATTTGAATCTCCTTGTTTAAATGTAGGGGTTTGTATAATGGTGGTTGCTTTCTTCTTAACACCTACAGTTTTGCAACATGGAATGTTATAGGATAGTATGAATGTCTTCCAAACCACACATTCCATTGTTGTGTTTGAATTTTGCATGATTGAAAGAAAAGTGCAGAAAAAATTTGTTATTCGAAAAACACAGTGTTTGGGTTGTTGGACTGCCTGATTTCTAGCATGCGTTTGTGTTATATTTTATGCATAGCTCAATTGAATCTATCACCTTTAATTTTCCTCAGTTGAAGCCGGAATGTCCTATTGGTTTTATGTGGGTGAGAAAAATTGAAGCACATTTTATCTTTGTTTAATGAATTATTTTTTTCTTCTTCACACAATACACATTAATTTTAAGTATTCGTCTAATGTTGTGATTTCCTAGAATGGGGAGAGGTTTGAAATGGAAGAAGCTAGATGAATTGGACATGCAAGATGTACAAAATGGAGGCTCTCCTTTTTTTTCTTTCAATTTGGAATGGGCTACTATTTCCATCAACAAGGATAAGGCCCCTGACCTTGTTGCAGCAATTCCTCTTACAAGACTTGATCAATTCATTCATGGTGAAATGTATGTTGAAGGTGTAGAAAGAAAAATTGTGGACAAGAAAATAAGAGAACCTACCACCTCCTATATTGTCTACAAGAAAACTTATAGCAAAACAATTTTGTATAAGAGGTTTGTATATATCGACATTCGTTTCTATGGTCGAATGATATTTTACTCTCTTGGTTTAACATGATGAGATGATGCCTTTCTTGTAGCTACTGGTGTCAATATGGTCCTAAAGACAATAGAAACTAGCCTCCACCAGAAAAGAAACTATTAGAGTAAAGTTCTTAATTTAATTATGTTGATTAAGTTACCTTTATTCCCTTCTTAAGATTTCACATTAGTTTACATAAAGTGACATTTAATAATTATATTAATTATTAAATGTTATCCTATTAGGGCTTCTATTAGGGTTTTTTGTATTAGGGTTTTATTAGGGTTTGCATGATCTCCTTTTTATAAGGATTGATCCCATTGTATTTTATATCAATTTATTCTCTTATTCTCTATGATGTATACATTTTCAGTTTTCAGAGAACCCTTGTTTGTTTGTCTCCATCTCTTCTTTTGTGATAGGTTATTTGCATGCAGGTGATCTTCAAGGTTTGTGAAGTTCTATTTTCTCAACTCCTACATGGTATCAAAGCTCCACACCTGCTGCTTCTTGTTCTTGTTTTGAAGATTTTTGGAGCTTCAAGGGTTTAGGGCTTGTTTTCTTGATATAGGGCACATCTACATTTTTTAAGCATTTTCAACTCCAATGGACATTGCCATTGCGTCCGCAACAGTCCAAAACCCCTAAATCGACTGTTCATTCATCCATTTTAGACAAAGTCAAAATTTGAGGCAAAATGTTTTTTGCAATACGGTCGTACGGTCGTCGCCTGCCTGGTAAATTTTATTTTTCGGAAATAACATTTGTCCATGCAGTTTTTGTTTTGATTTTTTATTAAAAAAATCAAAAATTAAAAAAAATTAAAAAAAAAGGCTTTTAAAAAGCCTTTTTACGGCTTGCTTAGGTCGGCTGCGAGTACCCCCGTGTAGGTAGGGATGGTACCCAAGGGTACCGCTGCCTATCCTTACGGCAGGCGGTGGCCCCTTGGGCATCGCCCCCACCCTACAGCGGCCGATACCGCATGGGTACCGCCCTGCCACATTCGCAAGCCACGGCCCATGCGGGACCCTGCCTTGGTTTTTTTTTAATATCCAAAAGAAAATGTGTGTATTTTTTTAATGATTTAAAAAAAAAAAATCAAAATCCTTTTCTTTTATATAAAAACAATTTAAAAAAAATAGTCCAATCGCACTTTTACGGTGACGGTCATTTGGCTGTCAAAATTAACCCAATCATTTTGTTGCGACGACCGTATGACTGTCAAATTTAACCCAGCACTGGTTTTTTCCTTCTTTGGAGCTGATTTATTTCAGAGGCCATAACTTGGGCATACGATATCAATTTTTGGCAAACGAGATATCGTCGAAAAGCTAGTTTTCTCATCTTTTTAGTGGTGTGGGTCTCATCACTTATTTTTTCCGTTGGTGCATTCTTCAACTAGTTGAAGAGAAAGGGGCTATTTTCAGTCTCAAGCTCATAACTTTTGACAGTTTCTCCGTTTTTCACAATCTCAACGATGTTGAAACCATATTTCAGGGCTCTTCAGTTTCATCTATGCCTTTTTTCTAGATTTCACTTCAAGTATATTTTATTCAGTTATTTGTGTTTTCACACTCTGGTGGATTACTTGGACATATTTGCTCTTGGAACCTTTTTGTTTGCATGGGATGCTTCGTTTTTGGCTGTTATTCATGTATTTCCAGCTTTTTGTCCTTTTTGAACATTTTGAGCATCATTTGTAAGCTATCTTTTATGTAAATGCACTGAGATAAAATGCCACACTATTGTACATGCTATTTTGGGGATTTTACACATAAGATTGTGCCATATTTTTTACTTGCACTATTATTATAAAGTGCTATGAGGGGTTGTGTAGTTTGCCTTTGTTTTGCCATTACATCTTTGTCCGCTGAGTATCCCTCCATGATGACATTGAATCCATACCATAAGGGGTTGTGTAGTTTGCTTTTGTTTGTCATCACACCTTTGTCCAGTGAGTGTCCCTCCATGACGACCATGGATCCATATGATTCTAGCCTTATGCATGTGTGTTTTGTTTTGCACACCACTTTTTTCAGTTGCAGGTGCTATCTTGCACACTTTCAGATTTTTTTTCTCCTTCATGCACTATAGGGTGGTTCACATCATTTTAGTGGATCTGTCAGGCTCTCTCAGTTCAGCATTATGGGGGCGTTTAGTATATTGTTCATGCTAATTCTTCTTTGGTTTCACCTTGGAAGGAATCTTCCACTCTTAGTTGATCAGTGTTTTAGACTATTGGTTCTTGTGCCATCTGTATCTTTGTTCCAGGTGTTTGCCTTTGTTTGCCATCTGATTCGAGTAGTGTTGTATGGGCACTTATGCAGATTATTGTCTTCTTGTTCCTAATCATCTTATCTTTAGCACCATAGCAGTCATCTTTCAACAATTGTTTGCAGCTTCTTCTGCTTCAGTGATGTTCTTCTTTTTGGCCTTTTGCATCTCTTTTTGGATTAGAGCTTTTTCCCATGAGGCTTTCTCTATTTCTCCTCTTTATAGAGATTTGGTTGTATTTGGGTACCTGATCTAGCCTAGTTGCTAGGACCCATGTTTGCCTTATTGCATTATAGTTACCTTTGCTTTTCTACATTCGTTTGTAGCTGCACTGTTGCTCATCTTAAGGGGGGGGTGTTAGAGTAAAGGTCTTAACTTAATTATGTTGATTAAGTTACCTTTATTCCCTTCTTAAGATTTCACGTTAGTTTGCATAAAGTGACATTTAATAATTATATTAATTATTAAATGTTATCCTATTAGGGCTTCTATTAGGGTTTTATTAGGGTTTGCATGATCTCCTTTTTATAAGGATTGATCCCATTGTACTTCATATCAAATCATTCTCTCATTCTCTTATTCTCTTTGATATATACATTTTCAGTTTTTAGAGAACCCTTGCTTGTTTGTCTCCATCTCTTCTTTTGTGACAGGTTATTTGCATATAGGTGATCTTCAGGGTTTGTGAAGTTGTATTTTCTCAACTCCTACAGAAACCACATAAGATGTTTATACAAAAGCGAGGTTGTCAATACCACTTCATGGTAAAGGTTATGGAAGGAAAACCTGATGTTGCCTATATTATCTACAAAGAAATGTTTCACATAGATAAAAACGATGAATTTTTCCATGGCATTCATGATGCAAGTGGAGAGAAGCGTTCTATGTTTTCCACTAATTTATCCATGGAGTGCAAAAGATATATTGAAAGCCTTTTGCTCATGGATGTCAGTGTCAATGCAATAATGGATAGAAATGTTAGTGATCCTCTGTTATGTGGCATGATGTCCAAGAGGGACCAATTCCTTACAAGAAAGGATATAATGAATGCATGGCGAAAGGTGCGTTGTACTCATGCACAAAAACACAAAGTTGATTCCACAAGTATCCTACTGTGGAGTGGAGAAGACTTTGAAAACTTCTTCTACTTTCGACGGCCCGATGGGAACAATACACCTTTTGTTATCGAGGTTCAGACTCCATGGATGTTGGATAGGATGCTTAGTTGCTCACACAATTTAGTCATCTCGATGGATTCCACGTTTGCAACTAACAAATATGAGGTGAGGCCTTACAAACATTGACAAATAGTTCGTCATGTTTTCAATGATCTTATTGGCTGTAAACTTCACAATGCTCACACCGTGTTGTTCTCTCTACAGTACCCATTGTATACTCTCCTCGATTTTGATGAGCAACAGAGTGGTGTGCCGGTTATGTGGATAGTATCCTCACGAAACAAGATTGAGGACATCTCTGCATGGCTATGCA
Source organism: Sequoiadendron giganteum (assembly GCA_007115665.2). Classification (NCBI taxonomy): domain Eukaryota; kingdom Viridiplantae; phylum Streptophyta; class Pinopsida; order Cupressales; family Cupressaceae; genus Sequoiadendron; species Sequoiadendron giganteum. The sequence continues at coordinate 276,425,834 of CM021102.1, forward strand.
TATTGCTCGAATATGGAAGAAGAGCTAGGCCCAACTGGAGAATCAATTCATTTTTGACCGATGATGTGAGTGCAGAGATCCAAGCCATACAGTATGTGCATCCCTTTCTTCATTTGTGTACCTTTCTCATTTTCTATTCATTTTCAATGCCACTTTCTCATGTAGTTGAGCGGTAAACAACATCGTTGGTATTGTCTATTAGGGTTGTCTTTCAATGTTATGTGCTTCTATGCCTTTGGCATGTCAAAAGGGCTTGGCTAAAGAATGTATACAAGTATGCAGCCAAGGAAAGGGCAATGGATGTCTTCCATAGTCTTGGCACGATCATGATGGAAATTGTTGACACCAAAGATTGTGTCACTTAGCTATTGAACTCTTTCTTTGAGGAGTTCAATGATTAGGCCCGATTCTTAGAGTACTTCAAGAAGACTTGGTGCGAAGGAGAAGGTCGAACTGGTCAGTTGACAATTTTCGTCACCTTGCATGATTCACACCATTCAAATTCTTTGATGTCACGTCTAATATGTTGTGGCTTACTTGACTATTGGATGTTTTTGTTTGCAGCCATGTGGGCAAAAAATTGCAGACTATTCCCACATGCCAACCAGGATACGAATACAATCATTGAGTCATACCATTGCATACTAAAAACTCGGTACTTGTGCGATCATTTAAAAAAATGCAATAGGAGAATGGACTATTTATATTACACACTTGTGTCTAAAATGGAACTATTCTATAGGCAAAAGAAAAAGTTGCAGCATTATGGTTTTCTGACGAATAAAAATTATTTAAATATGCGATCTAGTGTGGAGCAGGCCAAGGATATTTAAGATGATGACTGTATTCCCGATGAAACAAATCCTGGATGCTACTGGGTGAAAAGTCAAAGTAGGTCAATGCACTACCTTGTTCAGAAATATCGGGACCACCTTTTTGTTTGTGAATGCCCTTGGAGTTTGGAGGGGAACACTTGCAAACATGTCATGAAGGTTGCTCACTTTATTAAAAGAACACCTACCACTGATGGGGTGGTCCATGGTAAGTGAATTTCAATTCAAATTGCATTACTTTATTGGTGTCAATTGTGTTTTTTATTTTCTACAGCCTAATAAAAATTTCTTTTGGGCCCTCATTTAGATGGGGGAGGTCAACAAATTGATTCAAACATAGATTTCAACAAGACATTGTCAGAGGGGGCCATAGAAGAAAACAACCCAAATGTTTTGACCCCTGTGCAAGCTCCTTTTATGACTCATGTATATGATGAACATGTCGTGACAATGTCTCTTTGGAATGACACTAACGAGCTTTTGAAGAAAGTGATGCGTACACCGACACAATCTCTACAACAAGTGCAGTCATATGCAAAATGTGTGGATAGTTTGTAGAAGACCTATGACAATCAAATGAATTTTTGTTTGAATTATTATGGATCTTGATCAAGTTGCAAGTAGCACCGTTCACATGCATCCATGGTTTAGTGCAACCAGGGATCATCGTCGACGTCCAACTCAGCGTACGAAGCATTCCACACAACAGTCAAATCATTGAACCCCTTTGGATGACTCCTTTCCATTGTCCATGAATAATAGTTTGAATTTGAATGTCAATATGCATGTTAGACTTCAAGTGCAAGTACTATGGATGTGGCAGAGGATACAACATCTAATACAACTGAGTATGAGATAACCCATTTCAATTTCTTTATTGTAATAGGAACTATTTTTGGAGATTCCTTTTTTCAGTATGTGCTTGTACCATGCCATGAACTTTATGATTTCATTTAAGGATTTTTTTGTTCACTTCAGCATTCCAAGCTCGAAAAAGGAGTCCTTGTCGGTGATTGTCTTTTGCAGGTGTAAACCCAATGGAAGGTATGGTTCGAATTTAATAACTTTGCTTGCATAAGTCCATTTTTTTGTATGATGTTATATAATTTAAGAAGTGTATTTGTTGAATGATGTAGCGGAAGTGAATCATTCGATGTTTGGTTGTTGATCTTTATAAAATATAGAAGATTTCCAATGAAAAAGGATGCGTACAAGTTGGTAACTGAGGAAAGTGCATTCATAGGAGCTGAAAGTTTGTTCCTAAAGCATGGGTAGACATTTCTAAACATGTTTCATATAGTGGTAGAGCATGGGAAGGTTTTGAATACAGTATTTTATTAAAGCTTCATTTGATAGAGCTTTTTTTGTGCACAAAGTAAGGGTTTAGTAGATCAGCGTTGCCTTGAACCTTTGTATTTTTAAAAGTAGATGATGATTTAAGACCCACTCCTTTCTAGATTTTGGCTAATTGAGTGCATTTCTAGTGGTAGATTCATGTTTTCAAGCATTCTTTTCAAAAAAATAGCATCTCAATTTCTGGTATGTAAAAATTGGCACAAATGGTTTCTGGAACATAAAATACCTTATGGAACAAACACTTCAAAAAAGCTCTTCTTCACTGTTGTGGACCCCAAAATAGGCCTATTTTAGAAACAAAATAATTAAGCCTATAAAATTCTTCAAGCACGACTAATTAAGACTGACAAGAGGGTGAACTTTGAGACCTTTTGTTACACCTTGTAGAAAATAGAAAATGTTAGGCAAAACCCACTGTGTTTTCCATCCTCCAATTGTGATTATTTGCGTCTTTTGTTCGTAACATAAATATATTTTGTACAATTCATTACTTCAACTCATGTGACTACAAGAAATAAAATGTTCAAATTATTTTCCATGTTGGAAAAGACACCGACCATACATAGTTACTTAGTTATGAAAAGTTTTCTTTTGCTTTCAATATTTTTTACCAATTGTTTCGTGTGTTTCCAATTAGAGAATGTTGTTGCATGTGCTGAAATTTTTGTTCTCTTTCCTTTCAGGCATTGTTCTTCCCACTCTTTGAATCATGTGTTGCCATATGCCCTTTGGAGATACTGCATGTGTCACCTCATTCAGTTCAAACAATAGGTAGAATCTCTTTAGTGCGTACATTATCTAAATAAGTCCACTTTGCTGGCTTATTTTTTCACTGTTTCCATTGCATTGACAATGTCCTTCTAATTAGAGAATGCAGCTTTATCATCTAAAATAGTTGTTTTGTCTTTTATTTCAAGAATTTTACAACTTGTTGTTGTAGTCCTATAGAAGATGTCTCACAGTTGTCGAGCATGGGTGGCTAGTTGGTTGAAGAACTACCACCCATATTTGCCATGCAATATTCTTGCTTGAATCGAGGAAATCAACCTCCCATACAAGTTGCGGGAAAATATGTTAACGAGAATTAATAGAAAAGGTCCAAACCGCATAGATTTGCAATATGATAATTATGCTCACTTCTTCAATAGCGTCTTCAGAGTTTGGGCGCATATGGGCATGGACGTTCAATATTACAATCTATAAATAGAGATTGTCAATTTATGTGATTGGCCAATGTCTATTTATCAAGAAATTCGAGACCTTTTCCTAGTTGGATGCATATGGAAGGTGTGCATTAGACCAACAGTTATCATACAGAGGCACAATCTTACGGATCAGCTGAGCATGAGGTTTATGAGATTCCTCAAGGGGGAATATATAATTAGTAATCACAAAGGTCCTATGGAGGAATGGTTGCTAGCTGTGTTCAAATTCAACCACATTGTTAGGTTTGAGATCCACCGTGTGAGGCCCTCCTTTAGGCTGCTACATGAGAATTACAGGGTGGCAACATTGTATGCTGTCAATTCTACCTTGACAATCAGAGTCTGAAAAATGCTTCCAGATGCTGAGAACATAGAGATTATACCTATTCGTAAATGGTTGACATAGTCTTCAGTGTGACCAGTATTAAATGTGCATTGTAATTTTGTTCAGATTGTGTAATATTGACGTGAAATATTTTTACATTTCATTGTCTAATGCGTATTGTTATTATAAAATTTGATGGTGAACTTGAATACACTATTTTCTTACAGTCTGTAACTTTTCTTGTGCATCTTCTCATCGAAATGTATAAGGATATTGAAATGGAATATCAAAATCTGCAACTTTTCTTGTTTGCTTACTGTGTGCATAACAGTAGCTATTGTCATCTTACTATTTTTCTTTAAGTAAGGGGTTTCATAAAACAAGAAAATGGAGTTGAAAGGACTATTTTGTTACAGTCCAAAAAAGAAAATAAGTGAGGCATAACCCACTATGCTTTCCATGATTCTACTGTTATGTGAATAATGTGTTGGGCAGAGATCGAACAAGAGTGTTTTGCTGAAAGTAAGGGTTGTTAAAAATTATGAAGCTCAGATTCAATACATTTTTCTCTTACTATGTGCATAACACTAGCTGTTGTCTTCTTACTATTTTTGCTAAAGTAAGGGGTCCCATAAGAGAAGAAAGGGAAGATGAAAACATTATTTTGTTACAGTCCAGGAAAAAATATTAAGTGAGGCACAAACCACTGTGTTTTCCATGATGCTACTATTATATGAATTTTGTGTTGGGCAGAGATCGAGGAAGAGTGTTTTGCTGAAAGTAAGGGTTGTTAAAAATTATGAAGCTCAGATTCAATACATTTTCCTCTTACTGTCTGCCAAGCACTAGCTATTGTCTTCTTATTGTTTTTGCTAAGTCAGGGACAACCCATTGTGTTTTCCATACTACAACATTTAAGTAAATTTTTTGTTGGAAACATATGAATAGGTAGTGAGCAAGACTCTTTTTATTAAAGAAAGGGGTCTCATAAGACAAGAAAGGGAAGTTCAAAACATTATTTTTTTACATTCCGGAAAAAAAAAAAAAGTGTGCCACAACCCGCCATGTTTTCCATGATGCTACTGTTATGTGAATTTTGTGTTCAAAACATATGGGCAGATATTGAAAAAGAGTTTTTTTCTTGAAGTAGGTATCCATGTATGTTCATGTGTATGTTTTCCATGTGTTCTTTGATGTACATAGGTGAATTTTGACTGGAAAAAAAATAAGAAGTGAGGCGCAACCCACTATGTTTTCCATGATGCTACTGCTATGTGAATTTTGTGTTGGGCAATGATCGAACAAGAGTGTTTTGTTGAAAGTAAGGGTTGTTAAAAATTATGAAGCTTAGATTCAATACATTTTCCTCTTACTGTGTGCATAACACTAGCTGCTGTCTTCTTACTATTTTTGCTAAAGTAAGGGGTCTCATAAGACAAGAAAGGGAAGATGAAAACATTATTTTGTTACAGTCTGGGAAAAAATAATAAGTGAGGCACAAACCACTGTGTTTTCCATGATGCTACTGTTATGTGAATTTTGTGTTGGGAAGAGATCGAGGAAGAGTGTTTTGCTGAAAGAAAGGGTTGTTAAAAATTATGAAGCTTAGATTCAATACATTTTCCTCTTACTGTTTGCATAGCACTAGCTGTTGTCTTCTTACTGTTTTTGCTAAGTCAGGGACAACCCATTGTGTTTTCCATACCGCAACATTTAAGTAATTTTTTTGTTGGAAGCATATGAATAGGTAGTGAGCAAGACTATTTTTCTTAAAGAAAGGGGTCTCATAAAACAAGAAAGGGAAGTTCAAAACATTATTTTGTTACATTCCAGAAAAAAAAAAAAGTGTGCCACAACCCACCGTGTTTTCCATGATGCTACTATTATGTGAATTTTGTGTTGGAAACATATGGGCAAATATTGAAAAAGAGTGTTTTTCTCGAAGTAGGTATCCATGTATGTTCATGTGTATGTTTTTCATGCGTTCTTCAATGTACATAGGTGAATTTTGACTGGAAAAAAATAAGAAGTGAGGCACAACCCACTGTGTTTTCCATGATGCTACTGTTATGTGAATTTTGTGTTGGGCAGACATCGAACAAGACTGTTTTGCTGAAAGTAAGGGTTGTTAAAAATTATGAAGCTCAGTTTCAATACATTTTCCTCTTACTCTATGCATAATACTAGCTACTATCTTCTTACTGTTTTTGCAAAGTCAGGGACAACCCATTGTGTTTTGCATACTACATCATTTAAGTAAATTTTTTGTTGGAAACATATGAACAGGTAGTGAGCAAGACTGTTTTCCTTAAAGAAAGGGGTCCCATAAGACAAGAAAGGGAAGTTGAAAACATTATTTTGTTACATTCTGGAAAAAATAAAATATGTGAGCCACAACCCACTGTGTTTTCCATGATGCTACTGTTATGCGAATTTTATGCTAGAAACATATGGGCAGATATTGAAAAAGAGTGTTTTTCTCGAAGTAGGTGTTGTTAAAAGAGTACAATGCAAAATTCAAAACATTGATTTCTCATAGCCTGCATTACTTGATTGAGATATTTTGATGGGCCTATTGTAATCACCTTTGCAATTGTTGACATTAGTCTGATTTTCATCATTCATTTCTTGAGGCATAGAACTTGTTAATTCAGAAGTTGATTTGATCTTGTGAGTGAGTCATGGAGAGTCCTTATTTCTATGTTTCCAAGATTGAGACCCAACAATATTTTTTTAGGTAGTTATATATATAAAATATGCATTAGAAATGGTGCATTTGAAATATTAATATATCATTCTATCCACTTGTATCGATTATCACAATCCAAAGCTAGATTACTGACACTTGATGGGTTTCAAATCTCATACCTCATGGATTGTTTTAAGAAAAAAAAAAATCTCTAATTTATTGATAAATGGTGGCATTGATTGTTCCCATACCAACCAATTTAGCATTAATAACCAAATGTAAATTGCAAGCTCTAGAGCAATTTATTTATGAAGCATGTTTGATGATTTTTAACATGTATGAACATAAAGACCAAAACCAGATCATGGAGACTGAACATTATACAAACCGAAAAGCTGAAATATTTACAAAATAACATAATCTTACAACAACTTTATAATTGAATGACATATGATAAATAAATGAAAATGAGGAGAAAAACTATCTTCATAACTATTTGAACTCATATAATTCTATTCACATATAGTCACAATTTTAGATCCTTATCACAATATGCAAGATGAGTGAACATGAAACAATATGCAGTGTACTAGAGTTGAAAAACACTTGTATGCCAAGTCAAGTGATTATCAAAGAACTGAAATGAAGAGACCATGAACTAAATTACCAAACCAATACTAGCTTGTTTACCAATCAAGAACATGGGTTGGTGCAAGAAGTTGGGTCCACAAAGAGGGGAAGTTTCAGACAAAAAAAAATTCTCGTGTAAAACGCATACGCGATCCTAAATCAGTAATGCATACACGTTACGGTTCGGGATACGAACCTAAAATGCGTACACGTTATGAAATGTGTACGCGTTTCACAATGTGTATGCATTTTGAAATGCGTACGCATTTCTAAATACTATTTATTTTTTTAAATAAGCGACTGTGAAAGTCATTTTCACAGTTGAGTTTAGAGTGCCAAGACAAGAAGAAGCAGATCGCGTATGCGTTTTGGACGACCAGAATTTTCCAAATTTTCACTCTCACCTCCTCCCGTCGACACACCTGACCTCAGCAACCTCCAGGTTGGTTGAATTCTACAATATTTTTGCATTATAATTGCGATTTAGTTATTTTTTTTTTATAATTGCTATTTAGTTATTTTTGTTTAGTTTGTTTTAATTTAATATTTAATAGTTTTTAAACTGCATTTAATTAATCGAAAACATCAACGAAACAAACAACATAAAATTTTAAATTGAAAACCTAAATTTGTAACATTTAGTTTTGAAATTTGAAACCCTAAACTGTAGGTTCTAAAAAACTAATTTACTCAGACCGTTAATCTTTGGACCTAAACCCTAGAAAATGTAAACTAAAACCCTAGAAAACATAAACTAAAACCTTAGAAAACGTAAACTAAAACCCTAGAAAACATAAACTAAAACCTTAGAAAACGTAAACTAAAACCCTAGAAAACATAAACTAAAACCTTAGAAAACGTAAACTAAAACCATAGAAAACATAAACTAAAACCCTAGAAAACGTAACGTAAACTAAAACCCTAGAAAACGTAAACTAAAACCCTAGAAAACGTAATGTAAATTAAAACCCTAGAAAACATAAACTAAAACCTTAGAAAACGTAAACTAAAACCCTAGAAAACATAAACTAAAATCTTAGAAAACGTAAACTAAAACCCTAGAAAACATAAACTAAAACCTTAGAAAACGTAAACTAAAACCCTAGAGAACATAAACTAAAACCCTAGAAAACGTAACATAAACTAAAACCCTACAAAACGTAAGGTAAACTAAAACCCTAGAAAACGCAACGTAAACTAAAACCCTATTTGTAGGTTAAAATTAGGTTAAATCTAGGGTACAATTAGGGTTTGGCTTAAACTTTAATATATATTGTATAGTTAGATTTCAAAATTGCAATTAGGGTTATGATTAGGTTTACTTGTTTAATATTAAAGAATTCAATTACCTGCTTCTAGGGTTAAGATTCATTCTAGGGTTAGGGTTCTAAGATAAATATTTGGGTAAGGGTTGAGGTTAGGGTTTGTATTCAACAAGGTTTAGAGTTAGGGTTATATTTTTATTAGGGTTAGGGTTAGGATTATGAAATTATGAATTAAAATTTAAGATGCAAGTTAGGGTTGGAGTTAGAATTAGCCCCATCAATTGGTGTAGGGTTCTAAGGTTGGGGTAAAAATTAAATTAAGAGTCTAGGGTTAAATGGTTGTAATTTTGGTGAGAGTTAAACATTCAATCAATATTTAATTAATTTTATGATTAAAAAGTTTATATGCATTTAGGGTTAGTGTTCAACTAAGGTTATGATACCCGATTTAATTACAATTAGTGTTAGAGTTCAAGTTAGAATACATTAGGGTTCAAGTTATAATTAACTCATCTATGGTTCAAGTTAGAATTAGTGTGATAAAAATTCTAATATAAGACAACATATCCCTAGATGAAATCGTATTTTAAAAAATTCTTCATCTATATCGATTAAATTTTTTATCTTAAACTTGAAAAATAAATCTATTAGCAATGTCTTTTTGAACTGAATCCCCGTACTTAGGTACCTAAGGTTTTTGATAGTTTCATAAGGATTTAAAAATCATGAATACTAGTGGAACATTTTAAAACGCATAGGGTTTTAGTCTTATTTCTTCAATTTTTGTTTCTCACAATCTTAGTTTTGAAAGAGTTTATTTACAAACTTATATAACAATGGGGTCTTTAGGTGTGATCAACAAATTTTATTTTTAGTAGAGATAATTGTGAGGTATCACAAGACAATGCATTTCCCTCAATTTGTTATAACAACCATAGACTTTTAGTCATAACTTATTGAATTTTCATTTCCTTCACTCTTGATTCAACATAGTCTAGGTCGATTGTTACCATTTTGTCAAAGGGGGTCCTAGAACATCAACTTATAGGTTTTCCTTCATTATTATTACTCAAAATTTTAAAAAATAAAGAAATTAAAATGTATAACTCTAAATTCTATAATTGGTGAAGGATTGGGTTGTAAACTTTCTTGGATTTGACCCTACTGAATTGGTAGTTTGGATTCCTTTTTTTTTTTGCATAATTATTACTTTTAATCACTATAATTTTAATTTATTTGCATCCTTCAAGTTTCATTTAGTATACTATTGTTTAATAATTTATTATTAAAATAATATTTAATTCTCATACCTTTTATGTCTCTCATATGAACAATATTTTGTGTTCTATGGTAATTCCTATTATCATTTCCCCTTTTCAAATGTACCATGATTCCTATGTTTCTATTATTATATGTTTAAATGTATCCTTATAACCAATTTTTTTAATTTCTAGATCTTAATGGTTATTACATTATTCTAATATACATAGACACTAAACCCTACATTCTAAAATATGAACACAAACCCTTACCCAAAACTCAAATTGTAAACCACAAATTTGAAATTTTCAAAACTTGTACAAACTTAAATTATAAACTTTAATGTGTACATGCTATGGACTTTTAATGAACATTATGGATTTTTTAATGATAAATCGAATGGTCTTCAAGTGAATTGCATTTTGGATTTGTGCACGTTCAATGTGATTTTTAAATAGTTTTTTCAAATTGTCTGCATTATTTAATTAGTTTGTTGATATATACTTTTTAATTGTTTAACATGTGCAGTTGCCATTTGGTTGTACATTCACATGGATCCACTATTTAGCATTGAGGATTTTATGCCTGAACCACATATTCCTGTAGATCCCATAGATCCTAACCCACCACCACCAGAAAACCCCATTCCTCCAAACCCTCCACCTCCTAACCCCCCACCCCCTATAGTAGACCAGGATTAGTTGAGAGAGAGCATTAGGGAAAATCTTACGGTCATTCAAGAAAATATAGATCTGATAAAAAATGAGCCTAGAATTCCCCCCCATCTCTCACAGTTTGCATCTACGATGCAAATTATTGTCGATTATGTTCAATCTATTGATGCAGACCTAGATAGGTTCCATTAATGGAGAGACGAGAGGAGACAATTCTATGCAGATGGATTGTCTTATAAATAAATTAATGACCTTAAAATTACCAAAGAAGCCCTGTGCCAATATTTTTTTAACCCCCAAACTAGCCAACCAATTCCACCCAACAAAAAATGAATTTCAATTTTATGGTGTAGGCACCCCTTGATAGCTACACATTTTTGGGATAGATGGTGGATGGTGTTTGATACTCCATCACATGGCAATTCTGAGGTTCCCCTATACTTTTTGAGAAAGTTATGGGTAGAGTTTGAGTTGGGTTTAAAACCCAACTATTTTGATATGAGGTCATTTCAGGGAGCTGGGCGTGGCATGCCCCAACATAGATTAGGAGCATGTGTTTATCCTCAACGACATGCTCCAATTGCTCCTATTGTTCCTCCTGCTTCTCCTGGTGTTCCTGCTGCATTTCAGCAGCAAACCATGCTATCGACATTAGGAGCATTGAGTTCACTTTCAGGACATCTCACTCATCAGACTTCACATGCGGCGGCTGAAGTGGTCAATAGAGAGCATGGAGGCTCCAGCAATAGGAATACTCAAGCATCCACTTCAGGTGACCCACCTACATCTGAGACAAAGTCATTTATGGATTTACTATATTTTGAGCATCATCTTACATAGGTATGTTCATCTTTTGAACTTAATATATTTTTTTGGAATGTGCAAAATTCATGTTTAAATAATAACATCAAATTATATACATAATACAATATTAATTCAATAAGTTTTTGGTGTAGACACATGATCAGACAATGCCTGAAACTCAAAATGATCATGTCTATATGTCGAGTGTTGTAGATATGGGCTCATCTTTTGGTCAGGTACTTCAACCAATATATATTAAATTTAGTTTGTGTGGATATATATATCTAATTTATTTTGAATGTTTACACATGATGTGTGATTGATATATATTATATCTAGATGCAGGGAGGTCAGATGAGCATGCCTAGTGCTGACCAAGCACAAATTGTGGTGAGCGCTCCTGAGTCATCATCAGCTCAGGTGCGTTCTTTCAAAAAGTTTGTTAAGTTTGAATTAAATACACATCATAGATCTAATTTAATTTTTACATTTACATACACATGCATGAATGATCTATACAAATTGTTGTACATATATATGTAGGCATTTCATGAGACACCCATTGCAGGTGCACCTGAGACATCGTCAGCATTTATGCATGGGAAATCTCAGGTGCGTGATCTTGAGGTCATATCATTCAAGGCTGTAAACTTTAACAAATATCCTAAACAATTTTTACGGATCTTTTAAATATATATATATATATATATATATATATATATATTCGAGGTTTTAACATATTGATTGCTTTATATGAATATGCAGGATATAGTAGATCAGTCATTTGAATCTTCTCAAGTGATAGTTATGCTACCCGTTGAACAAAATGTTCCAGTAGATCCACATGATCATATGGTAAATTATTCATGTCTTAAAAATCATTTTTATTATATTTACTAGATATTTAATTAATTTATTTTTTTTATACAAAAGTTTATATTTTGTCAGGTTTAAATATGTTTAATTATATCAAAATTTATAAATAAATTTAAATCTAATTTCAAGTTACTTGTACTCTTTTACAGCATGATGCAGGTACATCTAATCGACCTGGAACAAAGAGGAGACTTGATTTGACTAATCAGCCTGATAGTTAAATGGTTTTAAATTTTAAATAGACCAAACATCTCTAGTTTTATTTAAACTTTTATGTGTTGGACTTGACATATACATATTTTTGTTTATTTATATCAAATGACTTTAATGTGATGATTATATATATGCAGTCAATTATGAACATGTTATGTTCATTTTGATGATTATATGCACTCATATGTATATGTAGATCTAGATATTTTATCTAATTTTCAAGTAATACATGCACTAGATATAAATTCTTATCTCTACAATCAAATTTCATAAATATATAATTTATCACATGGTTAAAGGTGATAAATTTAAATATTCCTTAAATAGTTTAGATTATATTCATAATAAATTAAGAGCTCGCGTAATTTTTACTATTTACCAATTCTAGAAAATATTTGAACAATTATATGAAATGTAAAATCTATAAAATTGGAATGAGATTTTTAAAATGCCACTAATAAGTTAATTGAAAATCATACAACTATACAACATGATGAAACATATATGTCTGCACATGTATATCCAATTATTTAGCTTATCAATTTTTATGTGAAGACCAAAAATTGATATCTACATAGTCTCTTGATAAAATAATTTTTCAGTGACAATCGCATGGTAGACCGACTTGATGAGAACCTGCAAAAATAATTAATGTAAACTGTAAGTAGTTCTATAATTTTTTTGATTCATTTAAGTAAATATATAGTAAAAGTTACAAAATTGGATCTTATAAATTTCATAAAAATTCAAATGATGTTTTCCATAGGATGGATGAATGGGATGCATGTCATGAACCCTAAGGTATGGCTTAATGGGTCCTATGAGAATAGCTTAAGGGGAATTATGCGAGTGACTTAAGGGATGCAAGATTGTGGAATAAGGGTACATGTAAGAGGATATGACTTAAGGATCCTAAACCCTTAACCCTAAACCCTAAACCATGTGACCTAAATCCTAAGAGATCAACCCTAAACCATTAATCCATATAAATTTGTTATTCTAAGCATCACATGAACGCTAGAAACCCTAAACCCTAAACCACGTGACCTAAATCCTAGGAGATCAATGCTAAACCATTAATCCATATAAATTTGTTATTCTAAGCATCACATGAACCCTAAAAACCCTAAACCCTAAACCATTAATATATATAAATTTTTTATTCTAAGCATAACATGAACCCTAGAAACCCTAAACCCTAAACCACATGACCTAAATCCTAGGAGATCAACCCTAAACCATTAATCCATATAAATTTGTTATTCTAAGCATCACATGACCCTAGAAACCCTAAACCCTAAACCACATGACCTAAATCCTAGGAGATCAACCCTAAACCATTAATCCATATAAATATGTTATTCTAAGCATCACATGAACCCTACAAACCCTAAACCCTAAACCACGTGACCTAAATCCTAGGAGATCAACCCTAAACCATTAATCCATATAAATTTTTTATTCTAAGCATCACATTAACCCTAGAAACCCTAAACCCTACACCACGTGACCTAAATCCTAGGAGATCAACCCTAAACCATTAATCCATATAAATTTGTTATTCTAAGCATCACATGAACCCTAGAAACCCTAAACCCTAAACCACGTGACCTAAATCCTAGGAGATCAACCCTAAACCATTAATCCATATAAATTTGTTATTCTAAGCATCACATGAACCCTAGAAACCCTAAACCCTAAACCACGTGACCTAAATCCTAGGAGATCAACCCTAAACCATTAATCCATATAAATTTGTTATTCTAAGCATCACATGAACCCTAGAAACCCTAAACCCTAAACCACGTGACCTAAATCCTAGGAGATCAACCCTAAACCATTAATCCATATAAATTTTTATTCTAAGCATCACATGAACCCTAGAAACCCTAAACCCTAAACCATGTGACCTAAATCCTAGGAGATCAACCCTAAACCATTAATCCATATAAATTTGTTATTCTAAGCATCACATGAACCCTAGAAACCCTAAACCCTAAACCACGTGACCTAAATCCTAGGAGATCAACCCTAAACCATTAATCCATATAAATTTGTTATTCTAAGCATCACATGAACCCTAGAAACCCTAAACCCTAAACCACATGACCTAAATCCTAGGAGATCAACCCTAAACCATTAATCCATATAAATTTGTTATTCTAAGCATCTCATGAACCCTAGAAACCCTAAACCCTAAACCATGTGACCTAAGGGGATGGCTTAAGGGGATGTCTTAAGGGGTGTTGAGAGAGTGACTTAAGGGGATGCAAGAGGATGGATTAAGGATAGATATACAAGGATATGGATTAAGGTGTCCTAATAGAATGAATTAAGGGGAATTAATAGAGAGACTTAAAGGGGATGCAAGCGGATGGATTAATGGCACATACGAGGATGGCTTAAGGGGATATGAAATAAATTATAAACTTTTTATAAAATGACAATGAGTTAAATTTAGTTTTATATTTATACTCTCAACTAAATGTATCTACAACTATATATAGTTACTTGTCTGTAGATTTGAATTCCATTGTAATAAGAGTGCATCTCCTCTCTTTTTTGTATCAAGGGAGACTTGAAACAAAAAATGATATAAAACTTTAATAAGGAAATGAATTTAAAGACAAATATATATATCAATTAAATATATACATACAACTAAATATACTTACCAATATTTATTTACTCGGTTGTACCATCCACATCCTCTCTTTTTTGTAATGCATCTATGATTGTCTCATGATCATCCATTGAAAGTGTCCATAAAACTTTATTAGCAGGCCTCCTATGATATCTAACTAGTTTTATATTGGTTGCCAAAATCAAATGTGAATAATGTATAATCTTCTTGTGTCTTTCATAATCTTCAAATGCAGGCAAGCCATTCTTTCTTATCAAATATTTTCAAAGCCAAGTGCCAACAACAATGACTGAACCAGTTGGATACTCAAAGTTATCATCATCCACTCTAGGATGTACCAACTTATATTTTCTCTCAACACATCTAGCCAACCAGTACTCTGTCTCCTCTTCATTCCCCTTGGGTTCAACAACAGCATACACATGTCCTAGAAAAATAGATAAAAAATTCAATAAAGAGCACGACTTATATTTAATTCATGTATATAAAAATGCATACATATAAAATTCATCTCAATAAATAATGTACCTTCTTGTACAAGATCAGAAACACGGTCATAATCATTTGATGCGAACACTTGATTATCTTCAATTATTGTTCCATGTTGAACATGTGTCGATGTAGGTGTTAAGGCTCTTTGTTGCCATTGCTCAACCCATTCCATATTTGCACAAGCTTACCAATCACCTGCAATACAAAATTGACAAAAGCATGCCAACTCCCTTGTCCATATTGTCCATGTGTTTGCATTCGAACTCTTAAATGAATGCCATTTTGCAGATCCATTAATTGTTTCACAATCTTGTCAAGAACAAATATCATTTTCTTCAACTAACCAAAAGAAGCGGTGAATTATTGAGCTCTCACTTACTCTTGTAGATAATTTGGTATTGCACCAATCTACAATTGCACGTGCATCTCTAAATTTTGCAGCATCCTCAAATTTTAGTTGCTCTCTAGCAAGAGTTCTTTTCACACATGCACCTGCTCCATCGTGTTCTCCCTTACCATGACCGGCTTCAAAAAAACTCCATATGTGCTGGATATTATTTTCCTTATGAACTCTACATAACCAATAAAACATCCTAGCATTTTTGAATTGACCCGTGCAATTATCTGACCATATGAGATGTTCTAGCAATTGAATTCCTCTTTCTTTTAAATTTTTGTAAAATATATCAAAACAATATTGAACAAACTCAGATGAATGTAATCGATTATCACTTACATAAAAATGGTACTCTCTCAAAAAATTTCTATTATCTTCTCTACTATCATCTGCATGTCTATAAACAATATGAACAAAAATAGATACTTGCACTGAATTATAATACTGTGATTGAATTTCTTCTTGTGGAGCAAGAGTATAATTTTCAGCAAAATCAACAACCGACAATATAGTTCCAATTGGGAATGTGTTTTTACATAAACGAAATTGATTATCAAGCCAATGAGCATACTGAGAGTGTTGAACATATTTAGGTACAATCTTATCTTTAAATTCTTTAATAAATGCATGCACAGTATTTTTTTCCATAATTAGCTCACAACATTTTCTAGTTTTTCCATCTTTTAAAGAATACTCAACATTTTTGAATCTTTTTACATCTACTAATTGTTGTCCAAATTCATTTAAACTACTTTCATGCATACATTCACCTAATAATGAAAAGTTAGCACATCTATCACATTCTCTAGAAATACATGATTTTAAATAAAATAAGTTTCCGTTAGAGGGTTTGCAAAACAAACCTGATATAAAATCTTTGATTCTTTCAAGTGGCATATTAATACCACAAATGTCCTGCATAATTTGGTTAACATGCAAAGTGCATCGTATATATCAAAAACTATCATAATAATAATGAAACTGTACATGAGTCTTACAACAACAAGAGATTTGTTGCTTATTAATTCTAACATACCAAGGTTTACACTTTTCGAATGATCTTTGACTTATTTTAATATTCAATGGTAAGATTGAAGCATCTAAATTTTTTTTATATAATTCAGTTTGAGTCATATCTAAGAGATGCTTTGGATGAGGTACACGAATTTTGGAACCCACCCTTAATTTTAAGACATCTCTAATGTTAGGTGATACTCTTGTATTATCATGCCAAAATTTATTGATTAAAGATTTAATTTCATTAGTTAATTTCATGTCTGATCTTGGGAGTCTACCACTAAAACTCCAACATTGATTAATTGGATCATTTTCAATATTTTCTCTTCTTTTAGCAGCTCTAATCAAAGTTTTGGGATTTACTTTTATACATTTACTAATCCTATTTAACATTCTTTTATTTGAAGTTGCTTTATCAACTAAAGCAATTGTTATTGCATGATGAGCCGCATTTTTATCTTTAGATCGACTTTTCTTACCTATAAAATCAATAGCATTAGCAACACTAGAAATGACTTGTTCTATTGAATCATCTTTCTTTTTTGGTTTTACAAAAATACCTAATTTTTTCATCACTTTTCTCATTTTCCACATTCTCATCAATTCCACCATGAGTTGACATTGGAATCCTAATTTCTTTCTATAAAAAAACATTTTATATATTTTATTTCCATAAGTTCTAATTTGTCTCCAAGAAACTTTACCACGAAGGTTATCTAACACATCTTTTTCCAATTGTAAAAAAACATTTTCATCTTCATCCATACAAGGGGTTTCATTTTCATTCACACAAGGGGTTCCATTTTCATTTTCATTTCATTTCATTTTCATTCACACAAGGGGTTCCATTTTCATTTTCAAAAGTAAAAATGATTTCATTCTCATTTTCATCAATATGAGGGATTTGATTAGCATTTGCATTCTCATAAGATATATTTTCATCATTTTTTTGTTTTTGCATTTTTCAACCTTATAATTATTGATATCATCAATGGTGTATCCAGCTTCATCTAAACAAGCAAAATCAATATTATCAAGACTTGGGTTTGAAAGAATACCTGGAGAGATTGTTTGAATAGGTGCATTTTCCATATCATTAGGAGGTGGATTTGAAGACATATCTGAAGTTGTTTGCATATGTACTGTTTCCATATCATTCAAAGTTGTAGTTGAAGACATAGTTGAGTTTCTCTCCATAATTGTATTTTCTTCTATATTCACCATCTCCACATTTGCATCATCTATATTTATTTCATCAGTCATGAATTTCTCTTCAACATTCATTGAAGTAGATGCTTCCAAATTTTTCATTTGACAAATTCTTTCTCTTCTATCCTTTTGTCTTTTTGCCTCCATATCTTTATTTGCTTGAATTTCTTCGGGTGTCATTGACATTCTACACTTTTTCCTTTGTATTTGTTTTGATCCCATGGTTACAAAACCCTTTTTGATGAAAAAACAAATGATTTACTTGTAACCAATTTTCAAATTTTTATCTCCTTCAAATATTCAAATAACACTTTGTACTATGAAGATCCTTTCTTCTTTGAACTTTGAAGTACACAAAAATATCATGAATACATCCAAAAACTTTTTTTTGAATCTTCTTGTAAATTATTCTTGTACTTGATTCCACTTCAGAAAATTCAACCTGCACTTGACTTTTCAACCAATTTGCAATAGAATATGCCCTGCACAAGACAAATTTGTAATAAAAATGCAGAAAATCGAACTTGTGGGTCGTACTGCAGAAAAAGAATGTTGCAGGAAAACCGTACTGTATAAGAAAATGTCAAATCAGGAAAAACGAATATATTAGAAATGCGTACGTGTTATGAAATGCGTACGCATTCTTAAAAAGGAATGCATATGCGTTTCATAACGCGTACACGTTACCTTTACCCAACGGGTAAAAACATAACGTGTACGCGTTATGAAACGCGTACACGTTTTGTTTCAATAACACGTATGTGTTATTAAAAAATTTGTTTCCCAACCCACCTGGAGACTTGGTTTTAGGTTCGGGAAGGCTTTGGCAATTCGAGCCTTAGCCTTTGACCTACAACTAAAAAACTAAGGCAGATTTGAGAAGAATGTTCAACTTTGACAATATGGTTGATGAATTTTTTTTCTAAATCAATCTATAAAATCAAAACCCATTACAGAACATGATGTCTAGTTTTTAAATATATAATTTTTATTAATATTGGATTATATTTTCTATTTTTTAATTAATTTCAAAGCAATTTAGTCATTAAACTTGAAATATCAGACTTTTTTTGTTTTTTAATAACTTTTTTTTGGTTAAAGTTTTTAGAAGAAAAATTATATGACATCAATCTTTAGACAATTCTTTACACAATGAAAAAAAAAAATTCAAAAGAAGTTTAGTTTAAGTCAAATTATGCTATTCGTACACGTTGATTTTTAAAAACAACAGTTAAGGCCAATAAAAATTAAATAAAAATATATATATTCAACAAAAAATTACAAAAAAAATTCCTCATCAATCTTCATGTTGTTAGCTCTCTTTCCCCAAAATTAATTAGTAAGATACTTTGATTTGATTCAAAAAGTGTTGTCCGTACACGTGCATGGTATGGTAAAAAAATAGGGACTTTTAAAAAGTGATTTTTATAGATCTTTATCAAAATTTAGTTTTTACAATCTCGGTATTTGAATAATTTACATATTTATAAACTAGATTCAAATCTCTAAATTTCATATTTCTGACTTTTTTTAAAATTCATTGTGTAAGTGCCTCAAATTTTCAGTTCAAGTGTGACAAATTCTGAAAAACAGCAAAAACACTTCCACTTTTTGAGCTTTTTGTGGACCCAACTTCTTGCATCAGCCCACATCTTATTGTCTTATTGCTTTGACATTAATGCTAAGACATGCCAGAGGGGACAACACAAGAGTCATGTAAAATTTTTGTTCCAAACATATTAACAGATAGTCAACAAGACTATTTTTCTTAAAGTTTGATATGAAATGGATAACAATTATTTATTCCAATGACATGAAATAAGTATATATGCCTATATGTTTAGCATAATTGTCTAATAATAAAATAATTAAAGAAGCCCATGAAAATTCTAATATCAAATGTATAACACCATACTATTGAAACATATGCAAATGGTGTATCTCTACACCACAATTGTTCAATATTGAAATATTTAAACCAAAAGAGTAGAATAAGTATTTGGAGCTTGTCTTATCAATTCCTACACTGCCTATTCCTTGCAATCGAGTTCAGGCCTACGTAAAATATAGCACGTTTCTTAGGGTTCTTGTGTATTTGGGGGTGATTCCAAATCCATGAACCCTCGTAGATGATGAATGTGAAACAACAGATTTCTTCGTACTTTATGCTTTGTCTGTGTCAGGTTTAACAGCTTCACCCTATAGAAAATTTTTATTGAGAATTAACATACGCATGGAAATAATATATGCAGTATGACAAATATACAACAACATATCATTTATGTGTACCTCTGGAACAAAATGCTTCATCTTGGTAAGCTGCCATATGACAAAGCTACCCACACACTCTATGATGGTCTCTGCGCCAGGCATGGGAAAAGGCACGTAGCAACAACCATCAACGGTCTAAACAATGTTGACTCTCACACAATTTTCTGGGTACCTCAAGCAGTGGGTGTGAGCGTTTCTGGTGACAACCTATAGAATGCCTTTTGCAACCCGTTTATGTCACCTCCAAAGGTCAATGTGATCACCGACCTTCAAATTTATGTCGTTGAACTCTATCATCTATTCATCCACAAGATTTTCTTGCAATGGAAACATCATTGACGTGAAGCATAATTGAAGGCACATTAAAATATTCCTAAAGAAATAAGAACAAAGCATGGAAGTGTGTTTGGTTTCATACCGATATAGATGGCATGATGCACCTCTCCCCATCCCCATTTCCATCTTTATTGCCATCTGCCCCTTGTAGGCCAGTGCTCTCCTCCTCCCCGGGTCCATCCTTATTACCCTCTCCCACTTGCAAGCCAGTGCTCTCCCCGTCCCCATGTCCATCTCTATCACCCAGTTCCACATTTAGCCTAGTGTTCTCCCTATCCTCATGACCATATTTGTTACCCTATCCCACTTCTTGGCTAGTGCTCTCCCCATCCGCATGTCCATCTGTATTAGCCTCTCTCATTTCATTCGCAATGACATCACCAATTAGGTCAAGGCCAGCACTTCGTTGTTTATCCTTGCCCTGTAATAGCAGGAATTAAAAGGTCATTTCAAATTCAGGTGCATGCAACCAATTCATTGAAATAATCAAAACAAACATTAAATAAAAGAATTGCAATTCACCATTTCTTCTATTTCCTCCATGTCAAGGCACCATGACACGTTTGATGGCATATGATCATTCTTCTTCTTCTTCTACTTCTTCTTCTTCTTCTCAATATTGTTAGACGACAGGTCAGGAGGAACATCATCTGGTGCTTCCATGGGCAATTGTTCACCATCGAAAATCACAAAAACCTGCTTGAGGGCAACAGTTTGTTGTTAATCATTATTTTGTAATAGGAGGAATTGAAATGTTGCACCAAACTCAGATGCATGGAACCAATTCACTCAAATAAGAAAAAAAAACTTTACAGTAAACAAAAGATTTGGAGATCACTGTTTGTTTTCATTTCTTCTTCAGATGGTGCCTTGAAACTTTCAATTGTGTAGGATGCTTATTCTGATTCTTATACACAGGGGTGGGAGGAACAACACCGTCTTCACCTTTCGTGGCCACAACTTCCTCTAGCAAATGAGCCCTACTGTGCTGGTGGGAATAAATCGTTTCTCGACCATCACCCTGGCATATCATGTAAGTTAACATTAAGTGAACCTTCTATGCATCCAAACAAAAATGATTTAGCAAGGAAAATTCACATTTAACAATTGAGTTCGACATTAGCATTCCTTCCCATCTCTTTCTCTCCTACAATCATAATATTCTTTTCCTTCTCTGCTCCTTCATCTCGTCAGTGTTGTATAATGCCATTTGCTTCTTCACCTCATCCTTTCCTTCTTTGGGAAGTTGAAGGAAGTTTTGTTTCCCAAAATTTTGACAAACATGTATAACAACATGCTTCTTTTGCAGACATTGTTGTATATTCATTTGGTACTCTTTATTTTCCACCTTCTTTAGAAGGTACTCTTTCAATTTATCAAGCGGAGGAGTGGGTTGTTTTGGTTCCCCCACCAACACAGCTCAGCCATGCTTTGGTGCATCAAGAATAGGAAGGTGGTGATGCTAAAACCTATGCATGTTGAACACTCTCCAATCATAATACATCCTGGTACATTCTTCTACAATACAATAATATATATATCTACCATTCACCGTTTCTCTTCTGTATTCAATAGCAATGTGCACAGCAAGTTTGGAAAAGAAAATTGCTTAATATATTTTATATTCAATTGAATTAAATGCACAACATATATATACACCCAAACAATGCAATAATTTGGTTATTATATCTACCTTCTCGCCCAGCACATCACCCCGTGCTTCATTGGATCCCTCTCCATCCTTAGGGTCTCCCTCTGCATGCTTTTCCTTCCGGTCATGGACTATTGCAAGAGCGAGATCATCTCCCTGGTTATTTTCTTGAATCAAAGGAACGATATATGCCAAAATTAGAATATTTGTAAGAGATGATATTTTCGAACTAAAATTAAAAAGCATTTTGATTCATGCATAGGAAGGCAAGGGCAATTGCAAGTTCACAATCAATTACTGAACATGTCACTACCTTACGGTTGACCATTTTCATAAACCGAGGGGACTTCCACCATACCACGGTTGCTGCCTCCTGAATAAAACATTCCCACTTTCCAATCAACCTCATAACCACTTATGAGAGATGAAAATTATACATTGGATTGCATCTTGTAATCACCAGATCTTACCTGCACGTTTCGTGAATGGGACTGCCCCGAAGAAACAACCCTACTACACAACCTTTCAGGTGTGTTGTCCACATGAATGACGTTCTTCACTGCAATAACTAGTTTCTGTTTTACAGCACACATCCTTGGTTTCCTGTAAACTATAAAATTGTTGCAAGTGTTATGGACAGTTAAAGTTACAAAATTTATTGCACAATTTTGCAGTAATCAAGCATATATTGCTTATTTTTTTTCAATGAAAAGAATAAATTGAAATGCTTACAACCCACAATTTTGTAAAATGCTATACAAGTAACCCACTCTGGTTTACAACATGCAATTATTTTGTCCAATTATTATTGTCAATCATGTGAAAGATAATGAATTGTAGTTTATACCATAAATAATAGTTGTAATTTTTGGAGGTGCCATTTTTACATTCATATAGTGTAAATAAGAAAAGCTTTACAAGACACTATAATTGTTATCTGAATTTTCAAGTTGGAAAACATAGGGTGTTATAAACCATGCAACCCACAAACTATTAAAAGATAACACTTTCTATTATGCAGACTACTACAAAACAATGTATTGAAGTTTACATTCATATTTTATAAGAATCCATCACATGCACTAAACATTCCATTTCAATATCGGAATATGTTTCAAAGAGAAGATGCACAAAAACTATTGCATGATGGAAAACACATTGGGTTGTCCTTCAATTTTCAAATATTGTTCAATGAAGACACTTAGTGTTATGCACACCGTAAGAAAACAATGTATTGAAGGTCACTTTCATATTTTATAACTGCCCTTGCTTGCAACAAAAGTTGCACACAAAAAAAAGTAAAGTTGCAGTATAGAAAACCCAACGGGTTGTCCATCGCTTCTCAAAAGCTTAAATAATTATGGTTATTTTTTAGCTTTAGGATCATTTAGGTTATATATAATGGGAGAAAGCTAAGTCTTGGACAAAATTGACATATGTATATAACATAGGATATGCCAGTTTGAAGCGTTTTTTTGTGTCGAGGGTTTTGAAAAAAAAATTTGTTTCCTCCCGGTATGCTGGTTTTCAAATTTTGTCATTTCCGAATGAAACAAGTGACAACCCATTGTAGAAATATGAGTGAAATTACTGAATAATGTTTGTAGAAAGCAGAATCTATGGGTTTTGCAATGAAACGCTATATTTCAAAAATCATGTAAAACCCAGAATGTTGCCATTGTTTGCATTGTTTTTTTTAATGGATAGAAAAGGGCATACCATGGCATTTGAAATCATAATTGGGAAATACGAAAAATTCCACATCCAATCCCATTTTTTCCGCCATTTTATACACTGTTGTTTTGGAAAACACACTGGCTCGAAAAACTTAGACTATTGTAAAACCCACTGTTTCACTACGACGTCTCTTCATGTTATGTATCTGTCCACGTATGTTCTTATGTATGTTTTTCATGCGATTTTCAATGTGCATAGGTAAATTTTGTCTAGGAATTTGAAACTGGCATAACTCGTACACAAAATTCACCTATGTACATTGAAAAAACGCATTAAAAACATGCATGGATACTACACAAGATGATGAGACGTCATAGTTGGAAAAAACATTGTCTCCTCTCTATTGCAGAGGAACGAGCACATCCTATGTTATATACATATGTGAATTTATGCCTAAAACTGGCATATCCTATGTTATATACATATGTGAATTTACGCTTGAAACTGGCATATCCTATGTTATATACATATGTGAATTTTTTCGAAGAGTTAGCTTGCTCCCTCCTTAACTTGTGGAAAAAATGGTGCTAACCTATGTCTATATGATAGCATATGTGGCCACACCACATGGATAAAAGAGCTACGACGAGAAAGGTTTCCGGATGAAAGGAAAGACATGACGGCTAGACGTCTCAGCCCCCGTGCCATTTTCTATTCCATCGCCAAAAAATCGTGTCAACGCTGACAGTTTTTCAAAATAATCATTTGGCATGGATGTACAAAAAGCCTAAAACGTGGCCAAACAAAACTATTATTAGAAAATAATAAAAAGGGCCGAGAAGGTTCCATTTTTGCTATTTTTGGATGGTGACCTTTTGGTGGATAGTGAGGGCAAGAGTAGCAACCATGCAGAGCTCCTTCAGGTATGTATATCCACTTTGTGTTATACACAGAGTAAGAGGACAATGTATTGAATCCGAGCTCCATAATTTTTAACAACCCTTACTTTTAGCAAAACACTTTTGTTCGATCTCCACCCAACACATTATTCACATAATAGTTGCATCATGGAAAACACAGTGGGTTGTGGCTCACTTATTATTTTATGCAAGCTGTGAGAAATGAATGTTTTGAAGTTCGCGTTGTACTCTTTTAACAACACCTACTTCGAGCAAAACACTCTTTTTCAATATTTTCCCATATGTTTCCAACACAAAATTCACATAACAGTAGCATCATGGAGAACATAGTGGGTCGTGGCTCACTTCTTTTTTTCCCAGAATGTAACAAAATAATGTTTTCAACTTCCCTTTCTTGTCTTATGAGACCCCTTTCTTTAAGAAAAATAGTCTTGCTCACTACCTATTCATATGTTTCCAATAGCAAAATTACTTAACTATTGCAGTATGGAAAACACAATGGGTTGTCCCTGACTTTTGAAAAATAGTAAGAAGACAACAGCTAGTGTTATGCACATGGTAAGAGGACAATGTATGGAATCTGAGCTTCATAATTTTTAACAACCCTTACTTTCAGCAAAGCACTCTTGCTCGATCTCTGCCCAACACATTATTACCATAACAGTAGCATCATGGAAAATACAGTGGGTTGTGCCTCAGTTCTTTTTATTTTTAATCTCCTTGTTTATATGTAAATGGAAAGCTGAAGGTCTGAGTGCACGTGGAGGAGTTGGAGTAGAATACCGACGAAATGGAGGTGAGGGGTAATTTGAAATTTGGGAAACACAATGTGGAGTATTTCAGTTTCTTGAATGTCTTCCAAATCACACATTCCATTGTTGTGTTTAAATTTAAGTTGACTAATAATAAAACTATCCAAAATTATTCTCAGTGGGAAACACAATGTTGGGTTTCATTTTTTTGAATCTCCTTGTTTTGATGTAGAGGGTTTTACAAGTTCTTTGTTTTTGAAATTTGGGAAACAAAATGTGGAGTATTTTAGTTGTTTGAATGTCTTCAAAATCAAGCATTCCATTGTTGTGTTTGAATTTTGCACCATTGAAAAAAGAAACTGCAAACAATAATTCTTAATGGGAAACGCAGTGCTGGGTTTCAATAAAAAAACTGTACAAAATTATTTTGAATAGGAAACAAAGTGTTGGGTTTTAGTTATTTGAATCTCCTTGTTTAAATGTAAAGGGTCGTCTCATGGTGGGTTTCTTGCTTCTTAACACGCATGGTCTTGCAACATGGAATGTTACTTCAATGCCTTCAAAATCACACATTCCATTGTTGTGTTTCAATTTCGCACCATTGAAAAAAGAAACTGCAAAAAAAATTCTGAATGGGAAATGCAGTGTTGGGTTTCAATTATTTTAATCATCCAATCCAGATGTAAAGGGTCATCTCATGGTGGGTTGCTTGGTTCTTAAGACCCACAATTTTGTAAGATGGAAGAAAATAGTATGAAAGTCTTCCAGATCACACCTTCCATTGTTCTGTTTAAGTTTGAAGTATGTAACAAATTGCATGCTTCATAACACATTGTATTTTTTAACCTCAACATCACAATATACCCTAGCCCTTTCTATTTTTTAGACTAGTATATCTAGGTGTGCACATTCTACAGTGCATGTTGGAAAATACAATGTGTTTTGAAGCCTGCCTTCACTTCATTCTATTTTGCAACAATTCATGTTGTAAAACTATTGGTGTTAAGAAAAAAGTGGCCCAAATAGTGTTGTAAAACCCTCTGCAACACTATTGGATAGTACATGTCACCTGAATTTGGTCTGATTTATCCTCCAAATTATCCACATGCACTGAAACGTTAAGCTTTCCCTTTCAATGTGCAGAGTGGAAAGAAATAGTATTTTCACCTTTCTTTCTCGAAATAGAAAAGGGCCAATACCTGCAACTGTTACCATACCTGAATTTGGTATGGCCACATATGCTATCATATACACATAGGTGAATTTTGTCTAGCAGTTAGTTTTCACATTCAACGTGTAGACAGGAAACAAGAAACAAATAGTATTTTCACCTTGCTTTCTCTAAACAGAAAAGGCCCACATCATTCCCTTCCACATTTCCCACACCACACAAAAGAAACTTTCTGACGAAGCTAACCCGCCCACTTTTTTTCCTAGCAACGGGTGGGAAAACGCACCTGACGGCGTCGTTAACTCTTGCCTGATCGTAGCTCGGACATTTCGTCCCATCTACCCGTTTCGTCACTTTTTGTTTCCATATATGTTGTTATTCTAATAGCTCTTTTATAATTTGTCTATAATATTTAGGGCCAAGTAATGGGAGTAGAACAAATTATTAATTAAGTTATTCCTACCCATTCGCTTTACGAGTTCTATTTAATACAGTGCATAGAACTATTTGGAGTAGTCGCTTGTTATATGTGCACATCTTTTTGCAGTTTGGTGGTTAGATCAAAACATACTGAAAAAGAGCAGAAATAGAATATAGAAATAGCATTCCACAAAATTGCCATCAGATGTTGTTAAAAAATGAACCATTTATAACTTACTAAATATTGTATACAAATAGCGAAATTGTAAAAAGAGCTATTACAAAAAAATTTATGCACCACATATATACTCTTTTGGTGAAAGATTTCAAATTACCACAAAACACTTTAGAATGACATGAAAATGATAGCTGAATGAAAACCCCAACATTTCACAATTTCAAACAAATCCGCACTTCTAAATGCATATTAAATTTTTTAAATTTAACTATCCACTACACTTGCAGTTCAAGCTATGGAAGCCAAAATCACCTGTATTTACTACAGAAGGTTCACATCTTCTGAAGCATCCTTGTCAATTCACTTGCCCTTCTTTTGTTGAATCTGATTTCTTTGCCTATATAAACCACCTGGAAGAAAGACAAGTGTTAGTGATAGATTAAATTGGCAAATTAAAGACAATTGGTGCTAGAAATAATTGTATTTCTTCCAAATTTCTCCAATATAAAAGTTATATGTTCTACTTAGTGCAAAATGACAGCTTGCACAGATAATAAATGAACATATTAAACTGTACATTGGGAATTTAATTTCCAATTTAACCTATCGCTAACACTAGTATATATATCAGCAATCATATGTGCCATTTTTCCATTCTGCGAGAACTATGAAGCAATGAACATTCATTTTGTTCTATAAATTCATTTCTTCCAATCAGGAATCAGGAGAAAGCTAATTCGTAAACAAAAAGCACGTATGTATGTAACATGAGATAAAAATGGCATTTCATTTTCGTCATCTGATTTGACCGAATAAATGCTCGCACTATTTGTAGTGTTGGAAAATACAATGTCCCCATATAAGGTGTTAGGAAACAAGCAACCCAAATAGTGTTGTAAAACCCTCTACAACAGAGAGGAAATAGTGTGTTTTCCAACTATGATGTCTCATCATGTTATGTATGTATCCATGTATGTTTTTCATGTGTTTTTTGATGTACATTGGTGAATTTTTTCTAGGATTTAGGCGGATACTTAAGAAACAAGCAACCCAAATAGTGTTGTAAAACCCTCTGCAATAGAGAGGAGACAGTGTGTTTTCCAACTATGATGTCTCCTCATGTTGTGTATGTATGCATGTATGTTTTTCATGCATTTTTCAATGTACATAGGCATAATTGTATGTCTAGGAGTCAGCCGGTTCCTTAAAAAACAAGCAACCCAAATAGTATTGTAAAACCCTCTGTGACAGAGAGGAGATAGTGTGTTTTCCAACTATGACATCTCCTCATGTTATTTATGTATCCATGTATGTTTTTCATGTGTTTTTTGATGTACATAGGTGAATTTTATCTAGGAGTTAGCTGGCTCCTTAGGAGAAATTGAAACAAGCAACCCAAATAGTGTTGTAAAACCCTTTTCAACAGAGAGGAGGAAGTGTGTTTTCCAACTATGCAAATAATGAGAGCAATACATTTGTTCCAATCAGGAGAAATCAAACTCATAAACAAAAAGCACCTATTCATGTAACATGAGATCAAAATGGAATTTCATTTTCCTCATCTGATTCAACCAAATAAATGCTCGCATTCTCTTCACATTTGGGAAATGCACTATGTTGATACAAGGTGTTCAAAAACAAGCAACCCATATAGTGTTGTAAAATTTTGTTCCAATCAGATAAAGAAAGTGAAATGACATTTTGTCTATAGCAAAGAGTTGTTCAAAAATGCAAGAAAAACATACATGGAAATAGACATAGCATGATGAGACGTTGTAGTGCAGGGCCCACCAGAATGGCGATCAACACAAAACTGGTAGATGGAACAAAATGTCTGGGCGATGGTCAGGTGGGTTTTCCCACCTGTTACCAAGCAAAAAAGAGGGTGGGTTAGCTTTGTGGACAATTTTCTCTTGTGTTTTGCAGCAAAAGTGGAAGGGAATGACGTGGGCCTTTTCAGTTTCAAGAAAGAAAGATGAAAATACTATTTGTTTCCTGCTCTTGGGACTTTTTTGTTTCAAGAAAGAAAGGTGAAAATATTGTTTTCTTGCAACAAACAGTCATTCTTGTCTTCGTTGTTCATTGCATAATGGCAAGATGGCACATACACATAGCGGATATACATACTTGAAGGAGCTCTGCATGGCTGCTACTCTTCCGCTACTCTTGCCCTCGCTATCCACCAAAATGTCACCGTCCAAAAATGGCGAAAATGGGACCTTGTCGACCCTTTTTATTATTTACTAATAATGGTTCTGAATGCCATGTTTTAGGGTTTTTTTCCATGCCAATAAATTATTTTGAAATCCCGCCAGCACTAACATGTTTTCCCAGAAACAATTGCAGGTATTGGCCCTTTTCTGTTTCGAGAAAGAAAGGTGAAAATACTATTTATTTCCACTTTGCACATTGAAAGGGAAAGTTGAACATTTCAGTGCACGTGGACAAGTTGGAGGAGAAATCAGACCAAATTCAAGTGACACG
The DNA here is from genome assembly GCA_007115665.2 of Sequoiadendron giganteum. Classification (NCBI taxonomy): domain Eukaryota; kingdom Viridiplantae; phylum Streptophyta; class Pinopsida; order Cupressales; family Cupressaceae; genus Sequoiadendron; species Sequoiadendron giganteum. The sequence continues at coordinate 276,455,583 of CM021102.1, forward strand.
TACTATCCAATAGTGTTGCAGAGGGTTTTACAACACTATTTGGGCTGCTTCTTTCTTAACACCAATGGTTTTACAACATGAATTGTTGCAAAACAGAATGAAGTGAAGGCAGGTTTCACAACACATTGTATTTTCCAACATGCACTGTAGAGTGTGCACACCTAGATATACTAGTCTAAAAACCAGAAAGGGCTAGGCTATATTGTGATGTTGAGGTTGAAAAATGCAATGTGTTATGAAGCATGCAATTTTTTACATACTTCAAACTTAAACAAAACAATGGAAGGTGTGATCTGGAAGACTTTCATATTGTTTTGTAACATTCCATCTTACAAAACCATGGGTGTTAAGAACCAAATAACCCAGCATGAGACGACCCTTTACATCTCAAGTGGATGATTAAAATAACTGAAACCCAGCACTGTGTTTCCCATTTAGAATTCTTTTCTGCACTGTTTTTTTTCAATGTTGCGAAATTTAAACACAACAATGGAATGTGTGATTTGGAAGACATTCAAGTAACACTCCATGTTGAAAACATGTGGGTGTTAAGAAGTGAGCAACCCACAATGAGACAATCCATTACATTAAAACAAGGAGATTCAAGAAAAGAAAACCCAGCACTGTGTTTCCCATTGAGAATAATTTTGTATAGTTTTCTTATTGAGACCCAGCACTGTGTTTCCCATTCAGAATTATGTTTTGCAGTTTTCTTTTTCAATGGTGCGAAATTGAAACACAACAATGGAATATGTGATTTTGAAGACATTCAAGCAACTATAATACTCCACATTTTGTTTCCCAAATTTCAAACACAAAGAACTTGTAAAACCCTCTGCTTGCAATAAAATTACCCCTCACCTCAATTTCGTGTGTATTCTCCAAATCATCCACGTGCCCTCCACACTTTAGCTAATTTTGTGGGTATTCTCCTTGAATTCGTCCACGTGCTCTTAGACCTTTAGCTTTCCCTTTCAACATGGGAGTCGGCTAACTACTAGATAAAATTCACCTATGTACATCAAAAAATGCATGAAAAACATACACATGAACATACATGGATACATACATAACATAACGAGTCTGTCATAGTGTAGGGCCCGCTAGACGCATGAAACGGGCAGAGGGGATGAAACATCCGAGCTACGGTCAGGAAAGAGTTAACAGCACCGTCAGGTGTGTTTTCCCGCCCGTTGCCAGGTGAAAAAGTGGGCAGGTTAGCTTCGTCGACAAGTTTCTTTTGTTTGGCACGGGAAAATTGGAAGGGAATGACGTGGGCCTTTTCTGTTTGGAGAAAGCAAGGTGAAAATACTATTTGTTTCCTATTTCCTATCTGCACATTGAATGCAAAAGCTAACTGCTAGACAAAATTCACCTATGTGTATATGATAGCATATGCGGCCATACCAAATTCAGGTATTGCAATAGTTGTAGGTATTGGCCCTTTTCTGTTTCGAGAAAGAAAGGTGAAAAAACTATTTCTTTCCACTCTATACATTGAAAGGGAAAGCTAAACGTTTCAATGCACGTGGACAAGTTGGAGGAGAAATTAGACCAAATTCAAGTGACACGTACTATCCAATAGTGTTGCAAAGTGTTTTACAACACTATTTGGGCTGCTTCTTTCTTAACACCAATGGTTTTACAACATGAATTGTTGCAAAATAGAATGAAGTGAAGGCAGGCTTCAAAACACATTGTATTTTCCAACATGCACTGTAGAATGTGCACACTGGTCTAAAAACCAGAAAGGGCTAGGTTATATTGTGATGTCGAGGTTAAAAAATGCAATGTGATATGAAGCATGCAATTTGTTACATACTTCAAACTTAAACAAAACAATGCAAGATGTGATCTGGAAGACTTTCATACTATTTTGTAGCATTCCATCTTACAAAACCATGGGTGTTAAGAATCAAACAACCCAACATGAGATGACCCTTTACATCTCAAGTGGATGATTAAAATAACTGAAACCTAGCACTGTGTTTCCCATTCAGAATTTTTTTTTGCAATTTCTTTTTTCAATGGTGTGAAATTGAAACACAACAATGGAATGTGTGATTTTGAAGACATTCAAGAAACTGAAATACTCCACATTCTGTTTCCAAAATTTCAAAGACAAACAACTTGTAAAACCCTCTACTTTAAAACAAGGAGATTCAAAAAAATGAAACCCAGCACTATGTTTCCCATTCAGAGTTATTTTGTGCAGTTTTATTATCAATTGACTTAAATTTAGACACAACAATGGAATGTCAGATTTGGAAGACATTCAAGAAACTGAAATACTCCACAGTGTGTTTCCCAAATTTCAAATTACCCCTCACCTCCATTTCATCAGTATTCTACTCCAACTCCTCCACGTGCACTTAGACCTTTAGCTTTTCATTTACATTTAAAAAAGGAGATTGAAAAAAATAAGAAGTGAGGCACAACCCACTGTGTTTTCCATGATGCTACTGTTATGTGAATAATGTGTTGGGCACAGATCGAGCAAGTGTGTTTTGCTGAAAGTAAGGGTTGTTAAAAATTATGAAGCTTAGATTCAATACATTGTCCTCTTACTGTTTACATAACACTAGATGTTGTCTTCTTACTGATTTTGCAAAGTCAAGGACAACCCATTGTGTTTTCCATACTACAACAGTTAACTAATTTTGTTGTTGGAAACATATGAATAGGTAATGAGCAAGACTATTTTTCTTAAAGAAAGGGGTCTCATAAGACAAGAAAGGGAAGTTGAAAACATTATTTTGTTACATTCCAGGAAAAAAATATTACTAACTCCTTATCTAGACATTCAAAATTCACACATTAAAATGATTAACCACTGCCTGTTTATGAAATGAATGCTCAGGTCATCTTGGTTAAATCATACCTAGATGCTTGTGTTCACTTGCAATATCAAAAATCATGAAAGAAGCACTCATGTCATCATTGGTCTAACACATACCATTGACGCTTGTACTCACTTTCAACATCCAATAAAGCTCTATGATGACAAAAAGCACAAAAGTATTGTTAAAATGTCAATTGTTTTGCATATAGTTGCATGTTAAAATTAGATTGCATTCATCATATTCATTTATCTCCAGACTATTTGTGGCATAAAGAATTCCAATCAATGATTATCTTATCTACACATAAGACTGAGTATACTTGACATAATTTCAAAAATCATCATCAAAAACATGTAGGAATCATCATCTCATCATTCAATTTCATCATTTCATCATTCATGCATTTCATCATACATCAAATAAATTATGTATTAAATTGTGACATAGAGTACATCATGTTCATTTTTACCATAAAAACATTCATTACATTATCATCCATCAAACATCATATGCATACATCATTTACAATCCATAAATTTTATCACATATAAAATAAAAGCAAGTCATGTCATTATTATCATTACATTCATGCATTTTATCATTCACCAGATCATCAATTTTATCATTACATCATCGCATTATCATTCCATCATAGAATCATCATTTTTATCATTATCACATCACATCATACATCCATATATCATGTATTCTACAAATACATTTATCATTAAATCATTACATCAAATAAAAGCATTACAACATCACATTTGAAATTAAATCATCACATATTACATAGATCAACATAATAAATGCATCCATCACATAGAAATCATAAACCATCATAAAATCACATCAACTACATCTCATATATATATCATCATCAGTGCCAAGTATACAATGAAGTCTAAACATAAAGATACATCATGGCTCAAAAGGAGAATCACAATAGCATCTACAATCTGCTACTACCAGAGTGTGCGGGCCTAACAAGACTAGTTCCACCACCACCCCCAAAAGAACTAGGATCTCTGGGATCTCTGCTCGGAGGTTGTGTCACACCCTCACTGACTGTCTGAGTATGCGTCCACCTAGATCTTGATGCAGTATAACTGACTCTACGATCAACAGGCACTACATCACGATACTTGCCTCTATAAAAATCTGCCTCTCAGCTAGCCCGTAGAACCTCCCTCATACAATATCCTACTAAGGTGCCACCAACCAGTCTTTGTAGGGTCTTTGTTGTCTCCTGTTCCCTCTCAGAAATGTGTTGGGCATGGTCTCGCTCGGCTGTCAAAGTGGCAACCTGCGTCTGTACAATGGCCAACTATCCTTGAACCTACATCTGCGTCTGGGTCCGAACGAGCATACCCCTGGCCTGTAACAGCTACCCATGTAGTGTCTGAACCTTTGCTTGGAGACCTGCAATCTGTCTTTGATAGTCCACAGGTGGTACTGCAACTACTTGCCTCTTGCGAGGCCTACTAGATGATGGACCACTACCACCATCACTGTCATCATTGTTGCTGTCATCACTACCAAAGAACCACCCTCACTCTCTATAGAACCCTCTCCCACATCCTCCTCTACTGGTAATGGTGTTGGCTCATCTGGAATGGTAATGCGAGGATGTGGAACCAAGGCCAAGAAGGCAGCATACTCCTCAGTGACTAATGCCTTTCCAATTTGTCTCTGCATGTCCCAAGGTGATGGCTGCAATGCCCTGTATCCCTCTACTAACTCATCATATGATAAACAAGGCCCCCAATTAGGAATATCCATCTATCATCTAGCGTAGTGTGCTACCCCCTATGGTATACACTGAACAATGTCGTACTGTCTGTATACTCGGCGAAGTAGAAATCTCTCTAGGACAGATGGTGTCCGACCGATCAAATACATAGAATCACAGTGAAATCCCAACACTACATCATCCTCATCCCACTACTCACAGTCAAGGTAGGGATGCGAGGTAATAGTCTTTGTGTCATAAAACACTCACCTCCAATGCTCTAACTTTCCCATCTAGGCCTATGTAAACCGAACGCTGTATCTAAGCACATAGGGTCTTCCTGTTGGTCTATCTGCCACTAGAAATGGCTGAGCAATAGAGAAATGCTCTCATGCCCACACCTATAATGGGGTCATCCTTGCTGATAAGCTACATGCCCCTAGGTACACAACTGAATGAAGATCATGATAAAGATGTGCCAACATGCACATCCCCCATGCATATCTCATACCATGTACAATCATGCTCTCTAGAGTCCTGCCCCAGCCAATGAGGAATCCCTTTGACCTACGATTAGGGCAAAGGAAACCTCCAATAAATCTATCTAGCATTACTGGTAGTGTCACGTAGGAAGCGGCAATCCTCCTCCATCGAACCCTCAATATCCTGATCCTGGAATACTCTATGAAGAGAATCTCTACTGCTGGTCCCATGGGAATTATACACTACAATCTCTCCCATGAACGGAATGCACAGAATCTGCCACACATCCTCAAGTGTGAATGTCATCTCGCCAATGGGTAGATGAAAGGTGTTGTGGTCACTATGCCACCTCTCAGTGAAAGCAGTCAACAGACCCCGATTAATCCTAATCTGGGGCATATCAAGCAAACTGGTCAAGCCGCATCGACCTATCACCTGAAGCTCATCTAGTGTCAAATGAGGTATGAAGTCTGTGGTCCATGGAAACCACTCTCACATCTGGAGAGTACCCAAATCCTCCTATAATCATAATGAAAAATCTACAATCAATGAACTATGTCAAGAAATCAAATATCATTCTACTATCCAGTCTATTAAAAATAAATTGGTATGAATTTTTGATCAAAATTCATAGGCGAACATCAAAAAACCTCACCTATCATGAGGTTCATCAAAACAATATCTAATCTTGCCTATCATGAGATGTATCAGATATTGAATCATTTCCTCGCCTATCATGAGGATCATCACAAATAGGATTTCTTCTTGCCTATCATGAGAAGTTAGTCTTGTTTAAATCATCACAATCCAACATCAAGAATTTGGATTATCAATCATACCAATCCAAAGAATGGACATGATCAGAAGTGATGAAATCAAGGTTACCTAAGTCAAGATCTTCAATTCTAACATGGAAGCACTAAATCAGGCACCCAAGGCGCTAAATACCAAAAGCGCTACTTTATCAATCAAAAGCGCTAAATCAGGCATCCAAAGCGCTAAATCTCAAAAGTACTATTTCAGCACTTTGATGCACTATAACAAGCATCTGAAGCTCTATTCTACTCTAAGCATTGTTTTACTACATCGAAGTACTAAAACAGTCCGTCAAAGTGCCACTTTACTAGAAGCACTAAGATAGATCATAAAAGTGCTAATCAACCAAATTAAAGCGCCAGAGCTGTCTAAGCACTAAAATCCGGCATCAAAGCACTAAATTTCAAATCCTAAGCACTATAACATTGAAAGTTCTACATTACCCTATGGAAGTGCTAGAGATTTTAACACAAGCACTAAAACTCAAAGCACTACACTGGAGTGAAAGCGCTACAGCGTGGCTTGGAAGCGCTAAAACAGGAAAAAAATGTGGAAAGCTATAAAATGTATAAAAAATAGAATTTCATGAAGTACGAGGAGGTTAAGGGGTACATACCGGAGGTCCATACATGGCTATCCATTGGTGACGTCGAATGCACTTGAAATGGTGAGTGTGGTAAGGGATTGGCATCCTGCTCCAACTGGCTGAAATGTCTCTACCAAAGAATTTTCAAACTTAATAGTGCAAATGACTTTTGAAATGACCTTTTGGACTATATATAACTTTTGGAAAGGGATTTTTTGAGGGTTTTATTATATTTTGATTAATTTTATTCATGAAATTAATTGAAATTGATCTGCAGGCTATATTTCTTCATCATTTGTCAAGAGATAAATTATTTCATCATCGTATCTTTATCAAATCATCAGAAAATCATTAAATTTTGAATATTTCTAAAAATCATCAAATCATTAATTTATCTCCCGAGGGGGCATATTATCGACAATAATCTATAAATCAATGACCGGGGCATGTCTAGGGCATACAAATTTTTTTTTTATCATCAATCCTGGCAGTAGTAGCAAAATTTTCTTTGAAGCAATGCGTAAACACATCACTTCGAAGAGGGGAAAAATGTATACACCTAAAATTGCTTTGGAGAATCCGATTAATTAAATACAAATTATTTGATTAATTATCCTAATTTACTCTACTATTTAAATAAATAGAAATGTATATTTATATAGTTCACGTTCACGTCACATTTAAATTCTTCTAATATCTTATCTTAATTAAATAAACAAAATTAAACACTTTTTTTTATTTAATTATCATTTTCCTATTTTATTCTATCACATTGATCTTAAATTAATTAAATAAAGATTAAAACACTTTATTGATTAATTACCGTATTCTTCTATTTAATTTAATAAACAACTTCTATAGTTTGTTTTATTAAATTATTTATCCCTTTTTTGCTAATTTAAATAAATCAAAATATTTGAATTAAGGCATAAAGAATATTCCATCTACATTTCCTCAAAAATGAATTAGATATCCTATGTTTAATTTATATCTTAAATATGTCAAAATTAATGCTTTGAAACTTCATGGGAAGTTTTGGAGACAAATTGGAGACAAATTCCAAAATCTTCTCTCAATCCTCCTCCATCAATCGTTCCTCTTCTCTTGCCTGGTGTTTTCATGGGTAGAGACAATCACCAAAATTCTCCTAATCTCCTCCATCTCTCACGATTCAATCCTCCAGATTGAATCCAAACCTCTCAATTTCTTCCCTGTGCATTTCTACAGCCAAGAAATCTATAAATACAACCTTATTGAACCAAGAAAAGGCTCCAGATAATCTAGCTTATGCACTCTTATTTTGTAGGAATTCAAGCATCTAACATCCAAGAATCAAGCTTTCATACCATGGTTGCCTCCTATAGTTGCATTTATCTATTTCATGTCAAGTCATGCTAGTTTAATTCATTTAACATCTAGTATTATCCATTTAGCTCCATATCATTGCATTATCATCGATCTCATTTTTTGAATTGTCATTTTAACAATCATAGTGTACTCACGATTTGAGAGCAATAGTGGTTTAATTAATATTTGGAGATAGAGAAAAATATGATGCTTTTAGTAGATTATTGCTTTGAACTAATTCAATTTGATTTTTCTTTGATATAATGTCGTATTAAGAAGTGTTTTGTGCTTTACACCTAATTTCACCACTTACAGTTTGCATCAAAATTCTCTTGGAGACTCTGAGAGGAATCAATGCTTTGTGCAGAAATGGAAGTACCTGGAGGGAGACCAAAAAGGGTGATAGAAGGGGAAACCTTGGATGTATAGGCATGCAAGGACACAAATGTGAGTGTAATCATAGAAAATTGTGGCATAACAAACTAATATTGGGCAAGGGTAAAACTAGGTAGCGTGAAAAGAGAAATGGGTGGAAGTAGAGATGTTTTCTTAGGAGTGGATGGACCTAGAGTGACAAGAAACATGGATTTTTCAGCTCTCTCAATGGGTGCCCTTGATAGGGAAATCAAAGAATCAATAGCGACCAATGTGGATGTTTCTCATTTAGTGCATGAGTTTATCTCAAAAGTTTCATTATTGAGAATGGTTGGGGATTCATTAAGGACCAAAAGATTGGGATCCATGGATGGAGGATCCTATCCCATAGATCAGGGTGGAGGATTAACCAAATATGTGGAGGCAGAAAGAAGAGAGAGAGAAAAACTTACTCGGGCCACCATGGCTAAAAAACCTTGCAAAGCGGACTCCACTTCTTCTTCTGCTCTTGATGATGCAAAAGGCCTACCTAGATCCTACACTCACCTCCTCTTTAGATGACCCAAACTAGTACACTTTGATCCTTTGGTGGTCAATCCCATCAAAATTTGGCCTTCAATAACAATTGCAGACCTTCCTAGTGACCATCAGGTTGTTTTCCCTTTACTTTGTGGACTAATGAAGGTCGTGACTTGTGAGTCCTTTTTCCTTGACCATTTTATTTTGTTTGATTCTTAGGGTCAATAAGCATGGCACAAAATTTCCTCCTATTCAATCTAATTACTTGTTCTTGGATTGCTATTTTTGGTATCAATCTTTGCATCATAAACCTCATCGACCCTTCAATCATGTGGATGCAAGTCTCCAAATAGGGCATGGGGGTACCTCATCTCTTGTCAGAACCTCCAGAAATCTTCCTTTCTCCTTTTCAACTATCCCAAGCACTTCAATTGCATGCTGAGTGAATTACCCGTTAGAAGATTCCTCTGATACTCTACCTGCACTATATAGAAATTTAGCCATGTTGGTCATTTAAATGGTATGCAGGACAAGTCGATGTATAATTATGGCCTTTCCTGAGCCATATTTCTTCTTGACTCAAAATACTCCCAACTCTCATGTTTCAAAGTTAGGAGGTGTCTTGCCAGATTGTAGTCCTAGGAGTCACAATTTAAAACCAAGCCTAAGGCTACCAGTTTATTGGTGAGCTCACCTTGCACTTTTCACTTTGTTAGTGTTACCTAACTATTGGAAATGTTTAGGGGAAGTAGATATAGCTTTGTCTTTTTCCTTTCGAGACCATAAGTGTTTTCAATAAGGGTTTCCTGATGCCATGCCTCCAAAGAAAAAACTCTATCGGTTACAAACTTGGGGAGTCTAAAAGGCTCCCCGACAAAACCATGGTATCTGATAAATTTAAAATCCTCACCTAGGAAATAATCCATCAGGGTCTACAAAATTGTCATCCATTGCATGACCTTAAGAGAGGAAAAAATCATAGGGTATAGGAGAAAATATTGTAGTACTGGCCTCATAAAATAATCCATAACTGAATAGTAATCCCATGTTCTTGAAAGCACATGAGTCCATACAAAAATTGGATGATAGAAACCCTTTACATCAAATCTAAATAGAGACAGAGTCCTCTCGAGAAATTCAAAATTTTGATGCAAAATTAAGTGAACTAGGAAAGAAGAATACCTAAATTTATACTCAATATCTACAGACATCAAAAATATCCTGATTGATATCATGCACCTAATCTTGATTTTACTAATGCCAATTCGTCCTAAATCATCTCCTCTGGTAGTCATTTAATTAAATAATCTTTATTGAATTAAAATTCATTATATTTATTTTCTTTAATTAAGTATGCATACATTTTCAGCATGGTTCCATTAGAATAATATAGAGGGGATAATGAAATACTAAATTTATTCCTTTCTATGTAAAGGAGGACAACAAATGCACAAAGCCCACAACATCTAATACTGCAAATTCATATCAACCAGAGAAATGAGGTAGTAGAACTAACTTTCCTAAAGATTTAGTGTTATTGTTAGGTGCTCCAAGGATGCTGAGAATAAAAGTGATGAGGTTATAAATGTCAACATTCTTTAAAGATGACACTTTTCTCCCCCTTGCATAATTATCCTCATACAAAAGAATTAATTTTCATAACCATGTGCTCCTCCACATTCATGACTCTTGGAGTTCTCCTGCTCAATCTTGAATTTTTCCATAGCCAACCCAATGATAGGCTGAATATTCTCATTACTCGAGTAATGAATTTGAGATGGTAGATCTTCTTTCAGAAAAACATTTAGACACTCACTATTCTTAACCTTGCTAGAATTCAAGCCTTCTCATTTTTTACACAACTTCAAATAGAGAAACTCCCAAGGGAGGCCTGATGGAAACTATAGGACTATAATACTCTACCGAATCATAAGGAATTGTAATCCAAGGACTCAAATCCTCTAAAAAGATCAGATTATTATCACAAGTGCCCACCATTTCATGGTCTCCAACCATGATAATGGTCACATCCTCCAAAATCCCTCTTTGTTCAAGCCCATCCATGAGTCTACCCATTAAAGAATCAATATGAGAAACTTCCTTTATTATATGGGGATCATCTGGCCCAACCTGGTGGCCTTGACTACTAGGATCTTAAAAATAGAGGGTAATGAATCTGGGCATCTCTGATGGTTTCGGGTCAAAATAACCCAGCACAGTTTCCACTCTTTCCTCAAAGGGAACAAACTCATTATACTATTGACATAACTTTTTGGGAAATTTCAGGGGCCCTTCATAACTTCAGAGTCAGGCCAAAAATAAGTAGCGGCTTGCAACCCATGTTTGGTCATAGTCTCCCATAGGGGCTCTCCCAACCATAATTTGGTCTCACAATTTTGCATAGTAAAGGTGTCATTTGTTTGGGGGTCCCTAAAATAGTAGTTGATAATTCCATGTTAGGTAGGATAAAGCCCAATTATGATCGAATAATGGTTTGTAAAAGTGAGGGTTGGGAAAATAGGTTTCATATCTGTCCTTGCACTAGTGCCATTAGAGACGAGCCTCTGGATGTTGGGGGTATGAGTTTTGTACTGATACCCGAACTAAAAGCCATTTGGGGAAATCAAGATTACAATAGGGTCCTTTAGCTTTAACTGGGGGTGTGCATACTCTAAACTCGCATCCATAGGTCCTGGGATCAAAATCCAAACCATGGTGAAGAACAAAGCTGCTACCAAACCGAAGAATGGCATTGCCATAATAACTCTAATAGAATAGGTTTTGAATTTTTGGTGTCAACTGATAAGGGCTTTAAGTTCCCATTGATATATATTATCCCTCTAAATATTATCACCTAGGGACAACCGATTTTCAATTTGTGTTTTATTTTATGGCATTCTTCTTGTTTTTTGATAAATTTATTTGTGGTAGCCATGGCCATTGTGGCCTTCTAAGGACCCACTAGAAAACTATAAGGAGTAAATATTGCCACCCACTCATCAAGTTTGGAGTACTGATTTGTCTTGATTATCATCTAGTATATGAGAATTCTATTCAATTCAAATTAGAATTAAATCATGCTCTATTGTTGAAAAATAATTGTCACGAATTTTTATCATTTTCCAAAGATAATTCATCACTGGCTTTGCAGGAAAATTCAGATTTTCTAGAAAGTGAAAAGTGATAGAAGAAGATAAAGCTATCCTACTCATGATATCCACATTGTTAGAATAAATTAATTATCAAGCACGTTTTCCACTCCCTACCAAATTTTAACAGTCAATGTTGAATTTTGTCATCCATGTCGCTCATGCTACACCTATATACCATAAATACTGCAATGAACACCCTACTATAGTTTGTAATGTATTAATTGAATGTTATTTATAAATGGGATGGCTTAACCTATACTCTTAGTGTTGCAAATCTTCTCTACTTTTTTTTTTTTTTTTTGTGTTTCTCTGTTTCTTTTCACACATGATATCTTTTCCTCTATCACTGACTGAGGTGTGGAATATAATGTTGATTATGATGTTCTTCTAGTGGGCATTTTTTGACTACCTTGTAGTTTTGTTGGTAGATATTTTCCTAGGAAAAATTCATCATATTTCATCTCTTAATTAAATAAATCAA